>OY804607.1:36605721-37017121 GCA_963680895.1 Fragum sueziense | reverse complement strand
AAAGTGGGCGTGGCAGGGCGTGTCTTATTAGACTTACGGAAAGAAAATTCTGTAAAAATCAAGCATTGGACCAATTTGAACCAAATTTGCAATAGTGACTCTTTCCAATATATGTTACGGGTTTCTGGATTCGTGGAAAAATGTGGGCGTGTCAGGGCGGGGCTAAGCCGAATTAGAGAAATTGTTAAATAATTCTTTAAAAATCTTCTTCTCCTTAACCATTGATCTAATTCACAGGAAACTTGGTTAGAATGTTTCTTTGGTGACCTTTTTCAAAACTTGTTCGCAGATTTCTGATTGATGGATAATTGGGGGCTTGGCAGGGCGGGGCTTATCAGACTTAAAAAATCATAAAAAAATCATTAAAAATTAACCACTGGGCAAATTTCATCCAAACTTTGTATGAAAGTTCTTTGAGTGACTCTTTCCAACATATGTTACGGGTTTTAGGATTCGTGAAAAAATGCAGGCGTGGTAGGGCGGGGCTTAACCGATTTAGAGAAATCATTAAATAATTCTTTAAAAATTTTCTTCTCCTTAACCATTGATCTAATTTACAAGAAACTTGGCTAGAATATTTCTTGGGTGACCTTCTCAAAACTAGGTCGCGGATTTCTGATTGGTGTATAAATGGGGGCGTGGCAGGGCGGGGCTTATCAGACTTAGAGAAATCCTAAAAAATTCATTAAAAATCAACCACTGGGCCAATTTCATCCAAACTTTGCATGAAAGTTCTTTGAGTAACTCTTTCCAATATGTGTTATCGGTTTTCGGATTCATAAAAAAATGTGGGCGTGGCAGGGCGGAGCTTAGCCGATTTATAGAAATCGTTAAATAATTCTTTAAAAATCTTCCTCTCCTTAACCCTTTCCCAAACAAGACCTGATTTCGACGTCCCTAGTAGAAATGGTTTGGGAAAAAGGGCCAAACACAAACTCTGTTGTTTCCAAGAAGCACTTGGTGTCAGTTGCATAACTTGTGTTACTGTTTGTATATTATCATTGAAACACTTTGTTGTAAAGTTCATATGTACCTTATACTTGTAACTTTCAACGATTACATGCTGTCAAATCCAGATATGCGCTATTTCACATTTCACCTTGCCTACACATGACATAGTACAAGTATAAGGTTTAGTACATTCCCATAATTCGAAAAATGCAATATTTTTACATTGTTTACACACTACCACCAACATCTTTTGAACAATCATTCCAATACATGTTGGCAATAGGTTTTAGATTCCTTCAATCTTTAATCAGTTCAGAACTCTAAATCCAAAGTTTATGCATTCCTGAAAAGGCAAAAATTGCAATCAAGTGAACAAAGTAATCTGTTTCTCACCTTTGTATAATTCAATGCCAGTAATTCACAAAATTTCCATCAAACTACAATCATAACCACTATTTCTCGATTTGGCAAATACATCTGGCATATTTCAAATTCTCAGCCTGATCTGAATTCATCTTCAGTTATCTACCCTTGATTTCAACAAAATTGCCTTTTCATGCCCCTGTATCGAAAGATCAGGGCATATTGTTTTTACTCGTTTCCATTCGCATGTCTGTCCGCATTAAGTAATCTTGGGCATCAGTGTTTTACAAACACATCTTTTTCAACTTTGTTTTTAGCTCACCTGAGCACGAAGTGCTCGAGGGAGCTATTGTGATCGATCAATGTCCGGCATCCGTCTGTCTGTCTGTCCGTCCGTCCGTCAGGCGTCAACTTTTTCTTTAAATGACATCTCCTCCTAAACTACTGGGCCAAAATCAACCAAACTTGGCAAAATTGTTCCTTGGGTGGTCCCTTTTAAGATTTGCTAAAAGAATTGAAATCCATGAAAAACTGTGGTTGCCATGGCAACGGAAAATGTGAAATTTCACAAAATCTCGTTAATTCCTTTAAACGACATCTCCTCCTAAACTACTGGGCCCAAGTCAACCAAACTTGGCAAAAATGTTCCTTGGGTGGTCCCTTTTAAGAATTGCTAAAAGAATTGAAATCAATGAAAAACTGTGGTTGCCATGGCAACGGAAAATGTGAAATTTCACAAAATCTCGTTAATTTCTTTAAACGACATCTCCTCCTAAACCACTGGGCCAAAATCAACCAAACTTGGCAGAAATGTTGCTTTGGTAGCCCCTTTCATGAATTGCTAAAAGAATTCAAATCCATGAAAAACTTTGGTTGCCATGGCAACGGAAAATGTTAAATTCACAAAATCTCGTTAATTTCTTTAAACAACATCTTCTCCTAAACCACTGGGCCAAAATCAACCAAACTTGGCAGAAATGTTGCTTGGGTAGTCCCTTTTAAGAATTGCTAAAAGAATTGAAATCCATGAAAAACTGGTTGCCATGGCAACAGAAAATGTGAAATTTCCTGAAATCTCGTTAATTACTTTAACCGACATCTCTTCCTAAACTACATGGCCAAAATCAACCAAACCTGACAGAAATGTTCCTTGGGTAGTCCCTTTTAAGAATTGCTAAAAGAATTGAAATCCATGAAAAACTCTGGTTGCCATGGCAAAGAAAAATGTGAATTTTCTCAAAATCTCGTTAATTACTTTTAACGACATCTCCTCCTAAAATGTCTCGAAATAACATCTTCTCAGGTGAGCGTTCTAGAGGGTCCTCTTGTTACTCTAGCATGTTTATATATCAAACAAGAAGACAAGACACTGAATATTGTTGACTATAAGCTTACTTCAATTAGTATAAACATTCTGTATGTTTGGAAACTCAAATAATACTAATAGATTCCAAAATTCTGTTGTTTTTCTTGCTTACCCTGTATCCACATTCTCTGCACTGTTCTGTTCTTCCATTGAAACTGTTTCCAGTGGAGCGATATAGGGCCACATGGCCCTCTTGTTGATTTAAGTAGCCAACATATGTTATCTATCAATGAAATGGTTGACTTCTTCAGGTACTTTGGAATGAAATGCAGGCCTATTTTGTTTCTTTAAATGCAGATTTTCTGCCAGTAGAATATTCATTATAACATTAGCATCTCTATGATATCTTTTATGAATTCCTTGATGGTTCTTTACAGTGAATATAAGCCATATTGCTGGCTCAGAGCGCAACAGTTGTAACTGCCTAATCTTTACAGTTACAACAGTTTACTGTTTCATCCTGAGCCAGCAGAACGAGCTCCAAGTTTAAGAAAATGTTTCAAGGATAGAACAAAGCCACAGCTTGAACAATGTCTTTGGTTTTCTTAAAAGTCAACAAAAACTTACAACACATATTTATTAGTAAACAATCATTCTTTTTCTGTCATTAAATAATATATGTATTTATCTTAGAAGCAAAACTTCAAATGTGCAATGTATGAAATAATGAAAATAAACTGATTCTTTCACATTTTGCACAACTATAATTGCATATTTTGGAAGCTCTGAAAAACAAAGGAAACTAGCACAACCTAAACTATGACAGGTTCTAGATTATATTGCAAGTTCACGAACTCTAGTTCTAGAACTTAAATTTGTTAGTTCTAGAACTTTGTTGGTTCTTGAACCAAGTTCTAGAACTTTAAAGGTACTAAAAGGTTCTAGAACTTATGTTCAAGAACTATAAGGTTCTAGAACTTAAGTTCAAGAACTTTTTCAGGTTCTGGAACTCTAGTTCTAGAAGTTCAAGAACTTTGATGTTCTAGAACTTAAGTTCTTGAACTTTATTCAGGTTCTAGAACTCAAGTTCTAGAAGTTCTAGAACAGTTCTAGAAGTTCAAGAACAGTTCTAGAACTAGAAAGGCGTTCTTGAACTTTTTTCGCAGGGGCAACGCGATACAACTGCACCAAATCTGCCCCTAATTGAGAATTTAAATTGCAAGTTTTCATACTTAACCCGTTTCTTCCAAATTAACACAAAAATTTTAGGCTGGTCCAAATTGACATTTCAAAATACAAAAAGCAGCACATTTTAAATAACAGAAAACATAAGAGAAAAGAAGGAATTTAGACACCCAAAAACTTTCTCTACTACTGACAATTAAACCAGGGCTGGTTTGGAAAAGGTATGTTTAATAATCATAGCATTATTTTTCCAAACTGATCCAACCAGAAATTTCTTTAACCCTTTCCCAAACAAGACCTGGTTTTGACATCCGTAATAGAAAAGGTTTGGGAAAACATTGAAACAAAAGAAGAAACTGCTGATAAGCAGCAGTTTCTCCTTTTGCCTCAATATTTTCTTTGTTTAATTTTACACAAATCCAATGGTTTTCAATCTTAATTTTGTCATCTTCAGGAGCTTTCAATTTGGAGCAGTCCAAAATTTTGCTGTGTGGTAAAGGGTTAAATGTTATAAACTTCTCAGAAAAAGAATATGAAATTTTACAGCTCTCTCACTTATTCCTTTTTGAAAAATATCCAATAATTTTCTTTGCAAAAAAATGATAATGAAATATTTCCCAATTAATCAAACCCAAAAATTTATCAGCTCTCCCTATTGTTACCTTTGAAAAATATCCAGTATTTCTTTGCAGTAAGAAAATAATAATGAAATAATTCCCAATTAATTAACTCCAAATTAATGATCACATCAATTGATAAGTACTAATCCTCGCACAAATAAATAAGTGATAACCCTTAAATACTTCCAACAGTAGGAAGCTGGCTGACTCACATAGCGTAGGCTTAACTACAAAAAACCCTCTATCAATGCATTGCATGGGTATTATTGATGATTCCCTGCTTCACAGGCAGCTCGCAATCCTTTAAACTGTTGATAATTAGGTTGGACTTTGGTACAATATTGCTAAGAAAATATTGAGACGAAAAAAGAAAATGCTGGTCACCAGCATTTTCTTTTTTTGTCTCAATGTTTTTTCAAGCTGTTTTTATTAGATACTATGAGACCGTAGGTCTTGTTTTGGAAACTTGATTGATGATTTCTGTATTATTAGATTGGGCTATTTATAGCCCAATCTATTATAACCAGTTTTTCACTCCAGACATCACTCCAGACACTACGTTCTAACCCTAACCCGCTGAGCTATGTGTTCAAGCCAAACTATGTTATTTCAAACACCACAGAAACATCCTTTATCAGTCAATTATCTTCAAAGTTTTTCATCTCTTTCACTTTTGCGACAAATAAGGAGAGGGTTAATAATTACATTTGATGAAATTTTCCCTTAAATTAAATGCCTATTAGTATTTTAGCGTTTTACAATCTTATCCGTTGAGTAAAGAGCTTGAAAGCAAAATAGTGTAACTCTCAGATAAATTCCATATAGTTACAATATTACTGCTCTGACTTTCAATGGTCGTTTACCAGTGAATGCATTGCCAGGTGTTTAACTGGGTCACTACTTGACACTGCCACGGTAGCCCACTGCCACTTTAGCCCATTCACTAGATACAATGTGTGCGCTTTACCCATTCCTATATTCTGACACCTTTAGGTTCCCATGAAATATTATGTGTTTGGAAAACATGGTAGAAAATGAAGAAATGGTTGTGAAAAGCTAGTTCTTCATTTCCCACAATATTTTCTTCTCAGAAAGACCAAACAAAGTAACGATTTATTTGCTTGAAATTGGGTTAAGGATTTATTCTGCATTGATCGCTTTATCTTTATTGTTTTTTTTTTAACTTAGTGTGTTAAAGGCTATTCCAAACGACAATATCTTAGAGTGGTTCAAATTAGAAAGAGTTGCAGACAACGAAACGGGTGACGATAAAGATGAAATCATGTTATGTACAATGAAGCACAGAAAACATTGGGACAAAGAAGAAATTTCCGGTTATCTTTGTATGTTTCATATTATTTGCTTCACAACAATGTCTTGTTTGGAAAAGGACGAATGGTTCGAGGCTATAGAGTATAAACACTGTGATTTAAAATTATGTTAATCAAAGTAAAATCATCGTCTTAGGTTTGCCGTTTTGTAGAATTTTAACATTTTTACCACATATACTGTTCTTAGACTGATCATTTGATCCAATGAACAAGTGCATTCTATTTAATCGAAATATGTTTGCAGACCGAGTTGCAGATCAGAGATCAGTAAGGCTAACTTAGTAAGCCTCTATAATGGGTCCGTACTTGGTATTATTCTGATTGGCTAAGAATAAGAATAATTCAACATGTTGATTTAATGTAAAATCCGGTAAAGTGTAACATTTCCTTTTCCCAAACAGCCTCACCTTTTGGATTCACCTGAAGGGTGTACATTCAACTTGTTTTTATCACCTATGCACGTTTGCCTATACATTGATTAACCATTTTCCAAACGATGACGCCTTTTTACTCGCTTCATAGAAAATGCTTAAAAACCATCGAATAGAGAATGGGGCAATTTTGAAAATCAGCATATTGTCCTTTTGTCACAATATCAATTTCTCAGTGATGCCCAATCTACAGTGCTGACAGCACTTTGATTTTTTCTAATGTGAGAGGGACTTGGGATGATTAAGAAAGAGGGAAGAAGTCTTTGAAAATATTGTGTGATAGGAGAAAAGTTGCTTTGTAACCACAAAAAACCCTCTATCAATGCAATGCATGGGTATTATTGATGATTCCCTTCTTTACAGCAGCTCCCGATCCTCTCCCAAATAGTATTGTGGTTTTGATGTCCTTTATCTGTAGAATAACCTTCAGAAGTGATTAGTGAATAGCATGGATCCTGATCAGACTGTGCGTATGCACAGGCTTAAACAGATCCATTTTCTTCTCAACAGCCATGATAAGAGACCTGTATATCTGTTGGAAACTGTCTGATTTTGTAAATTTTATGTGAAAAGGACCTGAAATTACCAGGGGTAAAATTTAAGTAGAAATGGAAAGTATTATGGTTATGTCCGTCTTGTCACAATTTAAAAGTTCTAAATGTATTACAAAAACGCTTTTACTTATAATCAACCCATTTCCAAATGACAAAATATTAGGGCGGTCCAATTAGAATGCTGCTGCAGACAACAAAATGGTGTGAATCAAGGTTGAATTTGTGTACAAAATAGCTAAAAAAATATTGAGGCAAAAGGAGAAAGTGCTGATCATCAGCACTTTCTTCTTTTGCCTCCATGTTTTCTCAAGCTTCATCTCTTATGAACGTCAAAACCAGGTCTTGTTTGGGAAAGGGTTAAATATATAGACGTCGCGCACGCTATTGGGGAACTTTTCAAAAAACGTTACCCTCTGCGATTCATAACTGAATTTTGCAAGAATCGTTTTCCTTGTTAAAACTTAGTTATATGTCAAAATAAACGTAAAACTATGATCTTTTTCAATGACCTACTCTTTTCAGGTTGTTAGTTTGCATAAATTTGCTAGAAAGACTTTTTGTTCGTAAATTTGGCGAAAAAACGCGTGTAACATGTAACATAAATTTTCAACGGCGACGGATATTTATAAACAACTTTGCGATTAAGTAACATCAAACACATTGAAAAGTATATTATATGACAGTGGAAATGCTGTAGAATGTTTTGCCGAACGGAAATCAAATTTCGATGTCGATTACGCAAATAAGCCCAGTTTGTTCACCAAAAATCGCAGTGTAACAATTTGAATTACGTCGCAGAAAAAATGAAAATTTCGTTTGATATTTTGTGAATTAATGCCTGAAATGCAACTAAACTTGATAAAAGAAATATTATTTTTCTCTATTTCTATAATATATACAAGAAAATTAGTTAGCATAATAAACGAAGCATTAATGATATAAAATGCGTGTGGACAAAAATTGTTTCAGGTCGTTGAAAACTCTACTTTTTTACCCTTTAGAGTTGAAAAAATACCGGTTCCCTTATTCATACAACAATTTAATTTCAATTTGGAAATATTCTTTTTTTCTTGTTTATCATATCAAAATTTCAACGCAAAATGATAAAACGTAAAAAAGATGTTCAAATTTGTTCGTGTGGACAGAAATTTTGTAAACGTAAACTTTTTTTAATAGGCGTAGCCTTAAAAGTATCTATTTGGCGCATTTTAAGACGAAAATAAAACGAATCAAAGTGACGTTAAAGCTTAAGAAGTGCAAAAGACAGAAATAGTGAAGATTTTCGTAAAACATGGTCTTGTCTATTTAAATCACATTAGTTTGTAAAGAGAGTAAGCATTAAAAGCGCAACACAACCGTCTACGTAAAAACTTCAACGTTCCGCAATTATTAGAATAATGACGTTCGCTAGTTTGACGTTACATTTAGTTCCCCAATACCGTGCGCGACGTCATAATAATATTATCGTGTCAAAAATGTTGCTGTTTGAAAATGGAATAGTAAGGAATGAGAGATTCAAGAAGAAATTGTCATTGTAAGAGTTTGTGTGACAGGTTATCTAGGGGTCATCCATTAGCTGCCTGCTGTTCATGTATGTGCTTTTGACAGAAAATAGGAAATGCTTTCACCCTTTCCCAAACAGCCAAAATTGCGACTGTTACGATTTGATAGCTGATGTAGATGATGAAATAGACATTGACAAAGACAGTATTTGTGTACAATATAGCACAGAAAATACCGAGGCAAAAGGAGAAAATTCTGATAATCAGAATTTCCTTCTTTTGCCTCAATGTTTTCCCAAGCCATTCTTATTGATGACGTCAAAACCAGGTCTTGTTTTGGAAAGGTTTAAATGAGAGGATATTAATAATGTTAATTAGGCCTTCTTGTATATGCTCAAGAAAATGTGGAAGACATTTTTGTTGTTAAGGGGGAATGCTCCAGTTTCCTAAAAATTTTTCCCAATAATAGAATATATTCATATTTTGTATGTTGAAATTACATGTTATTACCAATTAAAAAATAAAATGAAAATGGGTGGTCAGCGATCTTGTTTGAATTTTATTGGCATTCGTATCACATAACCCTACATCGAAAAAATGCACAATTTCTTGCACCTGTCCAAGGTCACTAAAATGCTAATAAAAAGCTGTATATTCATCGTTTAGTCCCGAAAACGGATTTTAAGTAACGTCTTACATTTATTACGAACAGAAAACCTAAAATATGTGCTATTATAAATGCGTAAATGTATAAAACAGCATGCTCACGTGTTCGGTATGATCAACGAAGCTGGAGTGTTTTATGTCAAAATTTGCATATTTTTGGAAATATTTCAAGTTCTACATAATAGAATTTGACAAAACTCCCTCATTGTATTAAGCAACATGTCCTGGTAATAATTCAAAAAGAAAATGTATAGGTCAGCGCACTTATTAGTGAATTACGGCAATTTTTATCAGCTACACATGAATAAAATGACGCAAAACAGTGGTAACTGCATACACACTTACGACGGTCTTGCTCTAAATAATCGATTTCCATCTTGAGAAAATCAGTTTTGCATAATAAATACACTTTTACCGTCGAAAATGGTGAATTGTAATGATGTGTAATATTATTGAAAATCTGGTGGCGAAACATATTGGTACGAAACATTTAAATTACTACAGTAAAGTCCGAATGTTCCGAAAAACTGGAGCATTCCCCCTTAACCTACTAATATTATACCAACTTATGACGCGGCCATAGCGCATTTGTTAGCGTATCTGCCTCTCACTCACGAGGTCCTGGGTTGGATACATGGTCGCGACAAATACCCTCTTCAACAAAAATGTCACTCATCAATGGTTTGATATTAAATTGTGAACCCATGTGGGCGAGCAGCTGGAGGCTCGGTAAGGGTGTTGTGGTAGTACTGGTATAAGAAACAACAGGAATCCATGGGTAGGTGCTCCAGCTGCGTGATATGACCATAGCAGTAAGTTGTAAGTAGCATAAAACCCCAATAAACAAAGCAAATTTTGTCACATTACATCTATACTGCCTTGGATCTTGGGAATTTTGTCACATATTCAATTGTTTCCAGAAAATGAAGAAAATACTGATAATCATCTAATTCTGCTTTTCTCACAATGTTTGCTAATCGTAATAGAAAACTATACAATTCATACTAATAATATTGTAATTTTTCTTTGCAGGTAAGAAACAGACTTTTCTGCAGTATATTGTGAGTACCAATTTAACCCTTTCCCAAACAAGCCCTGGTTTTTACGTCCTTTATAGAAAAGCCTTGGAAAAACATTGAGACAAAAGAAGAAACTGCTGATGACCAGCAGTTTCTCCTTTTGTCTCAATATTTTCCGTGCTATATTGTACACAAATTATATCTTAAGCAAGGTCCACTTGTCGTCTGCAGCAGCTTTTGAAATGGAAATTTTGAAAATTTGTCGTTTAGGAAAGGGTTAAGAAATTTAAAATGTGACAAATGGTGCAACACAATTTTCTGGTTCTACTGCATGGTAACAGATTTCTGCCTAACTTAACCCTTTTCCAAACAAAACCTGGTTTTGAGGTCTCTAGCAGAATCTAATAATGCTTGGGAAAACATTGAATTAAAAGAAGAAAATGCTGATTATCAGCATTTTCTCCTTTTGCCTCAATATTTTCCAAGCTATATTTTATGCAAATTATATATACTGAGAGGCAAAAGAAAGTATACACTTTTTGATTTTCGATATCTCTCTTAATTTCCATCATATCGACTCAAAATTTTGCACTATTTATTCCTACTTATAGACCAATAATGCAGTCTTGTTAAATTTTACCTGAAATTGCTTGACTACCTGTACTCTTGCTACATGCCGATCTTGCAATTTTTGCACGTGCGACTTAGTGGAGCATCAAATATTGCTGTTAATCCTTATTGGAATTCTTTATCAATTATCACAACAAATCACAACGTTTAATTTCTCTTACACCATAACACAATTCTCTGTGGCGGGTAGAAAACGATCAACATACCCATTTTTGCCATTAAGACCCATTTTTCTATGACGCAGCGTAATACGAAAGAAACGTGACACAATATACGCTTATTCAGGTAGCATAGGAACATCCTGTGCAAATTTTATCAAAATCCGTCTATAAATTTAGAAGGAGTTATGTCAGATAACTTGTTTGCATCAAGCCCCCTTTTGCCATGATGCATCATAATATGGAAAGCACTAACAATATACGCATGGTTTTAGGTAACTAGGCTCTTTCTGTGAACATTTTATCCAAATCCGTTCATAAATGAAGGGTTTGTGTCAACGTGAATTATTGTGTTAATTTATTTCTTAAATCCCCTTTTTTGATGCCGCTGTATGATAGGAAAAAACCTTCGCAACGGAAGGAAGGACAGATAGACGGGTAGGCGAAGAAGTGTACATAGAACAAACGACCTTCATCAGTGGCGTTTAGAAATCGTAATAATCTTTACATCGTTTTCTTAGAATACATGGAAGAACTGGGGTGTATACTTATTTTTGCCTCTCAGTATATATTGATTTATCATTATACTTTTTAGCTCCACTGGTTCCAGACCAGCGGGCTATTGTCATGGCAGTGTGTCTGTCTGTCAGACAGCCTGTCCATCCAACAGTGTGTCTGAAAACCTTTTCTTTACCAATTCTGTTAACCCTTTCCCAAACCTTCCTACGCCACTGAATTATAGGGAAGGCTTGGGAAAATATTGAAACCAAAGAAGAAAATGCTGATAAGCCTAAGCCCTTTTGCCTCAATATTTTCAGTGCAAAATTGTACACAAATTTGATCTCCATCAGTACCCATTTTGTCTTTTGTTGCAGCTCTCAAATTGGAAGAGTCTAAATTTTTTACATTTGGGAAAGGGTTAATAGTTCTACAGAGAACAATTTGTCACTTCTCAACGAAAACCTTGTATCTGCAGCTTAAAACAAGCTGCTGTTATGAGCTATTCGTTGAAAAGTAATGAATTGTTTCATTTGCCTCTTAGAAGCAGTGCCATTGTTGGTAACATTTAACCTTTTCCCAAAAGGCAAACATTTGGACTGTTCTAATTTTGAACATACTGCAAAGGACAAAATGCTGCTTATCAGCATTTTAGCATTTTCTTCTTTTGACTTAATGTTTTTCTAAGCTTTTTCTACAATATTGTTTCCGAAAGTGCTAAGAGAATTTCAATATCAATTTGATAAGTCAAGTTTGATTATCAGCAAACGAAGGAAGTATACTGGAATCAGCCTGTCGGTCCAGTGGTTGGTTGGTTGGATGGTTGGTTGGTTGGTCTGTCTCCAAAACTTTCTCCGGACAACTCCTCCTACACTTGTCGACCGATTTAGTTCATACTTTGCACAAGACTAGTGTTCATTGTGACCTGTAGATGTGCAAGACGCAAATTTCACGAATATCGAACCAATACTTTTTATACGCCCGAAGGGTCGTATTATGTTATGGCCCTGCTTGTCTGTCCGTCTGTCCGCCTGTCTGTCCGTCCGTCCGTTAGCAATTTCTTGTGTGCGCAAGTCCTCCTACAGTTTTTATCGGAATTTGATCAAACTTGCCACCATGAATCTCCATGGTGTCTAGTTGTGCATGCCGCTTACGGAATTCAATTAACTTTTTTCGTTCTTGAATTATCTGCCCTTGAATTAAAAAAATGCCCATTTTCTTGTGTGCGCAACTCCTCCTACAGTTTTGATCAGAATTTGGCCAAACTTGCCACAATGAATCTCCATGGTGTCAAGTTGTGCACACTGCTTACGGAATTAATATAACTGTTTTCGTTCTTGAATTATCTGCCCTTGAATATAAGAAAAAAAGGGATATGACACCAGAACAAGGAAAAATGTTTGTTGCTTTTCTTTAAATCTTTCCCAAACAACAACTTTAGGATGGTCAAACATGAAAGATGCTGAAGATGACAAATTGGGTATTAACCCATTCCCAAACGACAAAATTTAAGGGTAGTCCAATTTGAGAGCTGCTGCAAACGACAAAAAATGGTTGTGAATAAACACAGGATTTGTGTAAATTTTAGTACAGAAATTATTGAGACAAAAGGAGAAACTGCTGGTTATCAGCAGTTTCTTCTATCGTCTCAATGTTTTCCCAAGCCATATCTATTATGGTACGTCAAAACCAGGTCTTGTTTTGGAAAGGGTTAATAATGGTGAAATCTGTCGGTAACTTAGCATAGAAAACATTGAGACAAAAGAAGAAAATGCTGATTATCAGCATTTTCTTTCTTTTGCTTCAATGTTTCTCCAAGCTTTCCAAAGTAATATAAATAGGTCAAAACCAGGTCTAGCTTCTGTTTGCGAAAGGATTAAACAAAGGTCTTGTCTCTGTATGACCATGGCTGTTTTCTTTTGATCACTGCTCATTTTGGGATTATCGAACCTCTCTATTGAGGTTGTTGTTGTGTGAAAAAGTGTCAAGAGAATTGATTCTTATTTTTCAACATCTACTAAAGATTTGCTAATCCAAACGTCAAATCTGACCAAGTTAAAGATAGCTCATAGCCTAAAGCTGTTCATTTTCGTAATTGAATAAAAGGGATTTCATGTAAGATTAATTCAATTCTTGGCTTTTTCACAAATTACATTTGGGAAAATGTTGCTAAAAAGATAAGAAAAAAAAGAACAGAAACTTACCTTTTGTATTGAGTGAGATATTGCAGGTAACTTAAATTATCCCATTTCCACACATTGACACATTTTGAAGCCCCTCATGGAAAAGGCTTTGGAAAACATTGTGAAAAATGAACAAATGGCTTGTGACAAGCAATTTCTTCATTTTCCACAATGTTTTCTTCTCATAAAGACCCCAAAAAATTAAATTTCAAGTATTCTTAATTGTCATCTGCAACAACTTTGAATTTGGACCGGCCTAAAGTTTTGTTGTCTGGTCACTAAGATTAAGACCAGACTGGTCAAACTGGATGCTGATCTTTGTTTATAAAACATGCTTTTCATAAAATAATTTTTAAGAAGATTTAACATTATGTCAATGTACATAATGTTCTGCTGAGGATTGGTTTTGATTTACCCTTAATCTTATGTCGCTTTGGCATGTCACTTAGAAAGAACTTAGAGAACCAAAAATTTAGCCCATTTATGCACAGTGACACCCTTTTCATGGCCTACAAGATAAAGGCTTTGTAAAACATCATGGAAAATGAAGAAATTGCTATAACATGATAATCAAGAAATTCCTTCAATTCCCATGTTTTCAAGTGGGCCAAAGGACCTACAATTGTAAAATTTTATCCTCCTGAAAATTTCGACTGCACCATGTATCGACAAGTCTTCAGTTTGACTGTTTGAGACAGATCCTGATTGTAAACTAAAACTATTGTTTGTTTTACCCTTTCCCAAACCACAGTGGGGATTGTGCATGATGGGATGGATAACGACTACCGACAATAGGGAACGATTTTATCAAGTAAACCGTGGCGTAATTTCGGACAAATAGATAGTATTTCGTTGGTGTTGTTATAAAATCTCGTAACTACGGCTTGAATCAAACCGTAGTTACGAGATCTTATAACAACACCGACGGTTCATCAAAACATAAAGGTAAACTCAGTCTATTTTTTGCACAAAATTTGATGCCAACTCGCCTCGCTTCAGGTAAGACATTTTGCAATAACTCTGTTATTTCTGTATCAATTTTCAAGCGGTTTGCTGCATGTACCCCGCCTTATCAAGCTCTTTCATCGGATGTATGACATATTAGATAACTCATAATACTTTTTCCGAAATATTGTCCCAACCGACCAGAAAGCAAAATGGTAACGACTACGGCCAAATAAACCACGCTTCAGGTAAGAATTTGTGCAATAACTTTCTTATTTCTGCGTCGATTTTCATGCGGTTTGTTGCATGTACTCAGTCTTACTGAGCCCTTTTCTCAGATGTATTATTTATCTGGAACTTTCCTGTACTTTTCTCAAAAACCGATCCCAACCGACTAGAAAAAGGGCCTGAATTTTTTGTCGTTTTTCTGGTCAGTTGGGATCAATTTTTGGACAAAGTACAAAGATTCTACGAACAAGTCATATATCCGAGGAAAGAGCTCACTAATGCGGGGTACATGCAACAAACCGCTTGAAAATTGGAGCAGAAATAAGAAAATTATTGCACAATTTCTTACCTGAAGCGAGGCAAATTTGTCCGTATACTATACTCCGCATTCGTTATCCATCCCATCATGCACAATCCCCACCACGCAAACAAGATCTGGTTTTGATGTCCCTAATAAAAAATGCTTGGGAAAACATTGAAACAAAAGAAGATGCCATATTGTACACAAATTCTATCTTTGATAACTTCCATTTTGTCATTTGTGGCAGTGTTTGAAGTGGACCACCCTATAATATCTCTGTTTTGGAATGGGTTAAAGAGGATCTGATGGATGCTGGAAAACTTTCATTTTTCCCTACTTCATGTGTGAAGCTACTGGTCACGTTTTGTATTTCGTGCATTGGAATCCCTACCAATTTGTCGTAACTTACTTCTAAATTGGTGATAGATAAAATGTTTTCCAACAATCCTTCAATATTTATACAGAATTCTAGGCTTATAAAATTTGAATTTATCATAAATTTTATGACTTTAACAAATTTTGAACATGATCCCTTAATGGAATTTGATGAAACTTGGGCTCATAGATGGGTATTTGTAGCCTGGAATCATGAATGTTGACGAAGATCTAGTCTGATAGACTGGCAACCTTTTCCCAAAAAGTGAAATTTGTAAGAAGTTGCAGATGACAAAAGAATGATATCGAAAGTAAGAAACAGCATATTACAGCACTGAAACTTAGATGTCAAAGGTAAAATTGCAGATTATGAACAATTTCTTCTTTTCTCTCAATGTTTTTTTCTAACTATTTCTTATATTGATGTTGAAATCAGGTCTTGTTTTGCAAAGAATTAATCGAATACTGAACAAGACTAGTTCTTCTGAACGTCAGCTTTCGAAAACATTGACAGATAAAGATTTTTTTTATACGCCGCCGGAGGCGGACGTATATTGGCGTCATCTTCTCCGTCTGTCCGTCCGTCCATCCGTCTGTCCATTCATCCGTCCGTCCATCCGTCCATCCGTCCGTACGTCCGTCCACTTTTCTTGTCAACGCAACTCCTCCTAAGTTTCTGGCTGGATCTTCTTGAAACTTGGTCAATGTTATCACCTCAATTGGTAGATGTGCATGAAGGAAGGATTTTATGGTTCGTTGATTTTTGCCAGAGTTATGCCCCTTTAAAACTTAGTCTCTGGGGCTTATTGAAATTGCAGCCTTGTCAACGCAACTCCTCCTATGTTTCTGGCTAGATCTTAATGAAACTTGGTCAACATTATCACCTCAATTGGTAGATGTGCATGAAGGAAGGATTTTATGGTTCATTGATTTTTGCCAGAGTTATGCCCCTTTAAAACTTAGTCTCTTGGGCTTATTGAAATTGCAGCCTTGTCAACGCAACTCCTCCTATGTTTCTGGCTAGATCTTAATGAAACTTGGTCAACATTATCACCTCAATTGGTAGGTGTGCATGAAGGGAGGATTCTATGGTTCATTGATTTTTGCCAGAGTTATGCCCCTTTAAAACTTAGTCTCTGGGGCTTATTGAAATTGCAGCCTTGTCAACGCAACTCCTCCTATGTTTCTGGCTAGATCTTAATGAAACTTGGTCACCATTATCACCTCAATTGATAGATGTGCATGAAGGAAGGATTTTATGGTTCATTGATTTTTGCCAGAGTTATGCCCCCTTAGAACTTAGTCTCTGGGGCTGATTGAAATTGCAGCCTTGTCAACACAACTTCTTCTAAGATTCTGACTGGATCCTAATGAAACTTGGTGGATGTTATTACCTAAATTGGTAGATGTGCACGAAGTGAGGATTTTATGGTACATTGATTTTTGCCTGAGTTATGCCCCCTTCAACCTAAGCCTCTGGGGCTTAATGATATTTCAGCCTCATGAACGCAATTCCTTCCAGGTTTTTGACTGGATATTTATAAAAACCTTTTTGTGAACACAACTTTTTACAGGTTTTTGTGTGAATATTAATTTATAAATCCTTGTCAATGTCATTTTTTTGTCTCAAGTTTTATAAGTGGCGGCGTATATTGTGACCATGGCACTCTTGTTTGCTATTTTCGTACCTTAATCCATTACTGTACAGAGGCCCCTTTTGACACCCTACAAGATAAAGGCTTTGGAAAACGTTGTGGAAAATGAAGAAATTGCTTTTGACAAAAGACCAAAAAGATGTTATGTTTCATTTACTTGACATTGTTTTCTGCAACATATTTCAAGTTTGCCGGCTGGGTTAACCCATTACAAAACGACAATTTTTTTAGACTAATCCAAAGTCAAAGATGATGCAGACAACAATTACAAGAGAATGAAATTTTGAATTTCTTCGTCTTTTTACATGGAAAACATTGTGGTAAATGAAGAAATTGCTTGTCACAAGCAATTTCTTCATTTTCCATGATGTTTTCCGAAGCTGTTATTTTGTGGGGAGTCAATAGGAGTCACTGTGTGGTAATGGGTTAATGGGTTAACTCTCTACTTCTTTGTTCATTTCATTTTACCGTCTGCAAGACCTTTGAATTTGGATTTGTTTGTATTCTAAGTTGGTTGAGAAGGTTTTTTTGCTTTTACCAGAATTTTCGATTTCAGGAGATTTCAAATTAAAGCGGTATTGTATTACAGAGAGATCTTTGATGCTGAATTTAAAACAGAAATGTTGCGCTTCCCAAAGGTGCAGTTACAGATCTTGTTTTACATTTAACCAATTCCAAAACAGTGACACCTTTTGATGCTTCACAACATGAAAGTTTTGGAAAACATTGCAGGGTTCTCTGCAGAAGAATTTGAAGCTATAGTGGCAAATTATAAGTATTTGTAAACCTTGAAAGTAGAAACGCATTCTGTTCATGCAAATAATTATGAATAGAAACATGATGGGAAAAGAAGAAATTGCTCAATTTGAGCAATTTCTTCTTTTCCCATAATGTTTTTATACAGAATTATTACATTTTATTTTGTAAGAAAGCATTATTTATCAGTTTTTGATATGAAATATATTTTAATGTCCCTTTTTGGGGTCTATTTTGAAGACATTAAGCTGTAGGGATAATTTTGAAGCTGTAGTGGCATTGCCCTAATTTACATGAAGCTGTAGTGGGGCCCATACAGCTTATTGGGCTGGGGAGAACACTGCATTGTGGAAAATGAAGAAATTGCTTGTGACAAGCAATTTCTTCATTTCCCACAATGGTTTTCAGCCAGAAAGACCAGACGATGTCAAGCTTCATCCACTTGAAATTGTCCTATACAACACCTTTGCGTTTAGACCAGTCAAATTTTGCTGTCAGGTAATGGGTTAAAGGGGCCCATTCTAGGTTTTTACGCTTCCGAACTGTTCGGGAACTCATATTTGTGCATGGAAAAACAATTTGCAATGCATAAAAACCTCAAACACGGCGAATAATCACCTTTCCTTTGCTATAGATCAATCCTTTACAAGCGTTTTTATACATTCTATTTTTACTTCAAAACGAGACAAGGTCAAGGTCAATGAGACACACCTCCGCAGTATTAACGCACCGTACAACCGGCTGTGTCGATGACTGTGACCTTATTTGCGAGGGATACATGGAAATATTTATTTTGTACAAACACTGAACATTTATACGCGTATTTATTAACTGTAGAATACCAAAGATCCTTTCGTTAATTCATAAAAGTTAATTCATTTGACCTACCATGCACATGACATCAGATGCAGAATTTTTCTTTGCAAACTTTCCACGCAGTCGTTTGTACGGTGTGTTGAATCTCGCTGAGCACAGATGACGTACCTCTGACGTAATTGATTTTTGAAGGTTGGGCATATGTAGCCGTTACAAAACAAAAACAAGGACAATAAAAACTGGCTGTACGTTATTAATTGACTTGGATTTTAATACTTTATAAAGCTTGATGAGTGCTAAAAATGGACGTAAGTGATCTACCCCTTCAGGTTGGTAATTTCATACGTTATTTCTGGTTTGTAATTATTGTGCCATTTGCATTTTCGACAGCCTAGCTGGCCCACCCTTTAAAACAGAAATGTTACACTTCCCAGAGGTTCAGATCTTGTTTTACATTTAAGGACAGATCCTCCATTTATTTCCTACGGTAAGAATTTTTTTATTTTTTCTGTACTGATACTTAAATATATGGGAAGTAAAATTATGACTTAAAAACTATAGGTCACCAAGCGAATTAAAAAGTTATTGGATTTCAAGGGAGACTACTCTTGTCTAAAATTGCAAAAATGAGGTATCACTTAAATACCCACCAAAAAGGTGTTCGAAATGACTAGGATTACATAAATAAGTCTTTATTGTGTTTAATATGTTTTATTCTGTCTAAATGAGTATCAATTTGGGAAAATTTAGTGATGATTTTGAAATTTTTAGTAAAACATTCTTTCAAATGTAGCCGAAATTGCTCTTTTTTCGCAACGTTTCTGATAATAAAAAATATTCCAGCGGTAAGAATTTTTTCTTTTTTGGTATAGACATAGTGTTTAGTCATACCTACAAAAACAAAAAAAGAAAAATATATCAAACCAAGCGTTTTTCTTAGTTATAAGTAAAATTTGATTTATTTTTTGCAGCTCTGTCCGAAATTGTTTCACTATTTTTATCCATTTTCTTCCTCATTTCCAGCTTTAGATAATAAAAAGTGTCGTCTTTTGAGTCCATCTGAAGCGGACTAGCTCATAAAGACACCACTTTGCTTTTGTTGCTCCGTTTCCTATCGCTAACGCCACATGTTGAACGCGTAACAGAAAGCGAAATGTACCATCCGAGTACTAGTGCACTTTAATTGACCAAACAGTGAAAATGGAAATAACCGAAAAGGGTCTTGTCATTTATCAACCAAACATTAACTAAATGTAAAAAATACATTTGCTGAAAAGGTCAATTACTGAAACAGCTTTATTTCAATATTTAGGATATGCGCAGTAAGTTGCGCAGTAACAACTGGAGGATCTGTCCTTAAATCAAGATTTGTGATACTGTTGATGAACTCCAACAAATAAGATGTGCTTGTGAAACACAAATGCTCTCTAAATGGCCAAAGTTAAGTTACCTTAAGTTTCGGACAGGCAGACGGGGGACAGACAGACAGACAATTGACCAAACGCCAATCGACAGATTGCTCCGCCCAACATAGAATTTAATACAAACAATGGACATGTGTTCGTTTATAGGGAACGATTTTTATCCAGTTAATCGTGAAGTAAATTTGGACAAACAAAATAGTATTTCGTAGGTGTTATTATTAAATTTCGTTACTACGGCTTAATGTAAGCTGTAGTTACGATATTTTATAACAACACCGACGGTTTATCAAAACATACGGTAAACCTAGTCTATTGTTAGCACAAAATTCTTTGCAATTGGCATGTCGATTGTTTTGATTGTCAGTCGATAAATCGATACAATAACACATGTAGCGAAGAACAATTGGGGCATGACATTTTTCTGATCGCCCATTGGCTAATCAATGTTTTTGATTGACTGTCGGCGTTTGGTCAATTGTAAAACAATATGCGAATTGCAAAGCATGCCCTCGATCTTTCGATATGGTAGCATAGAAAAGTTATTGTTTAGACAAATAGAAAAGCCATCACTAAGACCAATCAATGCAAAAACAATGAAATAGGTGACGATCTCGGAAGGGTTCCTAACAATGTGCCATTTCAGACCAACATGAATCCAGATCAGCCTGAGCATGCCTGGATCTGAGTATTAGAGGTGGTATTCACCATGCAGTTGATTCCAACTTAACCTTTAAAATTACAAAAGAATCCATCCGATTGGCCGAGACATACCTCTCGTCCAATCAGATGGCTTGTTTTGCAATTTTACTCCAAACAATCAATTGGTAAATAGGGCCTTAGGTCTAGTTTGGGAAAGTGTTATAAAAGATGTTAGGTTTGTCCTTGGTGAAATGCAATGCAGGCAACAATATAATTGTCTACAGCAAGAAGAATTATATTTGATTCCTGGTCTGTGAAGAGACAGAATTTTGTTATCATTCTCTATACAGATTATCGTCACATTATTGATAGAAATCGTTCATTAACTCCCATCCCTTGTCGCCCACTGCCGCTCATGAATATTGGCTCTAGTGGAAATTACATGTTCAGTTTGACAAACCTTTTTATAAACACTCACATTTTGACAACTCTTTTTAGGGGCAGATTTGCTGCTGACGTAGTGGCCGCTGGTTGAATCCCTGTCATTAGAGAACAGAGTGTGTGTGTGTGGGGGGGGGGGGGAGGTATATAGTAATCACCCTGTCTGTCTGTACACATTTCTCGCCAGCGGAACTTCTCCCAAACGGACAGATTTTGATGAGAATTCATAGGAATGATCAACATTACATGGAAATTAACAAGGGTTAAGAAATGGTCAGCTTGAGAGAAAATAGATAGTAGAATTCACTGACGGCTGGTAAAAAGCCTTATTTAGACATGTTTATTGTAAAATTAGCTGCCTCATGAGATTCTGCTATGAAAGTCCCTGCAAATTTACGAAAGACAAAAACAGACAGTATTGAAGTAAAGGCCTGGTCATGTAATGTGGACGGGGAATTGTATGTGACCTGGCACGCAGGCCTCTAAGCAGTGAATTGGTCATCATTACAAGGGTTAAGAAATGGTCATTTTGAGAGAAAATAGATAGCAGGATTCAGTGATGCCTGGTAATAAGCCTTATTTAGACATGTTTATTGTAAATTAGCTGCCTAGGGGTTCCTTATGAGATGTGTTTGTTATCTGTCCTGGAATTAGTCAAGAAACCAACTTACCACAAGATCTCATGTATTAGCCCTTTTCCAAACAGCAAAATTTAGGTTTGCACTATTAGAAAGCAGTTGCAGATGACAAAATAGATGTTGATTAAGGTTGGATTTGTGTAAAATATAGCACAGAAAATACT
This sequence comes from Fragum sueziense, assembly GCA_963680895.1. Classification (NCBI taxonomy): domain Eukaryota; kingdom Metazoa; phylum Mollusca; class Bivalvia; order Cardiida; family Cardiidae; genus Fragum; species Fragum sueziense. The sequence continues at coordinate 36,995,342 of OY804607.1, read as the reverse complement.
GAGGCAAAAGTAGTTGGGGGACGTCAAAACCAGGGAAGGGTTAACCCATTACCAGATGGCAAAGTTTTTGTATTGTTCAGTGTTGCAGACAAAAAAATTCAGGATGATGAAATTTTAAAAATCTTTGCATTTTTTGTTAGAAAACTGTGAGAAATGAAGAAATTGCTTGTCACAAGCAATGGGTTGAGAACAATGTAGAACCATTATTCCCAGGATAGCAGGCTTGACAATGCCGCTTGCTTGGTACTTCTCTTGCCACTGGCTGCGGCCTTAGCGCAGTTGGTAGTGCATCTGCCTCTCACTTGAGAGGTCATGGGTGTGATGATCCCCTGCAAAAATATCCTCTCTGACAAAAATGTCGCCCACCAATGGTTTGATAAGATCAGACTGCTGACTTGTATCTGTTGAATTTGACCATAGTCATTTTCTCCCACATATTGAATTATCATTTACAAGTCATTTACAGGGTTTTCTAGCAGCTGGTGACTTTAATGGGATTTTGCGTGATTCTCTATGTATCTCAAACTGTAGGAACACATGGTAAGGTTTGCCAGTTGCGGAAATACAACAGTTACTGAAGAACAGTTGAACATTGCATTAAAGGGGGACGAGCTAGGCTGTCGAAAATGCAAATGGCACGATAATTACAAACCAGAAATAACGTATGAAATTACCAACCTGAAGGGGTAGATCATTTATGTCCATTGTTACCACTCGTCGAGCTTTATTAAGTATTAAATTCCAAGTCAATTAATAACATGCTGGTCGTTTTTGTTTTGTAACGGCTACATATGCCCAACCTTCAAAAATCAATTACGTCAGAGATACGTCATCTGTGCTCAGCGAGATTTAACACGCCATACAACCGGCTGCGTAGAAAGTCAGCGAAGACAGATTCGGCATCTGATGTCATGTGCATGGTAGGTCAAATGAATTTACTTTTATAAATAAACGAAAGGATCTTTGGTATTCTATAGTTGATAAATACACGTATAAATGTTCAGTGCTTGTACAAAATAAACCTTTTCACGTATTCCTCGCAAATAAGGTCACAGTCATCGACACAGCTGGTTGTACGGTGTGTTAATACCGCTGAGGTGTGTCTCATTGACCTTGACCTTGTCTTGTTTTGAAGTAAAAATAGAATGTGTGAACACGCTTGTAAACGATTGATCTATAGCAAAGGAAAGATGTTTTTTCGCCGAGATTGAGGTTTTTATGCATTGCTAATTGTTTTTCCATGCACAAATATGAGTTCCCGAACAGTTCAGAAGCATAAAAACATAGAATGAGACCCTTTAAAGGGCGACGGTAACAGATGGTCTAATTGCAAAAAATGAAATTTTTTGAAAAAATATGCAAAACTTTTGTGTTGACCACCGAAATTACTAGACAGATAGCTGAATTTAGGGAGAATCCAAACCTAAATTCAACCCCGTCTCAGATGGGGTTAGAATTATTTTTAAATTGTTGCGCATGCGCATACAGCGCGGACCATGATTCAAACGAGATTCATACTGAATTTCAATATGACGTCATCATGTATGTTGTGACGTCATTTAAGAAAGTCGCATGTCCTATTGTTTTGACCTACTTTTGACATCGCTTCATGAATTTGGCATCAAATTGCGAAAAAATGAGTCGTTGATTCAATAGTTTGTCGTAATCATTTAATCAGGTCATATAAAGCTTAAAAAGTGTACATTTCGTTTGTATTTGACAATTTTTGGGTCCAAATCTGGGAAATAGTAGCTTTAAAGCCAATTCAATCAGACAAGGAGCAAACAATGTCAATAACCTGCTAACTTCAGTTCATCGACACATGCAGCATGTCACAAGAGATTGGTAGGAGCTAACTCATTTACTCCAATCTTGTGTTAGTTCCTGATTTGCTGATCCTCTTATTATTCCTCGTATTGCAGGCAGCATAGACAAAGATTAGCCTACATGCAGTCTGATTTTAGTCTTCACTTTCTGCCTATGTATGTTATTTGAGGGAAAGTCTTCCATAGAATTGAAATATCTATAGAATAGATAAGTATTATCAGACTCATGATTTATTTTAGAGTTTGATTCCTCAATATTTTTGACCCTCTGAATTTGTGGGACTTTTTTGTAGGTGGCAAATCTTAATGATTAGGCAAAACAAAAGAGAGGATATGCAGACAACATAGAAAATGTTGAGAGAAAAATCCACAAACAGCTTGTTTGTCCATTTAACCCATTACCTGATGGCAAAATATTGGACTGTTTAAATTTAAAAGGTATTGCAGACAACAATTTCAAGTTGAAGAAATTTTGAGAATGTTTCCATTTACGATAAGAAAGCATGGTGGGAAATTAAGAAATTGCTTGTCACAAGCAATTGCTTCATTTTCCACAATGTCTTCCAGAAGCATTTCTTTTGTTACTGCATGGTAATGGGTTAATAAGCATGTTTTCTGAGAAGTGTAAAAGAATGTGGATAATTCTGTCAGTTCATTGACACATCAAGCATGCCACATGAGATTGGTTCAGTATAACTCATTTACTCAACTCTCGTGTTAAAGACACTCCAAATAAGCAGATGCCAGGGATTTTATCAGATAACGTTGTCATGGAGCGGGCAGAGAAAGGTCATGTTTGTCCACAAATCAAATCTCATTTTCTGTGAAAGATTGGCATGATCAATCTTGTCTTTTTGGTTCCGTACCCTGTACCCTGCTTTTCCCAGGAAAAAAAAATGGCAAAATAAGTTTATACCTCATATGAATTCCCTTTTAAGAAAAAAGTTAAAGAAGGCATTTAAGTTCAAGAACTGTTCTAGAGTATTCTAGATCGTTAAATGGCAGTTCTAGAACAGTAGACTGTTCTAAACTGTCATTTATAGATCTAGAATGTTCTAGAACAGCTCTTGAACTTAAATGTGTTCAGCTGTTCTAGAATTGCCATTTAACAATCTAGAACGTTCTAGAACAGTTCTTGAACTTAAAAATTTTTCTTGAATTTTTTCCAAGGGGTTGTTCTTAGAAAATTATAGTTAATATTTTATCTTTTATGATCCCTGGCTTGATCTCTTTGTTCACAAATATTCATTCAAGCTCGCACAGAATGAAATTTGATTGGCCAATTAATAAAAAAATTGATACATATTTAATTCTCAATATTGGTAAATTGAGACAAATGAAGCCCTGCACACAAGAATGCCATGTTCAAATAGTAGAATAGGGAACTTTGAGGAAAAAGCAAAACTTGAATCAACAATCCCTTATGTTTATGGTAGAATAGGGAATAGGTTTGCCCTTTTCCTTCCAAATTATGGTAACTACAGGTTAAAACTACCTTTAGTTACATCATTTCTGGAAGATATTGTAAGTAAACGTAACTCAGCTGTCACATTTCCATTTGTAAAGTTTTTAGGTCCATTACCACAAAATGTTATTTATACACTACTCTTACAACATTTCTTGGAAAAACAGAGTTCCCACCCATACAGTATATCATCACTTTTCAACAAAAACTTTGTAACTGCAGCTACAAGGTTTTTGTCGAAAAGCAGCGTATTATTTTGTCCAGATCTATCTGTCTGCCTGTCCTGACAACCACATATACAAACCTACATACCGGCCTGGGAGGTCACAACCTTGTAAATCCAGCTTTTTCAAGCTGTAGTTACGAGGTTTTGACCTCCCACCAACGATACATCTGTCCACATCTTCTGAGGACAACTCCTCATTTCATTTGGATGAAATTTTCAAGAAACTTCCCCAAACTCTTTCCAAACAACAACTACAACAACAACAAAATAGAAAAGAAGAGAGAATGTGCTAATGAAATAAGATCAGTCTGCACACACACAATGTCTGACCTGATCCTACACTGACAGCTTGTTTGAATCCTGCATAGCAAGTATAATAATTAGTCTGGAAGCTGTCTTGGTGGCGTAGAAAAATAATTATTCTCTGGAAAGACATATTTGTTGTAGCTTGGCATAAATGCTATATAAGCATGATTTAACATCGAAGAGGCTTATAACCCATTACCACCCAGAGAGACTGCAAAAGATAGTGGCTTTGGAAAACATCATGGGAAATGAAGATATTGCTTGTGACAAGCAATTTAGGCATTTCCCTAACCCCAAAGACCAAAACAAATTATTTGATTCAAAAACTGTTGTCTGAAACACTTGAATTTGGACAAGTCTTAAATTTTGCTATCTTGTAATAGCTTAACTCTTAAATTGTTAGGTTCATATCCAATTGCACTATCCTGGTCACTTTAGCAGACTTATCTTATCCTAATCTTCCTGCTTGTTTGATTTCCCAAACAACAACATTTTAGGGCGATCCAATTTGAAAGCGGAGACATTTCTGACTAACAAGCCAAATTATTATATAAGGATGTCAAAAGCATCCTTTCTTGTTTGGGATCGGGTTAATTTTTCATTGCAAGTGTAAGGCTGGAAACTGATTCTGTGGTCAAGAATAATTCTCTGAGAGGCCATATTTTCTGCAGGCTAATTTGCCATATAATCATGTTTTAGCGCAGAACAGCTATCCAATTTGTATTACTTCGCAATAACTTACTTCTTTGTTATACCCCGGCAAACAAATTATTTTGGGGGGGGTATACTGGAATCAGCTGACAAAATTGCTTGTCAACTGTACATGAATATTTTCTGCCAGAGCCTGTTATAGAAAACAAGTTATATTCTGTAAGGAATGGCTCATGCCAATCTAGCAGAAATATGCTTACAAAATTGCCTGGAACTGTCAACCTAATGTATCAATATAGTCTGTTAGGTGATGAGCCTGTGTGACACAACAAGTTATTGTCTGTTATATCACTAAACAAAAATTCTCAGAAAGTTTATGTTATTTCAAAGAAATCTTAGTGTGAAAAGAAGACTTAACTCTTAATGAATGTCCAACATCTTTTCTTTCTGTCTTTAAAATCTTGAATTGCTCTTTCAAGCTTGGGAGTGTTGGTTTAAACAAAGGTTACCTAAATAAAGTCCCACCAATGGTTTGATAATGATTAACCTATGTGGGCAAGCCGCTGGAGGCTCGGTTAGGGTGTTTTGGTAGTACTGGTATGAGTAACAACAGGAATCCATGGTTAGGTGCTCCAGCCATCATGATATGACCATAGCAGTTGAAAATGGTGTATTACCCCAATAAACAAACATGTTGTATAAAGGATCAACCGTGCTAAACACAAGGACTGAAGTGACAATATTGCCTGGATCTGTCAATATATTGTCTGTTAGTTGACCAGTCCTTGTGACATAAACAACAAGTTATTGTCTGTTTTATACAGCTTTACCAACACAACAACACAATTCTGGGGGACAATAGGCAAGTCTTAATTAAACCTTTGCCAAACGGCAGAAATTAGGACTTTTCCTATGTTGAAGCTTCTGCGAATGGTCAAATAGGTGTTGATTCATACATTATAGATCTGGCACAGAACATATCGAGGCAAAAGAAAAAAATGCTGATTATCAGCATTTTCTTCTTTTACTTCAATGGTTTCCCAAGCAATTTCTATTAGGGGCGCAGGTCTTGTTTAGGAAAGGGTTGAACCTTTCCTTCACAAGACTTCTGTGGCAATAATACAGGTCTTAATTAACATAAATGGAACAATGCAGGTTTGGACAAAGTTTGTTTTGACGTCAGCATTTGAGAGTTTTGGAAAAAATTCATGGAAGAGTTAAGTAGTAACATTGCCTATAAGGTGACGAGACCTTGCGACACAAACAACATGTTATTGTCTTTTGTATTCCAGAACAAAACCTCTGTGACAACACACAAGTCTTAATTTAAACCCTTTCTTGAACAATGCCTGCCTGCCCCCCCCCCCCCCCCCCCCCGTGCGGAAAAAAATCTAGCTCTAGAACTGTTCTAGAACATTCTAGATCATTAAATGGCAGTTCTAGAACAGTTTTAGAACTGCCATTTAATTGTCTTGAACATACTAGAACAGTTCTTGAACTAAACTGAACTTTTGGCGGGGGTGGTTATGACTTCAGCTTTTTGAGAGTTTTGTAAAGTATCAACAGGAGAAAGGAACTAATATTTTCTATCAGTCAGTATCACTGATTGGGAACTCGGCCAAAGCGAGGGACGTTTTTTCGCGAACAATGTAATCTGTTGGTGTTGTTATAAAATCTCGTTACTACGCTTGTTACTACGGCTTCGATAAAGCCGTAGTTACGAGATTATATAACAACACCGACAGTTTGTCAATACAAAACGGTAAACCCGGTCTGTTTTTAGAACAAGTTCATTGTCATTAGAAAAAAATCTATAAACTCACATTTAAACGCAAAATATCTATATAATCCATTTTTATTCACCTCACAGGGTGTGGCTAAGTGAAGGGGTTATTCGACGAGTTTACTTCTCGATATCTTGGTTGATATAAGAGAAAAGCGTGCGGCACGAGTATGAACACATTTCGAAATTGAAATAACGTTTTATTGTAAAATGAGTTGTTATAAAACCTCATAACTACAGCCTGATTCACGCTGTAGTTATAATGTTTTGCAATAATACCGACGATGTACCGCTAAGCGAGAAGGCTGTTTCTCCTCAAGCTTAAATGTAATGAACCGTTTACTAGGCTCCGCCCTGTCTCCCGAAAAAAATCAGAATATACCTTGTTGTAGCGATATTGTTTTAGTTCACCACCATTGAGTATAAGGTGACCAGCTCATTTGAATCAAATAAGTTATTATTGTGAGTTTGTAGCCGGGTAAAGTATAAGGGGCACCTATACTGCTACAAATAAATGTGGTAGAATGTGTTTGCCTTAGGACAGAGGTCCCAGGTTTGAATCCCATCAATAGGTGATATTTATTTCTTCTTGCCAGTAAATGTATGGTCCCTCTTGAGCATCAATGCTCTGCTACCTGACCTTTATGCTGGCCTGCTTACCAAAATTAAAAAGAGGTGTTGGATAAAAAAAATGGTTAAGTTTCCAGAAAACATGTTTAGAACTCCCTTGACAATAGAAATTAATGTCCCCAACTTTTGAGACAGAATTCTGCATGGAATATTAAACAGAAAAAGAATTGTTCAACCTTTTTAATCTTTACCCAAACATTTAGGGGCAGAGGTGATGCAGTGGTAACACGCTGGACTTGAAACACAGGGGTTGCTGGATCGATCCCCCGCTTCTCCAGTCTTTTGGATGAGACTTTAAACCGAGGTCCCATCTGCATAATATGACCTTTGCTGTTGAGTGGGACGTAAAACTCCATTCAATCCAGGCTTTGGTAGATATCGTGGTGTATAAGAAATTTCTTGTAAAAAGCTTTTCCTTCATTTCCCACAATTTTTTCTACCCATAAACTGATAAAAAAGAGTAAAAGTTCATTCATTAAACTCCCCACCTACGAAGTAGAGGGAGCTATATTGTTATAACCCCCACTTATGAATAAGAGCTGGGTATATTGGTCCATCCATTCATCCTTCTGTAGACTTTTTCGTTTCTGTGCTCTAAGTCAAGAACCATTTAACCTAGGATCATGAAATTTTTCACAGATGTTGCCCTTGACCCAAGGAGGTGCCTTATTGTTTTGGGGTCACAAGGGTCAAGACCACTATTGGACTTTGCTTAAAATCAGTTTCTGTTGTCCAACTGAAGGTAGTCCACCCTTAATGACATTCGCATGACGTCGGAATTGTTTAGGCGCGATCGTAAACATTTGGCGGTGGAACTCTTAACCACTGAATGTTTACAACCATGCCCGCATAGGTTCAGATATGTAACGAGGCAGCTCCAAAAAGGCCGATGTTTTATGAATCTCAAAATGGCGACATTAAGGGTATATTCTACCTGAATTGACCTATAGCACTTTTTCAGTGACAAGGCACTAGTGATAGTATTTGTACGCTTTTAAACTTTTAAACAGCTCTAGTTTGAAATTGTCATCTGCAATCCCCTGCAAAAATTGTTAGAACAATTCAAGTACATTTCCTATGATGTTCAAGAACAAATGACAAGAATTGCTCTAGATCTGTTCAAGTTCACTTTAAGAAATGTTATATTGGACAAATTTTTAAGAACACACTGTTCTCAATAAGTTCTTAAAAACTGTTCTAGAACAGTCCAAGAACTAAATTACATGAACATTACAAGAACTGTTATTCTTCTCACAGTTCTTGAACTGTTCAGGTAACATTTTAAACAATTTTTTTATACGCCGCCGGAGGCGGACGCATATTGGTGTCATCTTCTCCGTCTGTCCGTCCGTCTGTCCGTCCATCCGTCCATCCGTCCGTCCGTACGTCCGTCCACTTTTCTTGTCAACGCAACTCCTCCTAAGTTTCTGGCTGGATCTTCTTGAAACTTGGTCAATGTTATCACCCCAATTGGTAGATGTGCATGAAGGAAGGATTTTATGGTTCATTGATTTTTGCCTGAGTTATGCCCCCTTAAAACTTAGTCTCTTGAGCGGCGTATATTGTGACCATGGCACTCTTGTTAATGTACTTGAATGGTTCTTGAACACTTTTAAGAAAAGTTTAAGTACTGTTCATGTGTCCTCTTTTCCGAACTGTTCTTGAATATTTCAAGAATCATACTGTCCAATATAACATTTCTTAAAATGTTCATGTACACAACTTGAACACTTTAATTACATCAGTAGTGTGGTCACAGTCTCGTTTTAAAAATACTGCCTCTATCTGATTCTATGTAAAAACGAGTAATTTACAAACGGTTTTTTCAGCCTAAATAACACATTAAATTGCCAAAAAGTGTGTAAAAACTTAAAGCTAAATAGTTATATTTTATTAGGATAAAATACTTGTACCTTATACACATAGTCAGGACAAAATTCTGAAAAAGTCGCTTAGTTTTGAAGGTATAGGCATTTCGTGAAGAAAAGGGTTTGAGATCATTTCTAGGGGTATTTGGGTATGCTGAATCCGAAAAACAATGTTGCCAAGCTGAAAAATGACTCCTTCATCATCTAATTTGCATATTTTCAAAATGGCCGCCAAAATTTTTAAAAAATGCAAAAATGATGTTGTTATTTATCATTTTTCGACTTCTTTTGTTCTAAGTATCGCACATTTCATGTTTAAAGACTAAACATAAATGATTTAACATGTACATGAGGGAGAAAATGATATTCATTTTTGGCAATTACCGTATAAATGGCAATAAATCGCATTTAAACAATAACATTTATCTACATTTTATTTTCACGTATGAAATGCAGTGAAAGTATTCAAAATACTATTTTAAAAATGTTTTGCATTAAAGGTAAAGTTTCAAAGGCAAATATGATACAGAACGCAACTTTGAGCACAAGTCCTTTTACCACGTATTTAAGCTTTTAGCAAACCTCAAACATGCCAATTTTAAAACCATGTACATAATGTTTCACATAATTCTGCAAAAATAATGATAAATCTTATTCTTTATATTGAAATCCAAAATTGTTGCCAAGATATCTACAATTAATTCTTAAGAATATGAATCAGTGTCCAAATATTTTGGAAAACGGTTTACCGTATTCATTGTTATAAAATACAGTGTAGTGTGGAAAATTTCATTTTGTGGGAAATTCCACTGTTTGCACTTTCATATACATACACTCATGATTACAAACTGCTTCAGAGATAGTAACTAAAATCATTTTAATTTACATTTTTGATATCCTTAGAAATTAAAACGTGTACATTTGAAATCGAACACATATTAAACAGGTAATCAACTTAGGCATTGGACAATATTAAAAAAGTACCAATATCCTAGGTTTTCAAATTTTGTTAAATTACAAAAAATAATTGAGTGTGGCAAACTTAATTCACTATGGCACGTTGAGCTTTCAGAGGAAAAACTAGTTGCTTACTTTGACAATATTTCAAAGAGACAACTTATTTATCTAACTACGACAAAGAGAAAACTAGAATTTGGATATAGTCACTAATATACTATATAATACAGCACATAAACATTAATGATTGAATTGGGTTAAATTTTCAGTATGATTACAGTGTCTGGTGCACATTTCCATTATGTTCCTGACATTTTTTGCACAGGTAAAGTACAAGATCCAATCAAAGTCAATAGCTGCTTATCACACGTACATGTAGATAATATGTAAGCGATTCATCCTTTGGTTACAGAATCTTTTTTGCAATACGTCAAAAATGATGTTGACACCCATGGGTTCGAACCAGTAAGCCCTATATAGATAGTCTCTGATGTTATTTATTGAAGTATCGCAGCTATATCCGAAACTGTTAGGACTATATCATCTATTTAATAATAATACCCGGTATGTAAATTATTGACAGTTTCATCGAGAACCCCTATCATAAGTTGTGCGCTGTCGAAGGATAGACATGAAACATTTGTTTAAAAAATAGTCCCCCTTTTAGCTATGCTCTTGGTAAGGGCCATATCATTTGCCATATGGATTGTCATACAGATAAAATATGAATTTCTTGGTGTATACCTCCATGCTTTTAAAGTTGATACATCAAGTTTAAAATGAAGGGTCAAATATGGTTGCCATACCAGATATTTTGATAAGAATGGCTTAGACAGAGGAATTTGCGTCTTCAAGACTTAACATTTCTTCACACAGGGTAACCTCAACTGAAAGGCAAGTAAGAAGGAAATGGTTATGAATAGAGAAGTGGTTTTCCGCTTGATGCTGCACAGAGACATTGATAGCTTCACAATCATAGACATGAATGAATCAAATGCTGACATGTCAAGTTTGCTTTGTCATATAATCAGTTTGAAGAATACAGTCTGAAGCTTATGTTCAAGTATTAACTCATATTCTCCATATGTTTACGTCATTTCATCGGTTCTCGTGTATGAATAATCTCAAATAGGTACACTAAGTCTCAATATCCAGCTCCATCTGTTAAGAAAGTTTACTCCGAGTGACGGAAAAATCAGATATGTTACATGGAATGAAATATTGTAATGACATTTTTGGAAACGAACGTTAGGTATATTTCATATGATGCTATTGTACTGAATACAAATATTCTGTTCAATTTCTTGATATTGCTGCACTTCGTTGCTGACCAAAGATTTGTAAAATGTATTTAAATGTGGTAAGTTTTAAGATGCACTTTTAGTATTCTTGAAAATACAATAATTAACTTATCTGCATGTATCAAAAATGTTGTGTTTGTTGACATTGCCTACGTTATTTCTAGGGATGGGAACGAGTACTCGATTAATCGAGTACTCGATCGAACGTCTGAGTATCGATTACCAATATCACTAATCGAGTAATCGGAAAGAAAAAAATAATATCGGCAGAAAAAAATCGTTTCCAAACTCAAGTTGTTGAAAATATCGATCGCACTTTTCCAACACTGTGCCGTGCAAAGGGTAGAATATGTAACACCTAGTCGTACGCCGATTGTTTAATCCCTCGATATTGTTCTAATTTGCAATCAAGTGCCAACAACTATTCTTCTCGCTGTCAAACAATGTCATAATGTTAGCACCTTCGCCGCGCTTTGCTCCGATTTCGGGCGATGCATTTTAATTGGACGTCCGTAAGATTTACCTTAGAGTTGATTGGTTAATGCAATATTCGATTAGCCGATTATTGGATTATTATTAAGATTTCATTCTTTAGCTATTTGTTTCTCGAAGAAGAAGCACCTCATTCCCGATTACACATAAATTAAAAAAAGTTTAACAATGCCTCCCTTTAAGTCTTTAGCGACTTTTGTATATCTCACAACATGTGTAAATATTACGAACGCTTTGCCACGAGATGAATAACAAGGATTTTTTTTAATTTTCACGAGTTTAATGGAAAGATTTTGATACTCTCTGTAATTCTCATCACATATCTAGCAATGGTCCATTTTTTCTCAAATAAAGTACCGATAAAATGTCATCTAAAGATATATCTATACCGAAGATATGCTGCATATACCGGTTATGAACATGTTATAAAACACTGATACTATAACCAAAAGACGACGTTTCTATCCGAGTACTCGAGTACTCGATCGGAAGGGTGGTCGAGTACTCGATTAGTAATATTGGTACTCGTTACCATCCCTAGTTATTTCTGATGAAGACATCTGACTTACATCTTCTATTCAAAAGTTTCATTTTAATACTCCTTGAGATCAGTGTAGTTGTCATTTTTTCATGTGTGTTTCTAGACAACTGTTCGACGTCCTAACAGGGACCCATGCTATTAATGTCAAACATAAAAACAGGTAAAATATATTTTAAAAAAAATATCGTATGGATTGGTCAACCTGTATATGTAGATACTTACTGTATGATAAAAATTCGCATCAAATTTATTTAGTTCTAAATAATGTTTGTATTTAACTTTACTTACAACATTGTTAGTTTCTAATAACGTTTACAAGAAACTGATCCTCGATGAAAATCTTAGTACCAACGATATAATCCTCTTTTGGCACAGAAAATATGATGTGCATACCTCTTAGCAAACTGTAGATGTTCCCATGTTGTTCTGATGCCTGAAATATCTAGTATGGTCCCATTAAATAGAAAGGGAGATGTCTAATCAACAGCGACAAAAATTTAATTTTGTACAGGATCGTTATACGCTAGCACTTACAGTTAGATTATATGAATGCAACAATTTCCTATTTGAAAATTGGACACATTCACTTTCTTAAAGATGCAACTCAATTCAAAAAACGTATATAGGGTTTGTTATAAACCGTATTTAGGGTATGTTATGGGCTTTATTGGAATAAGTACGGTATTTAGCTGTTATAACATTTTATGTTATAAAGTCAATTCTGGTATCAATGAATTCAGACAAAAAAATTCCATAATGCAAGTGGGATTACGGAGCTCTTTCTGATCAAGTCATAAGTACCAAAGATTTGTTAAAATATTTTAGCTTTGCATTATTTTGAAAATGACAAATCATCTTACGTAGGCTAAAATTAAATTGTCCAAATTTTTTTGGTTAATCAAATTGTAAATGTAAACATCTAAAATGGTACTGTTGACAAAAGTTGTGTGTTTTAACAGCGCATTTTAAAAAAATGCAACATGAAAGTGATATTCTGTATGTTTAAAAGGGTTTTATTGCCCGTGATACGGTAAAAGATTATCAAAAATAGTGTCAAAGAGGTTCTATTTACTTTTAGAATTATTTACTCATTAGTTTTAAACAATTTATAGCATTATATCTGAACAATTTGGTTAAGATTATGCCAAAAACTGATATTATATGGCAGATTTGATTTTTTGGCGGCCATTTTGAAAATATGCAAATTAGATGATAAAAGAGCCATTTCTGTTCCTCGTTCTCCTAGTAAACCAATTAGTTTTAGTCTGTAAAAATGAAATGTGGGATTTTTAGAACATAATGTGTCAAAAAATGAGTAAACAACAACATTATTATTGCATATTTGAGGTTTTGGCGGCCATTTTGAAAATATGCAAATTAGATGATGAAGAAGCCATTTTTCAGCTTGGCAACATTGTTTTTCGGATTCAGCATACCAAATTACCCCTAGAACAGATCTCAAACCCTTTTCTTCACAAAATGCCTTTGGGTGATAACTTTTCTGAATTCGTGCCCTGACTAACATTCTTTTTGTGTTAAATCTCTATTTGAAAAAGTGGGTCAACTCTGCGTTTCTTTGTTTGAACTCGGTCGTTACCTTAGAAGGACGCGTGGGTATGTGTGATAAAATTGCTTTAGCACTGCCATTTCTTAACGGATTTTCATAAATCTTATATCAAATTAAAGAGAGAAAATAGATCTATTCCTCCATGTATGTTAATACGATGAACCGATGAATTATGAGTCGATGATTAGGTATTCAAAATAGGTCATTTTACTCGGCATCAAATGGCAAGAACTATGCGGCAGAAAAGCCTAGAAAAGCCTATTATATGTTCTTCAACATCCTATCTATCCAAATGATAAAACATCTTGTGCTTTTAGCTTAGCGCATTCAAGCGCAAAGGCTTTAACAATGGGAAGTGTTTTTCAATTCCCCGTGATTTATCGATAATTTCTGTCTAATCTCCATTTATCCTCAATTTATTCATAAATGTTGACGACAGTGACTCAAAGAACATTCTTGCAAAGTTTGGTTGAAATTGGCCGAATGGTTGATTTGTTAAGAATGATATAATGATTTCTCAAAGTTCGATAAGCCTTGCCCTGCCACGCCCATGTTTTTTGACGAATCAAAAAATCGTGAACAACCTTTGAATATGGTCATCCAAGGAACATTCCTGTAAAGTTTTGTCAAAATCGGCCCAATGGTTAAGGAGTAGGAGGTGTTTCAAGGAATTATGGGCGAACAGACGGACGGACGGACGGTGAGTGACCACAATAGCTTATCTTGAGCACTTCGTGCTCAGTCCAAAGGGATTTACAAAATCGGCGTTTCTCATGGGCTTCCTAAACATCCATTTAACCCTTTCCCAAACAGTAAAACTTTATGGTAATCCAACTCGAAAGCTGTGACAGGCGACAGAATGAGTGTAAAAGAAAATAAGATTCTTTCGCCTCAATCTTTTCACCTTCAATAAAATCCGTTCAGGACGTCAAAACCAGGTCTAACCAGGTCTTGTTCGGGAAAGGGTGAGGCAGCCAAAAATTAGAATGAATTTAGAGGTTGCAAAATGGGCATGTTCAAATGTATGGTGCTCTTTTGGGTCAATGTTTTGAAAGCCTATTTCTTCACGAACCAGAGGTATAATGTTAATAATCGATCACTTGAAAGTTTGAGTTATTATTTTTTTTCAATTCCTATTTTATATGTCGTAAAATCTTGCTTTTGTCGGAGGCAAATGACACGGAAATGATATGCGCACAACGAAGCGCAGAAAATATTTACGCAAAGGGAGAAAATGTTGGTTATCGGCATGTTCTTCTTTTGTCTCAATGTTTCCCAAAACCTTTTCATATATGATCGTGAAAATCATGGCTTGTTCGGGGAAGGGTTGAAATAATGTAACAAATACTTATATAATTGTTGTTGGGTAGGAATTGAAGAACTAAATTGTTTGGTAGAATAAGGGGTGTAACTTTTATACTAAACGTCCGATTTTAAAAACGTAAGCAGTTTTGAGTTCTTCTCATTCAGACCTTGAAAATGATATATAATTTGTTGAAGTTCTTTGAAAAATAAAGAATAACGTAATTCGGCAGAATTATCTCCCCTTTTTAAAAATCTGATTAAGCATTATTCCATAACGCAATGTCCGATTTTCACAATTCAACCAGTTTTATGTTTCTCTCAATATTCTCTGTAAGCTGGTATATATTTTGTAGGGGATGGAATACTTTTGGAAAAAAGTGTGACCACCCTAACATCAGTACAGTTGTAGTACTTGAAGTGTTCCAAATCAATTTAGCCCTTCAACTGTTCTTGAATCAATTAGGAACAATACCATTTTTTTTCTGAACTGTTCTTGAATAATTCAGGAATAGTATATTGTCCAATATGACATTTCTTGAAATGTTCTTGAACACAACTTGAACACTTTCGTTACCTTATCGAAATAAATTTCATGAATCGATCAGGAACAGTTATTAAACTTTTCAAGAACACCAGTTCTTAAATTAAACTTGAATGTTACATGGACACTTAAAATAATGACCTACATCAAATCATGTGCAAAAAGCCTTTTATTACTTTCAATACTATTTTTAAGGCAACCAACTTACAGAAAACCAAGGAAAACATGGTAAACTTACCATAACAATATTACTGGATTAGAAATGTGGGTGGGGTATGATTGGTAAAAGTCAAGAGTCAAATATCACTCACCAAAATTGAGGCTTTGTTTCACTTGGTTTTTTCAATAAGCAAGCTTCTATATTCTTCTAAAATTCACTAAATCTATATAACATAGGTGAAAATCATCATAAAGAATGTCTTTGGAAATTAAAAATTAAGAAAATACTTTCCCTCCAACTTTAGCAACAGGAAGTTTACACTAGAAGACAACAACAAAAATAGACTGGAGGTATTTCACAAGCACTGCTAAGAACTTTTTAAGAACACATTTTGTTCTGAAAAGATCCTTCAAATGCTCAGGAACATCTTTAAGATACTTCTGGGACAAACATATTCTTAATATATCCTTTAAATGTTCTTATGATATCTTCAAGTCACCTTGAAGTGCAATGTGTAGAGCATTTTAAGAACATCATTTGTTCTTAAACAGTCTTTGAATTATTCAAGAGCATTTAAAGTGCTCTTTTGGAACAAATATGTTCTTAACATGTTCTTAAAATGTTTTAGAAGTAATATCAAAGAGCAGTACTTGAACCTTTAAAGAGCACACTTTATTCTTAAAGTGTTTTTGATATGATCTTAAACTCAATTTAGAACAGTTCACGGACATAATTGGGAAGAAATTGTGCCAAAAATGTTCTTGAATTGTCCAAGAATAGTTTAATGACACTTGAAGAAAACCAAAGGTCCTTCAAAAGTTCTTGAACTGTGCCAAAAGATGAGTACTTGAACAGTTCATGTACAGATGTTCTTAAAAACTTATTAGAACAGATTAAGAACTTTTTGCAATGTTCAAGTGCTGTTCTTGAACTACTCATAAGCATAAGAACAGCAATTCGCAGGGGATGTCTTTTGAATGTGGACAAGTCTAAAATTTCACCGTCTGGTAAAGTTCTAAGAAAACACGGGTTGTGAAGTCAAACTTTAAGTCCCCAAACAATAAGAATTAATGTGGGGATCTGTGAGAAAGAATTCTGTATGGAATAATAAAGAGCTAAAATTACATTGTCTTGTCAATAAAAACTGCTCAGTTTTCTCCCAAAGGTCTAGTGAATTTCTTTTCTCATCACACTAAGAAGTCTGGTGTATCATGTATACATACATTTCCCATTCTGCACTCCTCGGATGTTATTGGGCTCTCAACATCCCTCAGTTGTATTAGGTAGCTGTCTTAGTGTGGAGTTTATACACGATTCTTCCACTCAAATACTCACGGCTGTGACATCATGGAAATCAAAGTTACAGAGCCAGGTGCAAGCAGACTGAACAGTTTTTTATTGCTACACTAAAAAATCATAAAACTGTTTCAGATAACATTTAAATTTCCCATTACATCCTCAGAAATGTTGTCTAAATTTTTTGTTAAGTATTAGATCTAAATTGATATAGTTTGCTGCCATTTTGCAATATATTTCTCTGGTCTTAAATTATAAAACGTTTCCAATGCTTTTGTCTTGTTTTGATGAGGTCATAAACAGATGTTTGCTTTCATGTACAACATGGTGACATCCGTAATGCGGATGAGGTTGATTTACGAAATCTGTGATGAAAATTGTGATGAATGATGGATCAATACCTTGAACAGAACTTGTATGTCACATTACACTTATGTGCTTAGCTATCCATGGCACTACCTGAACCCAATTTCACAACGGGGAATCTTGTGAAACAATATTTCCAATCTTTTTCAATAGTCGCTCATCTTTTTCAGAACTTGAATATTAAGAGCAGAGGATTAAATCTTTCATTGGATAAAAGATTGTAAATTAATTGTCAATGCCAGTAGCAGTTCCAAAAAAAGCCTGGGGTTGATAATATCATAATAATGCATCACCCTAGCGAACTGAAATTTGAAGAACAACGTCTCAATCAAAGAACAACGGCTTGACAATATCTAGGTCATTCTATTTCAGAGTTGTCTGAAAGTTTGAAATGAAATTCGAAACTGAGAAACTCATTCATTTGGCAGCCATTCATGGAACTAATAGAAATATTGATGCTCAGCCTTTTAACACTTTCTTGCACAACACATGCTCTTGGTGTCTTTTATAAACTTATATTTTGAAAACATTGAGAGAAAAGAAGAAAATGCTGATTGCCAGCATTTTCTTCTTTTCCCTCAATGCTTTCAAAGGTTTTTAGTCACAGTTCTGTTGTCATTTTCACTTACTTTATTTGGTTATCTGCAAAGGCTAAAATTTTAAATGATCTTAAATTTTGTTGTTTAGGAAAGGGTTTGAGGCTAAATTTGAATAGACAGAAGTAATTCAATCTTGGATGGTTGCGTGAGGGGTTTCTAGAAAATGTCAAATACATTTTTATAAACAATTTTTTACAGACTTTGAGAGACACTTTATTTCCTTGAGAAAGATGTATAGTGTTTGTCAAGCAACAAGTGCCGATGCCCTCAGTATTGTGCTGCACAGATTACTTTTAACCCATTACCAAACAACACAATTTTAAGCTCGTTGAAATTAACACTATCCGGTACAATTACAGTTCCAGAACCTTAAGAGACTATCCTAAACAAAACGGAAGATTTTGGTATCTGAAATTTCAAACATCGATGAAAGCTCATTGAGCGGCATGGATCATTAGATTTGTCATTTCATCAATATTTTGAAGGACAGCATTTCATCATCGTTGTGGAAAATTATAAGAACAATAGCCTCTGGAAAAGTTTCTCATAAAACAAATTAGCTGTGCAAAATTGTGCTATGATGACCCTGTTTTAAAAAAATACTTGGAACGTACTATGCATTTGAGTAAAAAGTAGAAATGCTGATAATGTTGATCTTTTTATTAACCCACTACCTGTCAAAAGATGGCAAAATTTTGAACTGTTCCAATTTGAGAGGTGTTGCAAACGACAACTTCAATGTGTTGAATTTCAAAATTTTACGATTTTGGGGGTAGAAACATTGTGGGAAATGAAGAAATAGCTTGTCACTTGCAATTTCTTCATTTTCCATAATGTTTTCTTAAGCCTTTATCTTGTTGGGCGTCAAAAGGCGCCACTGTGTGATATTGGGTTAATACCATAACATACAAATCAAATGCTTGTGGTCATTTTAATTGTGGCTTGTAAAATCCCAAGATTTCGAAAATGTTTACCATTTTGTGGTCTGGATAAGACTTTCAAAATCAAGAAAATTTTTCTGACTTGGCCATGTTGAATGTAACACTGTTTGTCCAGGGTGTGATCCATAAGTGTACATGAAAACAGATCTCGAGGCAGACCCAAGCTGCAGACATGGAATGAAGTCATTCGGAGAGACGGTGAGATCGCTGGACTAACAAACGCAAACCCTAGCAATTCGTCGGTGGGGAGTCAAAACCTCGTAACTACAGCTTGAATAAGCAGGAGTTAAGAAGTTTTGACTCCCCACCGACAAATTGCCAGATTGGAGAGGAAGACTCTGATCTAGACTGGGCAGCCAACCAGGCCCCAACCTAGGCAGAGGACTAATCGAAGGCCTGTATAATCAAACATGATGATGATGATGATGATGATGAAAGCAGCTGCAGAACACGACATAATTCATGTACATTATACCTTAGAAAATATCAAGCTGTAAGCAGTTCATGCAGTTTTTAGCTCCACTGGCCTTCAGGCCAGCGGGCTATTGTCATGGCGCTGTGTCCGTCGTGCGTGCGTCCGTCCGTGCGTCCGTCCGTCCGTCCGGTCGTCAACTTTTTCTTTAAAAATCTTCTCCTCAGAAACTACTCAATGGATTTCAATCAAACTTCACAGGAATGATCTTTGGGTGGTCCTCTCTCAGATTCCTTCAATTGATTCTGATTGAATCAGAAAATCTGGAGTTATCTGCCCTTGAATTTAAAAAATGGCTGTTCTGGCTTTTTTTCACTCTAGCAACTACAAATATGGACCAATCACGACAAAACTTGGACAGAATGATGGTGACTATAAGATCTTGCCTAGGTGCAACTTTCAGCTTGATCTGACAATTACATCATGAGTTATGTGCCCTTGAAATTGACAAAATTGCCATTTTCAACTTTATTTTGACTTTGTTTTCACTCTAGCAACTACAAATATTGACTAATCAAGACAAAACTTGGACAGATTAATGGTGACTGTAAGATCTTGCCTGGGTGCAACTTTCAGCTTGATATGAAAATTGCATCATGAGTTATGTGCCCTTGAAATTGACAAAATTTCCATTTTCGGCTTTATTTTTACTTTGTTTTCACTCTAGCAACTACAAATATTGACCAATCAAGACAAAACTTGGACAGAATGATGGTTACTATAAGATCTTGCCTGGGTGCAACTTTCAGCTTGATTTGAAAATTGCATCATGAGTTATGTGCCCTTGAAATTGACAAAATTACCATTTTTGACCTTATTTTTACTCAAACGACTATAAATATCCAACAATCAACAGGAAACTTTGTTATAATCTTAATTGTCCATAAAATCTTGCATGGATGTAATTGTCAGCTTCATTAGAATCGTAAATCATGATTTATCTGCCCTTGAATTTGACAAATTGTAGTTTTCAACTTTATTTTCATTCTCTTTTCAACCACAAATAATGATCAATCAGGTCAAAACCTAAAACAAAATGTAAGTGAGGCAAAGATCTTATTTTAGTGTGATTCTTAGCTTTAGAGTAATATAACATTCCCAGTTATATGCCTTTGAATTTGACAAAATTGCCAATTATGACTTCATTATCAAACTAGATCAGTCAAATTCACTCTAATCAAAACAAATCTTGGTAACCATTAAATCTTATATGAAGGTATTTTCAGCTTTCTAGTTACTTTGTTATTGCTCTAAGACCCAAAAGTATTGAAAAATCTTGTAAAAACTTGGATTTGAAATTACAAGAAAATCAGGGCTTTCTGGTTATTTTATAAATAGGGTATTTCCCCAAATCTATTTTTAGAACAATGAAATCTATTTTTAGAAATATGAACTATTTTGGAGTAATCAATGATAGTTTAGATCTGTTTGGTCGAAGAAAAAATGATCATTGCCAGTATCATCCTGATCTGGAATTTTCTCTTGTTTCCTTTTACCCTTTCTCAAATGGCAAACAGGGTTTTACTCTCTTTGCTCAAAGAACCACATGTTTTGTACAATCTAGTTTTACTTTCTTTTTGCTCTTAGAAACACAACTATTGAACAATCTAATCAAAACTTGGATTGAATATTTAAAGAAATTCAGGCCTGTGGAGCGACTCAAGACCTTCAGGTCTTCTAGTTCCAAAATAAGAAGTCAACACCAGATGTCAACACCAGGCCCGGTTCCTCAAAGACTCAAATCTGAGCACTGTGCTCAAATCGCACGAAATCCATGTGATCTTCAATTGAATACCCTTCAATGTTGGAGAGTATTCCTTTGAAGTTGAGTATGTGCTCATGAGTATGTACTTAAGGTTTTTTTTTTTTTTTTCGAGAAACCAGGGCCTGGTCTTGTTCAAGAAAGGGTTAAATGTGATTTTCTGGGAAAAAGAGATTTGCATGCTAAACTTGTCATGCCTGTACAATTGTCAAAGGAATTGGTTCAAGTTATATTATGGTCTTATCATTAGGTCATCTTTGGATTATAACATTTTCCTAGATGATGGAACATTGGGCTTGGTCAAAATTGAAAGGTGTTGAAGACGACTATTGCAAAGGAAAATGATTTAAAAAAGTTAAATGAATTGTTCAAATGCTTGAATAAGTTCTTAAAGGGCCTAGGATTAGTTTAGATGATCCAAGTCCAAAAAGAGAAAAAAGATTATTTTTTCTAATTTTTTTTTTTTTTTTTTTTTTGGGGGGGGGGGGGGGGACATCTAGCAACATAAATGGAATGCAAAGTGGTAATCTCTGAATGAGCCTTCAAGTAAATACAAAGCGCAGCTACATACAAGAGTTTGCACTTAGCTCTCAGATAATGACTTTTTCTCCCAATATTTGCCACATTAGTTTATTCTGGTAATGAGACAAGGACTGACCACAGGAAAACAGTGATGGGCTCTAAATGTGGCAAAACAAGATAAAAACAGGAAAATCAATACCAATACTAAACACTTTTTAACCATAATTGTAAGGGATGATAGGTCAATTCCATCTCTTAGTTTGTTCCTACTTTGTCAAGTATTTGATAAAACTGGATGTTCCTTCATTGTACAGAAAACATTTAAGTAAAAGGAAATCATGGCGGTTTGCAGCATAATCTAAATCATTGTCCCATATATCTAAGTGTTAACATCTATTTGGGGAAGAGTTTCACCCATTCCCACAAACCAAAGCTATTTTAAATGCACCAAAAAAAAGGGAATTTAGAAAACATTCTGGTAAATGAAGAAATTGCTTTTGACAAGCAAATTCTTCATTTCCCACAATGTAAAAAAAACAAATAACTGTAAAATAACATTCACTTTAAATTGTCATCTTCAACACCTTTGAGTTTGGACAAGTCTTGAATTTTGCAGTTGCTAAATGTCTGCGAAGTTGCATTGCCTGTAGACAAATGGATAATTCAAGAAATTATTATAAAGGGAAACAACCTAGCTTTAAAGAAATTTTTTAAATTAAGAATTTGCTTCTCTTGATTTTGTAAGTAAAGGGAGACTACTATTTCGTGAAAATATAAGAAGGAAGTATGAGTAATTTCCCCTGCTAATTTAAAAGTTTTGATAGCCTTTCATCTCTTTTCCAAATGATTTTATAAGACTTATCTTAAGTCTAAAAAATGATTCAGATGACAAAATCAGTCAACTGTTTGAGAATTTCCTCCTTAAGTTAAGGATGAGAGGAAAAAATGACCTTGAAGAAAGGAAACAATTTTGTGTTTCCAAAATGATTAGGCAAATAATGGACAGGGTTGTTGCTTCCATTGAGGACTAGAATAGCCTTTCACCTGCCATGCATCTACCCTTTTCTCAACCACAAGCAAGATCTGGTTCCAGAAAAAAAGCTTTAGAAAACATTGAAACAAATGGAGAAAATGCTGATAACCAGCATTTTCTCCTTTTGCTTCAATGTTTTCTGTGCTTCACTCTCTAATCCAGTCGTTATCAGCATAATTATATTTAATTGTCATCTGTAGCAGCTTTCAAATTAGAAATAGTTTTTGGCTTTTTGGAAAGGATTTACCCTTTACTAGTTAGAAAAATGTCGACTAGTCAAAACTCTAATATAAAATTTCAGACATCGACTTGAAGAAGATGGAATTTAGAAAACTTTGTTGAAAATGATTATGGTAAATTGCTTGTTTTCTACAATGTTTTCCATAGTCTTTATACAGTCTTCATGGCATATCAAAAAATAGTCATCATAGGGGAAATAAATGGTTTAGTGAGTAATATGGATAAAATGTCTGGATCTATGTTTTGATTCTGTCTCTAATTGGATGTTATCAAAACATTCGTCCAATAGGAAATGCCAAGATTGCTGATACATTCAAGATTCATCAGTGTCTAATACTTCTCATGCTGTTCATGCCATATTCTTGTTGTGAACAAAGCTTTGGCAGGCAGTATAGACTAAGACCAGACTGCACAGACGTGCAGTCTGGTCTTAGCCTATACTGCCTGCTTAATAAATTTCTATTCATTTATTGAAGCCAAAAATAATGAAACAAATGATTGAAATGTCTCTTAAATGGGGAATTTGTTTTAGACAAAATTTAAAGTCGGACGGACAAGGGTTAATTGCTATCAGCAGGTTAAATTTCTGTTTGATGAAGCAGAATGATGAGTTCCTGAAAAATTATTTGATATGTCATGGGCTTTATAATGTAGGATTTTGATATTTGTATTTTGACAGAAATCATTTGGCCAACCTATCTACGTTTTGAAAAAAAAATCGTTCCAACATTTTATAAATTTTATAGAAACTGTATAATGGGCCAGAGGCCTTTATTGTATTAATAAAGAATTGAAAATTTGAAAATAAAAGCCTATTAGAGTGTACATTGATGCCTTTTGAGGCCTAATAAGAAATAAGAAAAACGCTTTGGAAAACACTGAAAAATGACAAGCAATTCCTTCATTTCCCACAATGTTTCCTACAACGAAACACCAAAATATGTAAAATTCATTCCCTTCAAATTATTATCTGTAACATCTTTCAAATAGCAATGAATTTTGTTCTAAAAATAGACTGGGTTTACCATTATGTATTGATAAACCATCGGTGTTGACATAAAATCTCGTAACTACGGCTTGAATCAAGCTGTATAGTTACGAGATTTTATAACAACACCAACGAAATAATATTGTTTGTCCAAAATCTTGTCTCTGTTTACTTGATTAAATTTAACCCTATTCGAACCATCCAAATGTTTGCCGTTTTACAAAGGGTTAATGAAAGGTTAACGATGTTGTATGAGATATAGCTGTGTTTTTGGCTTGTTAGATCCAACTATTAATTAAGATGGATTACATTTCATAATTATACCCCCCACAACAAAGTTATGGGGGGGTATACTGGAATCAGGTTGTCCGTCTGTCCGTCCGTCCGTCCGTCTGTCCGTCTGTCCGTCTGTCCGTCTGTCCGTCCGTCCGTGGACATAATCTTGTGTCCTCTTCTCCTCCCACAGTTTTTGACCAATTTTTCTGAAATTTTACCAGGATGTTTCCTATCATATGAAGTTGTGCACCTGCAATTTTCATCTTGATCCAGTGATTAGTTTTAGAGTTATGCCACTTTGAACTTTTTAATGGGGGGGGGGGAAGTAGTCAATATTACTGGAAGTAGTCAAAATTTACAATTTCGTTTCTGTGTTCTAACTCAAGAACCGTTTGACCTAGGATCATGAAACTTTACACAGTTGTTGGCCATGACCCAAGGAGGTGCCCTATCGTTTTGGGGGTCACCAAGGTCAAAGGTCAAGGTCACAGTTGGACTTTGTTTAAAATCCGTTTCCATGCTCTAAGTCAAGAACCTTTTGAGCGATAGCACTTTTTCAGTGACAAGGCTTTAGTGGGGGGTATTCGTCCGCTTTGCGACAGTTCTAGTTAGATTAAGCCCTGCTTCCTATAGCAGATCTGTATCTTTCTATCTACCTTTGGGAGCTAACCCTTGTCATCAAAATGATTTATTTCCTGGAATTGAACCCATTTTGTTATTTATCATTCATATAATTCAGTTTGTTTTGATCACCTCCCCTTTCACAGCCAAACTGCAGAACTGTGAGAATAGAACAGATTATCATTCTATAGAAATGGAATGAAGAGATAATGTGCTCTGTTTCAAGAGAGTGGCCTAGGCTATGCTGAAATCAATTTCTCTGATCATAAATTATTGCTGATCCATTTCAATGTCTAAAATTTACATTTCATTGGACTTCATTTGACCGTCTGCTCTCTTAAATTGGACTGACAAAATAGATACTGTTTTGGAAAGAGTTGACAGCTAATTTGATGTTTGTAAGCCAAGAAGCTGCTGATGATATTTATTGTGTTAAAAGCACTCATACCGCCATTACAGAGGGGATAATTAGCTCAATTTGACCTGAAAACCTCATTTCTCTGTCTTGTTAACATTAGCATTACAGATTATGTAATTAACATGCTTACAACAGTTACTACAATTTAGAGAAGAGTTGAGGACAAGAAGGCCATGATGGCCCTGTAATGCTCACCTGAGAGGGCTTAGAGACAAAAATCATTGTTACAGAACTTTATGGATTTTTAATTGAACAAAGATAAATATTCAAATTAATTTTGATAGTGATTGAGCCGAAATTAGGACACCCAGAGCAAATGGAAGGAAATTAAGCTAAAGAAAATATCCTGAAGGGAATGAAATGTTGATTTTTTTAGCTTTCTGAGTAGCAAACATTGCAAAAAGTGAGTTTTAGGGCAGCTATTTGCAGAATAGTGAGGGCTATTCTCAGGACACCTGGGCGTTGGCATTGGCGTTGGCGTAGTGCTTTGGTTAAGTTTTCATGTGCAAGTTTCTCAAATCTCTTTCTACTAATGCTTTTGCTCTGAAACTTTGCACATATGCCTCTTTGACCATAATATCGGCCTCTAGGAAAAAAGTTGTTACTCTGACCTGTAATTTAATTAATGGAATTTTTACCCTTTTGTACATAGAAATTCTTGGTTAAGTTTTTGCATGCAATGTTTTCCAGAGCCTTTATCTATTCAGGCATCGCTGTGTGGGGAATGGTTAATTGCTACCACTTACAAAACACATTGTCTGGTAAAGATTATCACCATGCTGATTGAGTAATAGCTAAGGTTAATGTTAGCTTGTTAACAACACAGAAAGATTAGGCTTTAATGTCAAATTGAACTAATTAACAACTATCTTAACCAACTCCTGTGATAATGTGCCGAAACTTTTTCTGTAACATTGTGGAATACACTTCGCTCTATTAGACAGTGGATAATCACATGATAGAACAATTTCAGAAAATCTTCAATAATGTTAATATGGGACTGATTTGAATTCTGTTTGAAACAGAGATTGTGGACAGACGTCATGCATTTGATGTACATGGCTGATTGTTCAAGAAACAGTTGATAAAAAAGTTATTGAAGATCCCATAATTTTGGTTGACTTTAACCCTTTCCCAAACAAGACCTGGTTTTGACGTCCCTAACAGAATAGGCTTTGGAAAACATTGAAACAAAAGAAGAAACTGCTGATAACCAGCAGTTTCTCCTTTTGTCTCAATATTTTCTGTGCCATATCTTACACAAATCCTATCTTTAATAACACCCATTTTGTCATTTGTGGCAGTTTTTGAAGTGGACCACCCTAAAAGTTTGTTGTTTGGGAAAGGGTTAAATAACTTTTTAGTCCCCTACCGGTGTTCACACCGGAGGGGACTATAGGTTTGCCCTCCGTCTGTCCGTCCATCTGTCCTCTCAAATCTGGATCCCGCGATAACTTAATAACTAAGCAAGCGTTTTTGATGAAAGTTGGTATATGACTAGATGGCAATGTGTACTTTTATGCACATCATTTTATTTTTGTTTTTCGACTTAAATTGAGGTTGCTATGGTTACAGAAATAGTGAAAATATGGCCAAAAATGGGATCCTGCGATAAGATAATAACTAAGCAAGCTAGTTTGATGAGACTTGGTATATGACTATATGGCAATGTGTAGATTATGCACATCATTTTATTTTTGTTTTTAGACTAAAATTGTTGTTGCTATGGTTACGGAAATAGTGGAAATATGGCAAAAAATATTGGATCCTGCGATATGTTAATAAGTAAGCAAGCTAATTTGATGAGACTTGGTATATGACTAGATGGCAATGTGTAGATTATGCACATCATTTTATCTTTGTTCTTTGACGAAAAGTGCGGTTGCTATGGTAACGGAAATGTGAAAATATGGCAAAAAATGGATCCTGCAATAACTTAATAACTAAGCAAGCTAACTTGATGAAACCTGTTTTAAAATGTAAAAAAAATATAAGCCATGTTAGTCAGGGTGGTGATGCAGCAGTATTAATCACCTCCAGTTGGGCATAACATTTCATATGTTTGACAATTATTTTGATGACTTGTTCATCTTAATCTATTATTGATTACCATATTGAGTCAATGTGAAGCCGGTAGGGGACTTTATGTGTTGCATACAACACCAGATACTTGTTAATCAGCTGATTTTTCAAAAATCTACCATGTCTAGCTTCTTCTTTGCATTTTCCCACCTTCTCTGCTTCAAACCAAATTCAAATTGCTCCAGTATTAATCCATTAATGCGCGGTGACACCTTTTGACTCCCTCGCAAGAAAAAGCTTGAGAAAACATTGTGGAAAATGAAGAAATTGCTTGTGACAAGCAATTTCTTCATTTCCCACAATATTTTCTACACCCCAAAATTTTGTCGTTTGGGAATGGGTTAACAAAAATGTTGGAAAATTTTCTAAAATTCTGACGTCATGTTATAACCACAGTGTATTATTGTACTGATGAATCCAATGATGGTACATGGACATTTTTAGATAGTTCACGTTTCGTGATTTGTGAGAAAAGTGACTAACACTTGCACAAATAATTAAACAAAAAATATGTGTAAAAGTGCATCAAATGCCTATTAGAAAGACATAATTCAAAAGATAACTGTTGTATAGCCCTGCATTTCAACAAAAACCTTGTAACTGCAGCTTAAAGCAAGCTGCAGTTACAAGGTTTTCGTTGAAAAGCGATAAAAGATAAAGCTAGACAATTACGTAAGCAGTGTTGCACCATTGGGACGGTATCATTAGGATTTTATCTTTCTATTGTCTGCCTAACAGTGCTGGTGCCAATTTGTTTTATGTACTGAACATTTGGTGATTTCCTGAAAGCACCAGTATGATCTCTTTCCCTCCAATTAAATGTACAGGTTACAAAACACTTTTCTTTTTCCACACTATCAATGATTAGCCCCTTCTCAGGGTGATAGCACAAACAACAAGATTCATGTAAATCATTTTACGCTTACTGCCATTTTGAAGTAGTCTTAGTCTTCACAAGGATAGAAATTGTAACAAGTAATAAAATGGGAATCAGATAAGGTTAGAAATTGTAATATGTAATGAAATGGGAGTCAGATAAGGGTAGAAATTGTAATATGTAATAAAATGGGAGTCAGATAAGGGTAGAAATTGTAATGTGTAATGAAATGGGAGTCGGATAAGAGTAGAAATTGTAAGAAGTAATGAAATAGGAGTCAGATAAGGGTAGAAATTGTAATGTGTAATGAAATGGGAGTCAGATAAGGGTAGAAATTGTAACAAGTAATGAAATGGGAGTCAAATAAGAGTAGAAATTGTAGCAAGTAATAAAATGGGAGTCAGATAAGGGTAGAAATTGTAATATGTAATGAAATGGGAGTCAAATAAGAGTAGAAATTGTAACAAGTAATAAAATAGGAGTCAGATAAGGGTAGAAATTGTAATATGTAATGAAATGGGAGTCAAATAAGAGTAGAAATTGTAGCAAGTAATAAAATGGGAGTCAGATAAGGGTAGAAATTGAAAAATGTGTAATAAAATGGGAGTCAGATAAGGGTGCAAATTGTAATATGTAATAAAACGGGAGTCGGATCAGGGTAGAAATTGTAACAAGTAATAAAATGGGACTCGGATAAGGGTAGAAATTGTAACAAGTAATAAAATAGGAGTCAGATAAGGGTAGAAATTGTAATGTGTAATAAACTAGGAGTCAAATAAGGGTAGAAATTGTAATATGTAATAAAATGGGAGTCAGATAAGGGTAGAAATTGTGGCAAGTAATAAAATGGGGTCAAATTAGGGTAGAAATTGTAACAAGTAATAAAATGGGAGTGGGATAAAGGTAGAAATTGTAACAAGCAATAATTATTTTTAATGGAAGTCAGATAAGGGTAGAAATTGTAACAAGTAATAAAATGGGAGTCAGATAAGGGTAGAAATTGTAATTATGTAATAAAATGGGAATCAGATAAGGGTAGAAATTGTAATATGTAATAAAATGGGAATCAGATAAGGGTAGAAATTGTAACAAGTAATAAAATGGGAGTCAGATAAGGGTGAAATTGTGATAAGTAATAAAATGGGAGTCAGACAATGTTAAAAATGTAATAAGTAATAAAATGGGAGTCAGGTAAGGGTAGAAATTGTAATAAGTAATAAAATGGGAATCAGATAAGGGTAAAAATTGTAGTAAGTAATAAAATGGGAGTCAGATTCTTGCTGCTGTCAGACTGATCTATAAATCAAGGTTAATTCTTTAATGGCAAAATTTTAGGGTGCTTCAATTTGAAAGACTTCAATTTGAAAGACGACAAATTGAATGTTGATATCTTGTTAAAGATAGGATTTCTGTACAATAAAGCTCAGAAAATATTGAGGCAAATATTGAGGCAAAAGGAGTAATTTCTGATCATCAGCTATTTCTCCCAATTTCTCCTTATGCCTCAATATGTTTTCTCCCATCCTTTATTAGAAGGGTTGTCAAAACCAGGTCTTGTTTGGGGAACAATTATTTGTACAGTCAATATAATTCCCCTTTCTGTATATAATGACCCTCTTCCTTGCATGCATCTTACACAAAAGCCCTATGAATCAAATTTCTCACTGTCTGCACAAGATGAGAAAATTTGTAATAAGTAATAAAATGGTTATTATTGCGGGAGTCAGACCAATTTCATAACCCTTTCCCAAACAAGACCTGGTTTTGACGTCCTCAATAGAATAGACTTGGGAAAACATTGAAACAAAAGAAGAAACTGCTGATAACCAGCAGTTTCTCCTTTTGCCTCAATATTTTCTGTGCCAAATTTTACACAAATCCTATCTTTAATAACATCCATTTTGTCATTTGTGGCAGTCTTTGAAGTGGATCACCCTAGAATTTTGTCGTTCGGGAAAGGGATAAGTAATAAAATGGTTATTATTGCAGGAGTCAGACCAATTTCATAAAGTGACAAAACTTGGTCTCATAAATCACCTCTAAACCAGACTAGCATTTAACCCTTTCCCAAACAAGACCGGGTTTTGACGTACCTAATAGAAAATGTTTGGGAAAATATTGAGGCAAAAGAAGAAAGTGCTGATGACCAGCACTTTCTCCTTTTACCTCGATATTTTCTAGGCTATAATATGCATTTTTTTTCCTTTTGATATAACTTATTTTGTCGTCTGCAACTCCTTTGAATTTGGACCACCCTAAAATTTTGTTGTTTGGAAAAGGATTGAACTGAAATAAATCAGTGAAAACTACAGACAGGAACAAATAGGCTATTGGCGAAAACAGAGAAATGTGCAGGAGAAAATTTAGATATGAAAATATTTATTATGCACCATGATTATCAAACTCTGAGGCCAGTTTCATAAAAACATTTTAGACATTTTTGTCCTATCCATATCTAACAACATGTATAAGCCTTTCCAAAACAAGACCTAATGTTTTGATATCCTGAATAGAAAGGGCTAGGGAAATCATTGAGGCGAAAGAAGAAAGCACTAATAATGCTGATATGATGGAAGCAGTTGAAAAGGTGTTAACCCTTTCCCAAATAGCAAAATTCTGGGGTAGTCCAATTCAAAAGTTGCTGCAGACGCGACAAAATAGAAGTTAATAAATGTTTGATTTGTGTACAATATAGCAAGAAAATATTGAGGCAAAAGGAGAAAATGCTGATTATCAGCATTTTCTTCTTTGTGCCTCAATCTTTTCCCAATACATTTCTATTAGGGACGTCAAAACAAGGTCTTGTTTGGGAAAGGGTTAAAAGCCCAATCAATCAATACTTGTTTTAGTGTCAATTTTTTTCCATGGAAAATAAAGAGTTTGGCACCCAAATTGATAAGAAGACAATATATACAGATAAAATTCTAAAAATACAGTCCCAATGGTGCAACATTGCTTACGTAATTGTCTAGGTTTATCTACAAACTGCAGTTATCCTGTGAATAATGACTTTCTAATAGCAGATTAACAGATAAGAGGGGGAAAAGGCTCTATAAATCATTTATTTCAAATCCTAATTCTTTGTTGTGGGTACACATTTGAATCATCTCCTCGATGATTCAAATGAGTAACCACAACATAGGGTTTGATATACATTGAATGATAGTATTGCATTATGAGAAGCGATTACACTCTTCCCTGCACTGAAATAGGCATTTGATGCACATTTAGACAGTTAAGCAACAAAAGCAGAATTGTAGATCTTTCTCACTAAAAGAAATATTGGTCACATTTAATTGGAACAAAATGTGAAAAAAGACAAATCTGAATGTGATTCAATAGTGTAGAAAACATTGAGGGAAAAGAAATTCCTTTCTTTCAATATTTTCAAAAGTTCATTTGTCTCGACAGCACTTGTGTTACGTAATTGGTAAGGATTTATGAATATTGTGTACAATAGTTCCTCTGTGTCTCTCAGTGGTTGCCATTTTTGGATATAAGGAAATACTGGATATTAATCATGCAAAACATCTGCCCCTGTTTTTTGTCTGGATTTCCATAGTATTTCTGCAAACTCCATTCTACTCTACTGTCATTTAATCTTCCATCCAAACATTTACAGCAGATCCCAGTTAGCTCATGCAGTCAGTAACGTCGGAATCTAACAATCCAGGGGTTGTGAGTTGGAACCCCATGGCGGCCAGACTCCATTCTGACATTTGAGAAAAGTCATTTGTCTCTCACCAATGGGTGTGAATTCTCCATGTGAGAGAGCAGCTGGGAGCTTGGTTTGGATATTGTGGTAGTAATGGTGCGAGAAATACCAGAAATCCATGTTAGGTGTTCCATAGCAGTCTTCAAATCCCAATTAAACAAACCAAATTTTCCTTTCTTGGCTCCTCAAAGGGCAACACATTCCCAAATATGGTATGATATTTGGGCTGTCCTGTTTGAAAGCTGCTGCACACACCCAAATAGATGTAATATAAAAAGAGAGACCGTATTTGAGTACAAAATTGCATAGAAGATATAATGCAACTGAAGCGAAATGCTAATTATTAGCTCTTCTTTAGGCCCAGTGTTTACCCAAGTTTCTTCTGTTAGGCACATCAAAACTAATTTAAGATCTTGTTTGGGAACAGTACAGTTTACAGCACCTTCAGCCCCTTGCCCCATACTGCTAGTTCTCATCAAAACCAATTATCTCATGAACAATCTGGACATTTTAGTTGTTGTATTATATAAAGGTGAAACAAAACAGGTGTTTAACACAGTTCTGGATACAAGTCGGTTTCTAGGTATCGTTAGTAGGATGTCAAAACCTTGTAACTGTAGCTCAAAATCTGTAGTTTCTGACAACTTGTACCCACTAAGATTGTTACAGTCACATAGTTGTTCCACTGTAACAAAACAGTAGGTCTAATCCAATAGCAGGTTTAAATCTAAGCCTTTTTATGCTCCGCGAAAAAATTTCGGGGGAGGCGAAAAAATTTCGGGGGAGCATAATTATAGTCGCCACGCTGTCCTTCCGTCCGTCCGGCTGTCCTTCCGTGACCGTCCACAGCCAGATCTCAGCAACCCTGGACCAATTTCAATGAAACTTCACATGTGAACTCTTGGGGTCAATCCCTAGAGGCCCTTTTCTCAATTTCTTAATTTAAGCTGCGTCATGGAAAAAGGGGCCTTAATGTAAAAATTAGTTTTTCTCTAATTTCTCTTCATCTAATGGCAGAAGTTTATAAAATTTTGTACTTTTATGACAAATGAGCTGTTCTAAACTATATCTATAAATAGTGTGTTTATAAAAATCTGTCATGGGAAAAGGGGGCTTAATGTATGATAGAGTTTTTTTGTTACAAACACTTATTCGGGGAGCATAATCCGTCTATGACGGCTCTTGTTCCTTGCTATGTTAATCAGTTTCTTGACAAAAAATAAAGACATCTCAGAGGTGGTTAGCCAAAATAGACTGCCATACTTACTTATTAATATAATTTAAATAATAATAAAACCCAAAAAACATGGAAATAGCTATGATAAAAGCAGAAAAATCATTTTCTTTTTTCCTCTAATATCTTTCCATAATTGCTATGAAAGGCTTTTCCCCAAGGAGAAGACTTCAAGCTTTGACATCACATTTTCTGACATTTGACCAACCTCATTTAACCCTTTCCAAACAAGACCGGCTTTTGACGTCTCTAAAAGAAAAAGCTTGGGAAAACATTGAGACAAAAGAAGAAACTGCTGATAACCAGCAGTTTCTCCTTTTGTCTCAATATTTTCTATGCCATATTTTATACAATCAGATTTATAATAGCATCCATTTTGTCATTTGTGGTGTTTTATGAAGTGGATCACTCTAAAATTTTGTCGTTTGGGAAAGGGTTAAATAGATGTCATTTGTCACACCCAGCAAGGATGTTGTGGACGCCATAAATAACCATGTTTGTACTTGTGTAAGAAATGCAGTTTTTGTTTCTTTTTTGTGGGGGGGGGATACATAGAGGAATTACTCTGTCTGCTCTTATTTCTTGTGAGCACAACAGTTACTCCTCTCAAATGACTGTACACACTGGTGGTGAACTCGGACAAAGCGAGGAACATTTTTCATGAACACAAGGTACAGATACTTCATGTTTAAATGCGCATTTAAAAACCAGTTTTACTAGTTTGAGCATGTACACAACGATTTGCACGTGTTTATCCGCCCAAAACAATATGGACGAATTGGAGAGACACTTAGAGGCTATTGTAATTTTTGTTATTTCATTTCTCTGACTGATTCTGAAGTTGGTATTACAATTCTTGGAGTAGAAGTTTTTTTCCGATGTGAAAATCGTAGTTAACGTTTTTTGAAGGGGACTTGTACGGTTTATTCATGACACCGTGAACATTTTCAATGGCTGTTCGAATTGCAATGACTTTTGTCCTAACAATAGAATGGGTTTTCGGTTAAATATGGATAAATCGTAGGTGTTGTTATAAAATCCCGTAACTACAGCTTCAATAAAGTTGAGTTTGTGACGTTTTAGATTTACACCGACGAAGCATTAGTGTTTGTCCGAAAAAACGTCACTAGGTCTATATATAGTAGATAAAAATTATTCTTTTTCAAAGACGAATAAATGGTATACAATAATCATTTCCAAAACAATAGGCCTATCTGGTATTGCAGCCCCCAATTAGAAGGCTTTCAGTAATGACCACCATATAGAAAGTGCTTCTTTTGCCCGTCCGTCCATTTTCTACCCGTCCGCCAAGTTCTCTAGCTGACTGCTCTTGGTGTCAAAATACATTAATTTATTATGTTGAGAGTTAAAATGTGTGTACTAAATAAGAAAATATGAAAGGAAAATATTAAGAAAAAAAGAGTCAAATTATTTTCAGTATAGATCTATTCTTCTTTTGATTCAATGTTTTTCCAAACCTTTCTAAATGGGGGAAACTGTTTCGGAAATACATAATGTATTTCATTGCTTCGTCTTTGAATATGGATCAATTTTATCTAGAAAGCAGTGATTAATTTCGGACTACGATGGCATTCCGTAAATGTAAATGTAAAAGGTCGCAACCAGAGCTTGTTTGAAGCTGTAGTTACGACATTTTATACCAATACCAACGGTTTATAAAAACAGAACAGTAACCAAGTCTATTTTAGCACACAATTGATTGCCATAACCGATATCTCTTATTCATGTGTTCTTCCTATTGATGAGTGAAACATTTTAACCCTTTCCCAAACAATGATTTTGACGTAATCTGTCAACAATAATATTGGGGAAAATACAAAAGTCGGAATGCATAGCGACGAAAATTCTCTTGAAAACTGTCTGAAAGTTTTTTGGACTGTCATATTTACAAAGTCATTGTACATTAAGTATTAGTGTGGCCTTTCGAAGCAGAACTTAAGAAATATATACACATAGGTATAAGAATTAAATATATAGAAATAGGAAAGTTCCACCGTCCTAAATTAAAGAAATCACCATGGAAACATGCCACATGCGTATAATAATATACACAAAAATATGCTAATTTCAATTTTGATTTTAGTTTGTATATCCTATTGGACATTGTATTGTTAAGAGGTTAAACTGAAAATTGAAAAAGGAGAAGTTGTATGACAATAAGCTATACGTTCTTCAACGCCAATTACACAAAACGCGGGAACAACGTCGTATTGTTTGGCGGCGATGTTATAAAGTCATGAAAACAGATCATGAACGTAAACTTTTGTTTCAGGAGAAATGTAGTGAAACGTCTTTTTTAACATTTTATCTTCCAGAAATCTAAAATATTGAAACAAATGGATTTAATCATATTAGCACAAATATACTCCCCGTCATAAGAAAGTAGCCACCTGTCTAATGCAAATGGTCGCCAATTATAGAATTATTCATAAATGTGCCGAAATAAATACAAGATATTGAAGCATGGCAAGTAAATCGAAAACAGTCGAATTACCCCATTAATTAGACTGTTTCGATTTTCTTGCCATGCTACAATTTTGAGACGATTCCAACACATCCAACGTCTACACGTGACGTCATTCCGACAAGACAACCATTATCGGGACTACTACCTGTGAAATCGACAGAAAAGGCAAACGTTACAGATAGATTGCTTCCTGGGTTGAGTTCTATCAGCAGTAGAGGCTGATTAACGTATTAGACCATCCGTTTCAGACGTCTTGCGATACCCATAGTCTTGCTACGATGTTATTGACAACATTACCTTCAGTGGTTTAGTTTAGACAGCATCTATTGTTTTCTAAGGACAATTGCATAGCATGTATTAATACCAACGGTGTTCACACTCGAAAATGTCTTGTAAACGCGAATCTTATCCTTATCCACTTTCAGGAATTGTTACGGTAATAACAAGTATAGTGATAAATTGACAATTTTTGAAAGTAAAAGATTAAATGTGCATTTGTAAAATTTTATTCATGTACCGCATGCAATCAAGGTGTTAATTAAAAAGGAAATTTGCACTGTTAACTTTTCCCGTTAGTATACTTTAGAATGCATGCCCGTAGAAAGCAATTCCATATGGGCCCTGTCTAGTCCAGTGTCTAATATTCGGGGGGGGGGGGGGGGGGGGGGGGGGGGGGGGGACTAAATTAGATTTGCCATAAGTTTTAAATGTGAAATGATGAAAATTCGGCATTTTTGCCAACTATGAGGGGGGGTGGTGGTGGCTCCAGAGTCCCCCTGTTCGTACGGACCTGGGATGTGTGAAGCAGTGGATCCTCCTTAGAATAAATGGTGATAATGGTAATGACAAATATTACAGTATAGATCTGGAAACGTTCATTTAGGCTTTTGCGACCAACATGGATCCAGATCGGACTTTGCATGTGCACTGTCTGATCAAGATCCATCTTGTTCTCATTTAATAGCTTATTCTCCACCTGTACCAAATTTAAGAAGGCATAACGAAAATCTTACCGGTGAAACTCCAAGGTAACGATAAAAATGATGATGATGATGATGATGATGATGATGATGATGATGATGATGATGATGATGATGATGATGCGATATTGCCGAATAAATGTTTAAATGTGCCGTTAAGTCCAGTGCAATCGATTAATTTATCAAACATGTGCTCATAAAACACCGTAGCTGGAAAAGATAACATCGCAAACATGCTGTAACGTTGTCACGAAGAAACCGCACAATGATTTTCAATGACATGACACCGAAAACTGCCATTTACAGCCTTTATTTGTACATTTATATGTCTTTTTTGTATACTTGCAATGCATATAGATAAACATAAACAGTGATATCGTACCATTTCGTTCGGGCGATTAAGATCAACCCACATGATCTCAATATGCGCTTTGTGCACTTGCAATCCGTTTATACCATTTGAAAATAATGATCGATAAAACTGATATTTTCGTGCGTATTATAATCATATCTACATACCTTAGTAACTTCCATTTGAGTGCATCCTTTAAAAAAAGACGGAAAAAGAAGTAAAACAAAATGCCACGTGTATTGTTTACAAAAATCCGTATGTGCAATGAAGTATCTGTACCTTGTGTTCATGAAAAATGTTCCTCGCTTTGTCCGAGTTCACCACCAGTGGTACAGATTTTGATGAAAAAAATCCATGAAGTATCAATATGAAATGGACATTATGATGCATGAAGCAGAATCTTTGCTGTCAGAGGTCAACCAAAGATGATAATTTGACTGTGTTTATGACCAGCATGGGTGAGGGGAATTGACCAAACGCCAACTGTCAATCAAAAACATCGATTAGCCAATGGACAATCCGAAAAATGTTATGCCCCAATAATTTATTGTTCTTCGTTGCATGTGTTATTGTATCGATTTATCGACTGACAATCAAAACAATCTACATGCCAATGGCAAAGAATTTTGTGCTTATAATAGATTCACAATTAAAAGAGAATAGATACGGTTGTCTTGCTTTAATTTTACGTAGGTAAAGGTAGTAGTTCTACCTAAAAATAAACCAAAACTACCGTAAATTACGGTAAATTTTCTAAAATTTCGTATGGAAAAAAATAATTTCAGATTTAACGCTACAAATTAATGGAAAATAGTCTTCACCAAAATAAACATTTATACGAAATTTTGGAAAATTATCAAAATTCCATGAAGGCCCCTGTACGAAATTTTGGGGTCCTTTCAGATAAATCGTCTTGTACGAAATTTTGGGGTCCTTTTAAATAAATCGTAAAACAAATTTTGTTAGTAAGTTGGTTGTTTGGTTTCTCTTTGTTTTGTTTAAGCAGGCATAATCAATCATTCGTTGCTGTAGTATTGTTTTCACAGGAAAATATTAGACGATTTGTTTCAAATACACAATATTCAATTGTCACCGTGAATATCGTAAGGTAAATTGTGTCGAGTGGAGTGAAAAACATGATGTTCGCGGTGGCCACGGTCTTTGCAGGTATATTCCAGGTACATACATACGTGTTTCTTTATCAATATCATATATATATATAGCGCTCGAAATAAAATACAATAGTTATGTGTATTACGAAATTGTTTTCTTTGTGACCTCAAAACATTCGTTTCTTCTTGAATACATATAGATCTATTTCTTGTAATAAATCAATCGTTCCTCTTCTTATTGTCTCTTCAGATCAGTAATAACATACACGTACATGTACCAGTATACGGTTCATCATGTTATATGTTCATGTTATGTCATTTTATTGCTTCCTTGTTTATGCATGATCATTCGCTCTTAATTTAACTTAGCCCTTTCCCAAACAGCAACGGTTTAGCTAAATTGTACGCAAATCCAACCTTAATTAGCATTTGTTTTGTCGTCTGCAGCAGCTTTTCAATAGAACAACAAAAATATTTTGTTGTTTGGGAAAGGGTTAAGAACACCAGATTATGGATTTGTGTTATTGTTTACGGGTTAGATACAATTTTCATACCGCTTCCTTTGTCTAATGGTTAGGGCGTCTGCCTTGGAAGCGGGAGATAGAGGGAAAGTTCCCCCTTTAATCTTTTCCTAGGCATTCTTTCTCAGAGTCTTCAGAAACTCAATTGTCATGGAAGAGTTAGCGATGACCCTTTCATCAGTTTGTAGGAGATGTTGTTAAATTCTCGTCTACAAATTGACTTCACTATTTGTTTTCCTTTGTTATATGTGTCTGTATTGTTGTGTATACATTTATTGTAAATATTCTAGAGGCTAACAGGGACTGGGTTAATCCCAACTATGTTGCCTCTTAAAATAAAGTATTTATTATAAGCTCTTCTTGCCTTCCGTGCGTTTGAAATTTAAATACCTTGTTGACAACGTTCATAAAAATCGCGCATACAGGCGGTTTTTTCAACAACTGTGGAAAACCATGCGACACAACACCAACAATTGTAGAGATACAACGTACTTCAATAAATCTGCGAATACGCGATTGAATTTTGTTTAAAGCACAGAGAATGTAAAAATGTCGTGGATTTGTTCGATGTAACGGATATTTCATATAGCACCTGATAAAAATGTTATTAGCGAACTATTTAAGTTCGTTTGCTCTTCAAGATGCTGTTTAAACTTTAAAGGATTATCAAAATCCAGTAAAATCCTGGCGTGTTATTGTCTTCTTTGCTTTAAACAAAAGTCACATATTGATAGATAAACTGAAGATTTTCTACGATTGTTGTTGTCGTTGAGCACGGTTGTTGGCTATATGTATTTTCTTGTCATTTAGTGTTTTAAACAAATTGTCTGTTAGGAATGTCAAAACCAGGTCTTGTATGGGAATGAGAAAACGTTGACTATATGCATTTTCTTTTCATTGTTTTATGAAACGACCAGTTAGGGACGTCGAAATCAAGTTTTTTTACATTCTACATTCTAACTTGGCAAGAGTTTCATTTTTGGTTCAGTGTTTCATCCTTTTCCTAGTCATTATCCGTCGCCTCACGCTACTAGACAAATTTTCTCTCAAGTCCGGTACTCGGATGACAATAATGCTTTTTGCCATTAACAAGATTGATTGATTGATTGATTTTATTTTATTTTATTGATTTACTTCGATCCAGTTTCCAATACCTGCCTCCAGCTGGTCTCTCTTTTACATGATTTCATAAAGCCATAAACAAGATTTTTTTTTAAATTCTTTCTCAAAAAAAAGAAAGGTCAATATAATGCATAGAAACATTCAGGAAAAAGGAAAATGTTGGAAATACATTTTTGTCTTTTCTCATTGTGTTTTCCCAAATTTATATGATACCGACGCCAAAGCCAGGGGTCATTTTAATGCTAGTATTATCATTCTCTTGGGTAGAAGAAAACAGTTAATTTGATGCATTTATAAACGCATCTGCCAAATGAAGTTTTTTATTTTAACCTATCCATGATCATAAGCTGAGGGTCATTGTATATTTCATTTAATTATTATATTTTTCATTTGTTAAACTGCAAGAAGGATCGCCGCACCTAATTAATTGAAAAATATATATATCATGGTTTCGCATGTTTTCATTTTCATCTTTCTTCAACCCTGAAATATATAAAAAGAACATTTGTGATAAATCAGTGAATAACATACAAACTATACTACCTTAATTTTTCAAAGCAAATTTTGCGTAAAGCGGTGTTCATCGCGATTTGCGGTCAGCTACATGTCACAGAAAAGGTAATAGTATTAATTGGCTATCAGCTAAAGGGAGGCGTATTGAAAAGTGCGGTGATGTAAAGTGATTCCGCGAGTATGCGTGGACAATCCTGTAACACCGTGGCCACTGCGATCTGTCACTCAAGTAGGCAAAACACGCGAGCTATAAGTACCAAATCGTGTTCATATCATAAACCATGTCATTTGTTTCTTCTGGGAAAAATCCTCCGACGTCAACGGTTTTGACTAGAAAGATTTTAGAATGTGCCATGAAACACACATAATTTATTATGATTGTTTCTGTCTACTTCCTACATGAATTTCTTAAATCGTCTCTGGTAAGAGCTTCAATGGTCGCCTAGGTTTTTTAAATTGGACAAGTTCAAAAGTCTGGCGATTGATTCTGGTAATAAGTTTGATCAACTTAACAATCTAATTATCTTCTCAAAATATAAAAATTGACAGACAGACGGACATTTTTAATTAAAAAGATAGACATTCAACATTAAAGAAATACAAAAGGTAAGCAATTTGATAACTTTCTACCATGAATACATTCGTTAATTCGAAAGAAATAGCTGTTACTGTTTAATCCTTTCCAACACATGGACGCTTTTGGACGCCCACAAAATAAAGGCTTTGGAAAACATTGTGGAAAATAAAGAAATTGCTTGTGACATGCAATTTCTTCATTTCCCACAATGTTTTCTTCCAAGAAAAACCAAAAATGTTAAATTTTGTTCAATGGAAATTGTCGTCTGCAACACCTATGAGCTTGGACTAGGCTAAAATTTTGTTGTTTGGTTATGGGTTAAGCAATTATCATAATAGCAATAAGAGTCAAGAATGAAAACAGATGGATTACCCATTGATTACTAGTGATGACATCAAATGGTAAGTACTTGTTAATGGATTTATTGCCTTAAAGTAATGACCCCATGATGTGACAATTCGTTGAGATTGGGTTGTAATTTCATAATGTTAAGTAGTTAATTAATACGATTTTTTGGAAAATGGTCACAATCCAACAATACTCATTATACGAAATTTTGGAAAATAGGTTTTTGTTATCTATCCAAATATACGAAATTTTGGAGATCTTTAAAAAATATTTTTTTGAAAAAATAAGGGTGTACGAACTATTGGGGTATACGAAATTTTAGAACATTTACCGTATTCTCGTTTAACTTTGAACGTATTAAACAATAGACTAGGTTTACTATTATGTTTTGATAAACCGTTGGTGTTGTTATAAAATCTCGTAACTACGGCTTAAATCAAGCCGTAGTTACGAGATTTTATAACAACACCTACGAAATACTATTTTGTTTGTCCGAATTTACGTCACGATTAACTGGATAAAATCGTGCCCTATTAACGACCACATTCCCATTGTTTGTCCTAAATTCTATGTTGGGATGAGCGATCTGTCGATTGGCGCTTGGTCAATTAGAATAGGGTTTACCAGTTAAAAAAATATTGTGTTTGTAAGTGTGAATGTTCTTTCTTGTATGTATAACTCATCGGCTATAAAGTGAGAGTTGTATACAAACACTTTACTCCGTGTTGTTGATAAATGGCGTAACACAAACACTTCCTTTTTTGGGAATAAAATAATTAGGACTTTAATTCGCTCGTATAGCTTACGATAAATGGTTTGGTAAATGTTAAAACTATGTATTTGGTTTTTAGTGTTTGTATACAACTCTACTTTTATAACCGATGAGTTATATGACTGTTTATTTGTGGACATTCTTCTTCATTAACCTGTTATTTTGTTTTTATCTCGTTACAGGTAAGCCTTACTTTGTTAGCTGACAGTAACACATCGTTATGACATAGAACAGGTAATGTTTTCAGAGATTTTATACCCAGCCTTTGTTTTAACCCTTTCCCAAACAAGACCTGGTTTTGACGTCCCT
The DNA here is from genome assembly GCA_963680895.1 of Fragum sueziense. Taxonomy (NCBI): domain Eukaryota; kingdom Metazoa; phylum Mollusca; class Bivalvia; order Cardiida; family Cardiidae; genus Fragum; species Fragum sueziense. Next base: position 36,953,187 of record OY804607.1, on the reverse strand, counting down.
AATTGAATACACTTAGGAAAACATTGAAACAAAAGAAGAAACTGCTGATAACCAGCAGTTTCTACTTTTGTCTCAATATTTTCTTTGCCATATTTTACACAAATCCTATCTTTTATAACTTCCATTTTGTCATTTATGGCAGTTTTTGAAGTGGATTACCCTAAAATTTTGCCATTTGGGAAAGGGTTAACCCTACATCAAGCATTAAGTTTTGTTAACCCTTTCCCAAACAAGACCTTATTTTGCAGTCCCTGATAGAAAAGAAACGTATAAACATTGAGACAAAAGAAGAGAATGCTGATGATCACAGACATCAAAACCAAGTCTTTTTTGGGAAAGGGTTAATTTTGACTAGTCTGAAATTTATGTCGATTTTCCCAACAGGACATGATCTTTTCGATTCTACACTGAATCTGAAATTTGTTTTTAAGGATCCCTTTTAGCTTGACTAATCACAAATTAATAAAGATAGAATCAGAATTACTAATCCCAGCATGATAGCATACCTCACACACATTTAAGTCAGCTCCATAAAGTTGAAAATACTTGAAATGATAAAAACTTGTTTGTATCTCGCTGAGATTTCTAGTAAAATATTTAAGATGATCTGCCAACATGTTATTCCTACAGAGCTTATATTGAATATAAATCTCTAATCAAATGTGTGTTGTTACATTGAATGGGAGCTTACTTATACTCAATGCTATGGTCTCACACTGTAGATCAGATCAACTTAATCACCTTAATTACTGGATAAGATTTGACTAAATTATTTCTTGGTGATCTCTGATTTGGGTAGAAAACCCAAATGATGCAGATCTAGATTGAAAACCCTGAAACCTCCCATCATGCCAACCGAGCTCCATCTATATTTGATAGCCGGAACAGACTTGATCAAGTTGATATTTTTTGCAGTGAGAACCTAGCTTAAGGACAGATCCTCCAGTTGTTACTGCGCAACTTACTGCGCATATCCTAAATAACGAAATAAAGCTGTTTCAGTAATTGGCCTTTTCAGCAAATGTATTTTTAGTCCCCTACCGTTGTTCACACGGAAGGGGACTATAGGTTTGCCCTCCGTCTGTCCGTCCGTCCGTCCGTCTGTCCGCTCAAATCTGGATCCCGCGATAACTTAATAACTAAGCAAGCGTTTTTGATGAAAGTTGGTATATGACTAGATGGCAATGTGTAGATTATGCACATCATTTTATTTTTGTTTTTCGACTTAAATTGAGGTTGCTATGGTTACAGAAATAGTGAAAATATGGCCAAAAATGGGATCCTGCGATAAGATAATAGCTAAGCAAGCTAGTTTGATGAGACTTGGTATATGACTATATGGCAATGTGTAGATTATGCACATGATTTTATTAGCTCGACTTTTCGAAGAAAATGAGAGCTTATACTGTCACCCGGGCGTCGGCGTTGGCGTTGGCGTCGGCGTTGGCGTTGCAACCAAGGTTAAAGTTTTTTCAAACATCAATAACTTCCATACTATCAAAGGGATTCAACCCAAACTTGGAATACTTATTCACCATCACACCCTCTACCTTACTATCAGGGCCCATGACCCTGGGACCACTCTATTTGGAGTTATGCCCCCTTTATACTAAGCAACTTAGAAAGTCGAGCGTGCTGTCTTCGGACAGCTCTTGTTTTTGTTTTTAGACTAAAATTGTTGTTGCTATGGTTACGGAAATAGTGAAAATATGGCAAAAAATATTGGATCCTGCGATAAGTTAATAAGTAAGCAAGCTAATTTGATGAGACTTGGTATATGACTAGATGGCAATGTGTAGATTATGCACATCATTTTATCTTTGCTCTTTGACGAAAAGTGCGGTTGCTATGGTAACGGAAATAGTGAAAATATGGCAAAAAATGGATCCTGCAATAACTTATTCATCTTAATCTATTATTGATTACCATATTGAGTCAATGTGAAGCCGGTAGGGGACTTTATGTGTTGCATACAACACCAGATACTTGTTTACATTTAGTTAATGTTTGGTTGATAAATGACAAGACCCTTTTCGGTTATTTCAATTTTCTCTATTTGGTCAATTAAAGTGTAATAGTACTCAGATGGTACATTTTGCTTTCTGTTACGCGTTCAACATGTAGCGTTAGCGATAGGAAACGGAGCAACAAAAGCAAAGTGGTGTCTTTATGAGCTAGTCCGCTTCAGATGGACATAAAAGATGACACTTGTAATTATCTAAAGCTGGCAATAAGGAAGAAAATGGATAAAAGTAGTGAAACAATTTCGGACAGAGCTGCAAAAAGTAAACCAAATTTTACTTATAACTGAGAAAAACGCTTGGTTTGATATATTTTTAGCTCACCTGAGCAACATGCTCAAGGTGAGCTTTTGTGATCACCCTGTGTCCGGCGTGCGTCGTGCGTCGTGCGTTGGTCGTCGGAAGTCGTCAACAATTGCTTTAAACATCTTCTCCTCCTCAACCACTTGGCCAATTCTTTCCAAACTTGGCAGAAATGTTCCTTGGGTGACCCTTTTCAAAATTTGTTTGTGAATTTTTGATTCGTCAAAAAATGTGGGCGTGGCAGGGCGGGGCATATCAGACTTAAAGAAATCATTAGGAAATTCTTCAAAAATCTTCTCCTCCTCAACCATTGGGCCAATTCTTTCCAAACTTGGCAGAAATGTTCCTTGGGTGACCCTTTTCAAAACTTGTTCGTGAATTTTTGATTTGTCAAAAATTGTGGGCGTGGCAGGGCGGGGCTTATCAGACTTAAAGAAATCATTAGAGAATTCTTCAAAAATCTTCTCCTCCTCAACCACTAGGCCAATTATTTCCAAACTTGGCAGAAATGTTCCTTGAGTGACCCTTTTCAAAACTTGTTCGTGAATTTTTGATTCGTCAAAAATTGTGGGCGTGGCAGGGCGGGGCTTATCGAACTTAGAGAAATCATGTGAAAAATCTTTAAAAATCAATTATCAGGCCAATTACAATCAAGCTTGGCAAAAATGTCCCTTGAGTGACTGTTTTTAACACATGCTCATGAATTTTTGATTCGTCAAAAATTGTGGGCGTGGCAGGGCGGGGCTTATCAGACTTCGAGAAATCGTAAGATAATTATTCAAAAATCTTCTCCTCCTTAACCACTGGGCTAATTATTACCAAACTTGAAAGGAATGTCCCTTGGGTGACCCTTTTCAAAACTTGTTCGTGAATTTTTGATTTGTCAAAAATTGTGGGCGTGGCAGGGCGGGGCTTATCAGACTAAAAGAAATCTTTAGGTTATTCTTCAAAAGTCTTCTCCTCCTCAACCACATGGCCAATTCTTTCCAAACTTGGCAGATGTGTTTATTTGGTGACCCTTTTCAAAACTTGTTCGTGAATTTTTGATTCGTCAAAAATTGTGGGCGTGGCAGGGCGGGGCTTATCGAACTTAGAGAAATCATGTGAAAAATCTTTAAAAATCAATTATCAGGCCAATTACAATCAAGCTTGGCAAAAATGTCCCTTGAGTGACTGTTTTTAACACATGCTCATGAATTTTTGATTCGTCAAAAATTGTGGGCGTGGCAGGGCGGGGCTTATCAGACTTCGAGAAATCGTAAGATAATTATTCAAAAATCTTCTCCTCCTTAACCACTGGGCTAATTATTACCAAACTTGAAAGGAATGTCCCTTGGGTGACCCTTTTCAAAACTTGTTCGTGAATTTTTGATTTGTCAAAAATTGTTGGCATGGCAGGGCGGGGCTTATCGGACTAGGAGAAATCATGTGAAAAATCAATGGGGGGTATGATCACTTTCAGTGATATTCTAGTTTACAATAATTTAATTTGACATAATACTGACATATATATTTGTTTACAACAAAATTTATATTGTACACAATCAAATACACGAAGAACTCAGGTGAGCGATATCAGTGCCTTTCAGGCACTCTTGTTCTTTTTTTGTTTTTGTAGGTATGACCAAGCACTACTATGTCTATACCAAAAAAGAAAAAATTCTTACCGCTGGATTTTTTTTTTAATTATCAGAAACATTGCAAAAAAAAAGAGCAAATTCAGCTACTTTTGAAAGAATGTTTTACTAAAAATGTCAAAATCATCACTAAATTTTCCCAAATTGATACTCATTTAGACAGAATAAAACATATTGAACACAATAAAGACTTATTTATGTAATCCTAGTCATTTCGGACACCTTTTTTGTGGGTATTTAAGTGAAACCTCATTTTTACAATTTTAGACCAGAGTACTCTCCCTTGAAATCCAATAACTTTTTAATTTGCTTGGTGACCTATAGTTTTTAAGTCATTTTTTTACTTCTCATATATTTAAATATCAGTACACACGGTGGGGATTGTGCATGATGGGATGGATAACGAATATGGAGTATACGGACAAATTTGCCTCGCTTCAGGTAAGAAATTGTGCAATAATTTTCTTATTTCTGCTCCAATTTTCAAGCGGTTTGTTGCATGTACCCCGCATTAGTGAGCTCTTTCCTCGGATGTATGACTTGTTTGTAGAATCTTTGTACTTTGTCCAAAAATTGATCCCAACTGACCAGAAAAACGACAAAAAATTCAGGCCCTTTTTCTAGTCGGTTGGGATCGGTTTTTGAGAAAAGTACAGGGAAGTTCCAGATAAATAATACATCTGAGAAAAGGGCTCAGTAAGACGGAGTACATGCAACAAACCGCATGAAAATTGACGCAGAAATAAGAAAGTTATTGCACGAATTCTTACCTGAAGCGTGGTTAATTTGGCCGTAGTCGTTACCATTTCGCTTTCTGGTCGGTTGGGACAATATTTCAGGAAAAGTATCATGAGTTATCTAATAAGTCATACATCCGATGAAAGAGCTCGATAAGGCGGGGTACATGCAGCAAACCGCTTGAAAATTGATACAGAAATAACAGAGTTATTGCAAAATATCTTACCTGAAGCAAGGCGAGTTGGCATCCAATTTTGTGCAAAAAATAGACTGAGTTTACCGTTATGTTTTGATAAACCGTCGGTGTTGTTATAACATCTCGTCACTACGGTTTGATTCAAGCCGTAGTTACGAAATTTTATAACAACACCAACAAAATACTATTTATTTGTCCGAAATTACGTCACGGTTTACTTTATAAAATTGTTCCCTATTGTCGGTAGTCGTTATCCATCCCAGCATGCACAATCCCCACCTTGGTACAGAGAAAATAAAAAAAATCGTACCGTAGGAAATAAATGGAGGATCTGTCCTTAATATGAATTTTGTGCAAAAAATAGATCAATTCTTGTTATAGGGATATGATATCGCGTTATCGCGATGATATCATATAGCGATAAATTGTCTGTGTTGTTATAACATCTCGTAACTACAGCTTGAATCAAGAAGTAGTTTCAAGGTTTTAGAATTACTCCGACAAAATACTATTGTTTGTCCTAAATTAGGTCACAATTTACTTGATGAAAATTGTTCCCTATTAACCCTTTCCCTAACAAGAAAGTTTTTAGCGTGGTCCCATTAAAACGCTGCTAACAAGAAAATTGATGTTGAAAAAGATCACATAATGTACTGCAGAAAATATTGAGACAAAAGGAAAAAATGCTATTGCTGATTATCAGTATTTTCTTTTGCCTCAATGTTTTTGAAAGCCTTTCTTATAGGGACATCAAAAACCATACCTATATGGGAAAAGCTTAAACCAACTTACAGTGCCTTCATCCCTTTCATTTTCCCCCACCGATTTAAGTTGTACTTATGAAGATTGAGGTTAAATTCCTTGTTCTTATGCATTTACAGATTAATCTGTTCTTAGCACCCAAGAGGCCTAGATAGACATGAACTTGGAATCTAATCTCTTCTATCTGATCACTCTTGAGACCAGAGCTCTGGTTATTAACAACTGGTAAAAACTTGTAACAGAAAATTCTTGTTTATTATTGATTGATCAAATCCTATTTTGTTGGTGCTCTTATGAATCGTCTCTTCGTGACGATTCAAATGAGCACCCACAATATAGGGTTTTAATGATACAAAAATTATTAGTGTATGTCTGTCCATTTGTGTTATAGCTCTAATAGAGCTTTTTGATATTGACCTGTATTTAAAGCTAGGAATAAGCCTTGTCACATCGGAATCAGTCGTCAGTAGTTAATATTTAGCTCTATCTGCTTTTGTTCATGTGGTTTTGTACAGGCTCTATCTATATCTTGGAAATTTGGAGTCATGTAAATTTGAAGGACTCCCTATATTATATTCTGTAGCCCATTCCAACACAAAGAAACTTTTTGATGCCCTTTGAGAGATAGTTTGGAGAAAATATAGTGGAAAATTTTCCATATTGTTTTCAACCAAAAATTCAAACAATTTTAGAATTTCATCAACTTTCAAATAAGACTTGTCCAAAATCTTGCTGCTTGGGCAAGGGTTAGTATATCTTTAAATGCTGATGCAGGCTTGGACACAACGATGCCTTTTGACACCCAACAAGCAGAATACCAGTATTATGGAAAATGAAGAAATTGCTTGTCACATTTCATTCACTTGAAATTGTCGTCTGCAACATCATTTTCTTTGTATCAGTGTAAAATTTTGTAGACTCCAGGTAATGGGATTAAACAAGAAGTACAAATTATGATTTCTCCATAAAAGGGTAAAAAAGGAATAACTGTTTGATGCTTTTCAACAAAAACATCGTATCTTTAGCTTATTTTAAGCTCTAGATACCGTATTTCACCTTATAGACGCGCCCTCCCTAATAGACGCGCCCCCACTATATTTACAATCTCGGAAGCCATGGGACACCCCTCCCACCTTCACCCGACCTTACCTTGACTGTAGAGTAGACCAAAGAGTAGACGGTAATGACAAATTCCAAACTCAAACTCCACCAAACTTCATCTTTGTGATGATCATACTTGTGGAAAAACGCTTTATCTCAACAAGTAAAGCGATTTATAATAGGGTATACGGCTCGAGTAATTGATTGAATAATTCAATTATGGTTATCCCTCTCTAGGTAGAATTGAAATTCATCCGGCCCCGGTACGAGCATTGATAAACTTTCCTTTATCATTCCCCTTGTAGAGTGACCGTTTATGCAGTTTATTTCAAAGCCCCGTAAGAGGTCGCGTTTGATTTGTAAATTAAGAAGTGGAAAGCGAATTGATAGTACGCACACAAATGAAAAATAAATCATTTTTGCCGAAAATGAATTAATGAATATGGACAGATACCACGGGAAGTATGTTTTTATTATTTTGTAAAGTGAAGAAGAAGAAGAAATCAAAACATTCCGAAAACGAAAGTAGAACACACCCGCCTTTTCGAGACAAAGGACCATAATGCAATAAAGGGTAGAGAAGATTAGTGTTGATCTGATAGTGCTTTGAGTATCTTAAAATACATATCGTAACACACACCGGGTACATATATAAATCAGCGGAGACGAAGCGATATAGACTATAGACTGGCAGATAACTGTAGACTGGATGACCTTACGCGACGGGATATCGCTTTGTCTCCGAGGATTTATACGTGTACCCGGTGTGTGTTACGATATGTATTTTAAGATACTCAAAGCACTTTCAGATCAACACTAATCTTCTCTACCCTGCATTGCATTGTGGGATTGTATTGTTGATTTTCCCTTTCTTATCTACATTCAGCGAAGCACTTCAAAATTCAGGAAAAGTGGTACGAAATAAGCGCGCCCCCTCGGCGTTTTGCATCGCGCCAGGGCGCGTCTATTAGGTGAAATACGGTATGAGTTTTGTGTTTAAAAGCTACATGTTACTGATTCTAGGAAGACATCTTGCTGTAGAAGATGTATCTTTAAGTCAATGGGGGGGTGAAATTGGTATAGCATATCAAACCTGTCAGAAACAGGACAGTCTTCTTATTGTCCGGACAAGATTCCATCATTGTGATAGACAATTTCTAAATGTCGTTTACTCATATTTGTAAAGGAGCTATGATGGCTCATTTGGTTACATTAGACTCTTTAGCGTAGTTCCAAATAAGGATAAAAAGGGAAAAGAATATGGTTCTTGTAACAAGATGTATCTTTAAGTCAAAGGGGGGTGAAATTGGTATAGGATATCAAACCTGTCAGATACAGGACAATTTAACTTTCTTATTGTCCGGACAAGATTCCATCATTGTGATAGACAATGTCTAAATGTCGTTTACTCATATTTGTAAAGGAGCTATGATGGCTCATTTGGTTACATTAGACTCTTTAGCTTATTTCCAAATAAGGATAAAAGGGAAAAGAATGGTTCTTGTAACAAGATGTATCTTTAAGTCAATGGGGGGTGAAATTGGTATAGCATATCAAACCTGTCAGAAACAGGACAGTCTTCTTATTGTCGGGACAAGATTCCGTCATTGTGATAGACAATTTCTAAATGTCGTTTACTCATATTTATAAAGGAGCTATGATAGTTCATTTGGTTACATTAGACTCTTTAGCTTAGTTCCAAATAAGGATAAAAAGGGAAAAGAATGGTTCTTGTAACAAGATGTATCTTTTACCCTTTCCCAAACGGCAAAATTTAAGGCCCGTCCTATTTGAAAACTGTCACAAATGACAAAATGGAAGTCATTAAGAATAAAATTTATTTAAAATATGGCATAGAAAATATTGGAACAAAAGGAGAAACTGCTGGTTATCAGCAGTTTCTTCTTCTGTTTCATTGTTTTCCCAGGCCTTTCCTATTAGGGACGTCAAATCCAGGTCTTGTATGGGAAAGGGTTAAGTCAATAAGGGGTGAAATTGGTATAGGATATCAAACCTGTCAGATACAGGACAGTCTTCTTATTGTCGGGACAAGATTCCATCATTGTGATAGACAATGTCTAAATGTTGTTTACTCATATTTGTAAAGTAGCTATGATTTGGTTACATTAGACTCTTTAGCTTATAGTTCCAAATAAGGATAAAAAGGAAAAAGAATGGTTCTTGTAACAAGATGTATCTTTAAGTCAATGGGGGGTGAAATTGGTAAAGCATATCAAACCTGTCAGATACAGGGCAGTCTTCTTATTGTCCGGACAAGATTCCATCATTGTGATAGACAATGTCTGAATGTCGTTTACTCATATTTGTAAAGGATTTTTGATATTTCATTTGGTTACATTAGACTCTTTAGCTTATTTCCAAATAAGGATAAAAGGGAAAAGAATGGTTCTTGTAACAAGATGTATCTTTAAGTCAATGGGGGGTGAAATTGGTATAGCATATCAAACCTGTCAGAAACAGGACAGTCTTCTTATTGTCGGGACAAGATTCCGTCATTGTGATAGACAATTTCTAAATGTCGTTTACTCATATTTATAAAGGAGCTATGATAGTTCATTTGGTTACATTAGACTCTTTAGCTTAGTTCCAAACAAGGATAAAAAGGGAAAAGAATGGTTCTTGTAACAAGATGTATCGATAAGTCAATGGGGGGTGAAATTGGTATAGCATATCAAACCTGTCAGAAACAGGACAGTCTTCTTATTGTCCGGACAAGATTCCATCATTTTGATGGACAATTTCTAAATGTCGTTTACTCATATTTGTAAAGGAGCTCATGATAGCTCATTTGGTTACATTAGACTCTTTAGCTTAGTTCCAAATAAGGATAAAAAGGGAAAAGAATGGTTCTTGTAACAAGATGTATCGATAAGTCAATGGGGGGTGAAATTGGTATAGCATATCAAACCTGTCAGAAACAGGACAGTCTTCTTATTGTCCGGACAAGATTCCGTCATTGTGATAGACAATTTCTAAATGTTGTTTACTCATATTTATAAAGGAGCTATGATGGCTCATTTGGTTACATTAGACCCTTTAGCTTTAAGTTCCAAATAAGGATAAAAAGGGAAAAGAATGGTTCTTGTAACAAGATGTATCTTTAACCCTTTCCCAAACGACAAAATTTTAGGGCGATCCACTTCAAAAACTGCCACAAATGACAAAATGGAAGTTGTTAACCCATTACCAGACGACAAAATTTTGGACCATTCCAATTTCAAAGATGATGCAGACGACAATTTGAAGTGCATGGAATTTTACATTTTTTGGTGATTTTGTTTAGAAAACATTGTGGGAAATGAAGAAATTGCTTGTCACAAGCAATTTCTTCATTTTCCTCAATGTTTTCCAAAGCCTTAATTTTGTAAGGTGTCAAAAGGTGTCACTGTGTGGTAATGGGTTAAAGGTAGAATTTGTGTAAAATATGACATAGAAAATATTGAGACAAAAGGAGAAACTGCTGGTTATCAGCAGTTTCTTCTTTTGTTTCAATGTTTTCCCAAGCCTTTTCTATTGGGGACATCAAAACCAGGTCTTGTTTGGGAAAGGGTTAAGTCAATGTGGGGTGAAATTGGTATAGCATATCAAACCTGTCAGATACAGGACAACTTTCTTATTGTCGGGACAAGATTCCATCATTGTAATAGACAATTTCTAAATGTCGTTTACTCATATTTGTAAAGGAGCTATGATGGCTCATTTGGTTACATAAGACTCTTTAGCTTAGTTCCAAATAAGGTTAAAAAGGGAAAAGAATGGTTCTTGTAACAAGATGTATCTATAACCCTTTCCCAAACGGCGAAATTTTAGGGCGATCCACTTCAAAAACTGCCACAAATGACAAAATGGAAGTTATTAAAGAGGGAATGTGCGGCACTTAAAATCATGCAAATTTTCCGAGAACTTTGTAAAAAATAAATATGCATTATGAAAATATGGCCTTTAAATTGCATCTATGCCAAATCTTAGCTTTCTATCTTGTGTATTGGCTAGGATGTCGACAGATTTAAAACCCCATATGTTACATTATTGTAAATATTATCCCCGAGACAAAAAATCATGGGGTTTTAAATCCGTCGACATCTAAGCCAATACACAAGGTAGAAAGCTAAGATGTGGCATATATGCAATTTAAAGACCATATTTTAATAATATATATTTATTTTTTTGTACGAAGTTCTCGGAAAATTTGCAAGATGTTAAGTGTTATTCTGCCTTTAAAGATAGAATTTGTGTAAAATTTGACATAGAAAATATTGAGACAAAAGGAGAAACTGCGGGTTATCAGCAGTTTCTTCTTTTGTTTCAATGTTTTCCAAGCCTTTTCTATTGGGGACATCAAAACCAGGTCTTGTTTGGGAAAGGGTTAAGTCAATGGGGGGTGAAATTGGTATAGCATATCAAACCTGTCACAATCAGGGCAGGTGTCTTATTGTTGGGACAAGATTCCATCATTTTGATAGACAATTTCTAAATGTCGTTTACTCTGGTGTTCAACTTGATGGTTCTCAGATAGCTCAGTTGGTAACATCAGAGTATATCAAGTGATTAGGTCAATTGTGGTCTATTCTGAGCTGATGATTGTGTTTCTAGTCCATGATTAGGTGCACCAATTGATAGTTAAATTGTCAATGAATTGTTAAATGATTTTATAAACAAGGTTTTAAAACATTGAACCAGCATTTAGATACCAACCTACTGCATTTTATCTGTTCCCCAGTGAATTTGAGTTAATAGAATTTGGATTCGTTTTGATGCAAGATGTAGGCACTTGATTAAACCAAATCTCCCCTAGTTTCATTTGCAGTTAGTTTGTAATTTAACCATTTCCCAAACTAAGAGATTTGACTAAAGCTTTTGAAATTAAGGCTGAAGAAGAAAATTCTGATAATCAGCAATTTCTCCTTTTGACTCAATATTTACTGTGCCACATTGTACACAAATCCTATCATAGTTAGTATTTTCATGGTCTTCTGCAGCAACTCTCAATTTGAAGCAGTCTTAATTTTTGCCAATTGGGAAAGGATTAAAGGAAATCTCCAGTTTCATTTGCAGTTTGTTTGTAGTTCAAAGACCCCTATGGTCTTGATGCAATTTGGAAGTCTATCAACCTTTTCTCCGACGACAAAATTTTAGGATTGTGCAAACTGAAAGACTGCCACAGAAGCCAAATTTTATTTCGTGCAAAGGTATAGTCAACCCCTGATAAGATTCGCGTGTAGTTTGACTTATTCGAGCGACGTCAAAACAATCGGCTGTGGAACTCTCCACAGTCCAAATTAATGTTTAAGACCGCGCCTGAATAAGTTTGGATACATAACAACGACACTCGGGGGGAAAAAGACAAAGTTTTATGAATCTCAAAATGACCACATTACAGGTTTTCTACCTGAACCAAAAACATATCATTTGTATGTGATGAATTGCAAAGAAAGTGTTGCAGAAAATGAAGTAAATGCGGATGTTCATCATTTACTTCTATATGAGCTTCGATGGCTTCCCAAGCTTTCCATACTAGGGAAATCAGGATGAAATTCATTCTTTTAGCAATGGATTAACCCTTTCCCAATTGACAAAAAATAGGGTGATCTACTTCAAAAACTGCCACAAATGACAACATGGAAGTTATTAAAGATAGGATTTGTTTAAAATATGGCACAGAAAATATTGAGACAAAAGGAGAAACTGCTGGTTATCAGCAGTTTCTTCTTTTGTTTCAATAATTTCCCAAGCCTTTTCTATTAGGGACGTCAAAACCCGGTCTTGTTTGGGAAAGGGATAAGGAAGGATAAATGCAAAACATATTACTTTTACTTGCTATTATATTTTTCGTTCAAAGGCCCTCATGGACACATTTGTTGCAGTTTGGGAATTTCCTGTTGCCAAATACAGGCATTTGATTGCTTTTTGCAGACTGCCTTTGAACTATATTATTGCATGAAATGGATTTCTTTTCGTTTCAAGAAGGAAATGAAATGGCTTAAATGTTCAAATAGCTTTGAAGTCCATATGGATATATATTATTTTTTCTGAAATATCTAATGATGATTGATTAACCCATTACCAAATGAAGACGCCTTTTGAAGCCCTACCAGATAAAGGCCTTGGAAAACATTGTGAAATGTCACAAGCAATTTCTATTTACCACGATATTTTCTACCCAGAGAGACCAAACAATGTAAAATACATATTGACCTAAATTCATAGTCTCTAACAGTTTATTGGGACAAGTCTGAAATTTTGATGTCTGGTAATGTGCTAAAGAGAACAATAGCCAAACAACAAAAGGTTCAAAGTAAACTGCTTGCAAATTTACACATGTAATCATGTCTGCTATAGAAGCTGTATTCTTATAGTTTGTTTATTAAGGTAGTCTACCCCTAATGAGATTTGCGCGTCAAAAACACCGTTGAATGTTTATTATCGCGCCTGAATAATTTCGGATACGTAAAATCTGATGTTTAATAAATCTCAAAATGGCGACTTTACGATTATTGTACCTTAATCAATTCAAGGTCATTAGAATGCTTATTTTTTTAACCTTTCCATAACACACAATTTTAGATTGATCAAAGTTGAAAGGTGTTGCAGAGGACACAATGAATATTATAGTACAGACCCCCCCCCCCCCCTTGCGAAAAAAGTTCAAGAACGCATTTCTATTTCTAGAATTTTCTAGAATGTTCTAGATCATTAAATGGCAGTTCTACAACAGTTCTAGATCTGCCATTTAATGATCTAGAACAGTTCTTGAACTAAAACTTTTCACAGGGGGATAATGGCCCCATTTTACCATGAATAACTTTTTTGCGCAAATTTGAACATAGTATTACATAAACAATAACAAATCTTATTGGTGTGCAAGGCAATTTTTTGGTTCAAAGATGTACTCTTATATAATTCACCCAGAAATTTTTTTATGTTCATTCGTAAATCAGGGCCCAGAATTGTTCCATGAAATGATTGACTCTATCAGAATATTGAAGAGAGAAGGTATCGCCATATCATTGTTTTTCTTCAAAAATCTTGTAAGTACATCCTATTTAGAGTTGTAGTTACGAGATTTTTTAGGAAAAATGACATTACACAAGATTGAGGCACATTTTTTCACAGCAGTTGGGTTATTTTATAACATATTAAATTTGATTTTTAACTGGTTTTATACCCTCCTATCAGAAAATAACGAGGCCTGTTATTGGGGGAACTCTTGCCAAGGACAGATGCTTGGAACATGTGGGTTAACCATTTCCCAAACAACACCTGATTTTGATGTTCTTAATAAAATGAAGCTTGCGAAAACATTGAAGCAAAAGAAGAAAATGCTGTTCAACAGCATTTTCTCCTTTTGCCTCAATATTTTTCCTTGCTTTGATACTCACATTTCCCACATTTGAAACACTGACTTTGTCTCATGCAACAGTTTTCAAATTAGACCTGTTTAAAATTTGGCTGTTTGGGAATGGGTTATACATTTACCAAACAGAGAAATTTTAGACTTTTCGGATTAGTAAGAAGTTGCAGAAGACAGTTTCAAGTTTGGTGAATTTTAAAAATCTTTGATTAATTGGTTAGAAAATGTTTTGGTTTATAAAACTAGACAGCCCTGGCGGCCTGGAAGCGCTCCACAGGCCTGATTGTTTGTCTTGTTGAATGCAATTTCAAAGGTTCAGGCTGCACAAACAAGCAAATGTATGACCAAGCTGAAAATTACAAGCAAGTAAGATCATATGGTCAGTAAGATTTCAGTGAAAGTTCTGTATTGATTAGTTAATACTAATGGTTGTAAAAGTGAAAATAAAGCTGAAAATGGCAATTTTGTCAATAACAAGGGCATATACCGTGTTTCACCTAATAGACGCGCCCCGGCGCGATGCAAAACGCTGAGGAAGCGCGCTTATTTCGTACCACTTTTCCTGAATTTTAAAGTGCTTCGCTGAATGTAGAAAATCAACCTACCGTAAATTATCGATCAAGATATGTCACTTTATCAGTAGATGACGTTGTATCTTATAAATACACACCGGGTACATGTATAAATCGGCGGAGACGAAGCGACGTAACTGTCATCCAGTCTACAGCTACCTGCCAGTCTAGTCCTTTGTCTCGAAAGGGCGGGTGTGTTCTACTTTCGTTTTCCGAATGTTTTGATTTCTTCTTCTTCTCTTTACAAAATAATAAAACATACTTCCCGTGGTATCTGTCCGATATTCATTAATTCATTTTCGGCAAAAATGATTTATTATGCTCCCCGAAAAAAATTTCCGGGGAGCATATAGTCGCCACGCTGTCCGTCCGTCCTTCCGTGTGTCCGTGTGTCCGTCCGTCCGTCCATCCGTCCGTCCGTCCACAGCCATATCTCAGCAACCCTTGGACCAAATTCAATGAAACTTCACATGTGAACTCCCTGGGTCAATACCTAGGGACCTTTTTCTCCGTTTGTAAATTTAAGGCTGCGTCATGGAAAAAGGGGCCTTAGTGTAAAAAATAGTTTTTCTCTTATTTCTCTTAATCTAATGGGCAGAATTTAATGAAATTTTGTGCTCATGTAATAAATAGGATGTTCTAGACCATATTCTATAAATAATGTGTGTACAAAAAAGCTGTCATGGGAAAAGGGGGCTTAATGTATGATAGTTTTTATTTTGTGACAAACACTTATTCGGGGAGCATAATCCATCTGTGACGGCTCTTGTTTTTCATTTGTGTGCGTACTATCAATTCGCTTTCCACTTCTTAATTTACAAATCAAACGCGACCTCTTACGAGGCTTTGAAATAAACTGCATAAACGGTCACTCTGCAAGGGGAATGAAAAAGGAAACTTTATCAATGCTCATACCGGGCCGGATGAATTTCAATTCTACCTAGAGGGATAACCATAATCGAATTATTCAATCAATTACCCGAGCCGTATACCCTATTATAAGACGCTTTACTTGTTGAGATAAAGCGTTTTTCCACAAGTATGATCATCACAAAGATGAAGTTTGGTGGAGTTTGAGATTGGAATTTATCATTACCGTCTACTCTACAGTCCACTCTACAGTCAAGGTAAGGTCGGGTGAAGGTGGGAGGGGTGTCCCATGGCTTCCGAGATTGTTAATATAGTGGGGGCGCGTCTATTAGGGAGGGCGCGTCTATAAGGTGAAATACGGTAACTCATATAAAATTCAGATCAAGCTGAAAATTATACCAAGGCAAGATCTTATAGTCACCAACATTCTGTACAAGTTTTGTCTTGATTGGTCAATATTTGTAGTTGCTAGAGTGAAAACAAAGTCAAAATAGAGTTGAAAATGGCAATTTTGTCAGTTTCAAGGGCACATAAATCATGATGTAAAATTTAGATCAAGCTGAAAATTATACCCAGGCAAGATCTTATAGTCACCAACATTCTGTACAAGTTTTGTCTTGATTAGTCAATATTTGTAGTTGCTAGAGTGAAAACAAAGTCAAAATAGTGCCGAAAATGGCAATTTTGTCAATTTCAAGGGCACATAACTCATGATATATAAATTATACCCAGGCAAGATCTTATGGTCACCAATATACTGTCTCAGTTTTGTCTTGATTGGTCAATATTTGTAGTTGCTAGAGTGAAAGCAATGTCAAAATAGAGCCGAAAATGTGATTTTGTCAATATCAAGGGCACATAACTCATGATGCTAAGTTCAGATCAAGCTGAAAATTATACCAAAGCAAGATATTACGGTCACCAACATTCTGTACAAGTATTGTCTAGATTGGTCAATATTTGTAGTTGCTAGAGTGAAAACAAAGTCAAAATAGAGCCAAAAATGGCAATTTTGTCAATTCCAAGGGCACATAACTCATGAAGTAAAATTAAGATCAAGCTGAAAATTATACCAAGGCAAGATCTTATAGTCACCAACATTCTGTACTAGTTTTGTCTTGATTAGTTAATATTTGTGGATTTTAGAGTAAAATCAAAGTCAAAACCAGATATTTTCGACATTCAAGGGCAGATAACTCAGGTAATTCTGATTCAATCCAAATTCTTTGAAGGAATCTGAGAGAGGGTCACCCAAGGGTCATTCTTGTAAAGTTTGATATAAATCCATCTGGTAGTTTCTGAGAAGAAGATTTTTAAAGAAAAAGTTTACGGACGGTTGCACGCACGACGGACACACCGCCATGACAATAGCCCGCTGGCCTGTCGGCCAGTGGAGCTAAATACTGCTTTTGACAAGCAATAATTATTAGTATCTTTATTTTCAACAACATTTTGACAAGCCTTTTCTTTAGGGGCATCAATTTATTATTATTGCTGATTATCAGCAATTTCTTCCTTTCTCTCTATGTCTTCTCAAATTAAATGTTCTAATATTGTCATAACCAAGTCTTGTTTTGCAGATGATTAACCCTTTCTCATACCGTGTCATGCTTTGACATTTTCTGTAAAGACATTGGTAACGTTGTAACAGTTGTTGAAATCCATTCAAGAGAAAGTGTAGAATGTCTCTAGGTTTTAACAAAAGAATTATGTTAGGTGAAAAGGTATCTTTGCTATGGGGAAAAAAGGAGGAATTAAGAAATTGATAAAAAATATTGAAGTCATAAACAATAAAGCAGAGAGCTTTGATATTTGATATAAAAACAGTACAAACGTTTTTGAAAGAATCTTTCTGGTGTTTTTATCAAGCCAGCCTAAGGGGGCAATAGTTCCAACAAAAGCTCATTTGATTTGAAACTCTATTCATCCTAGAAAGTAAAAAGCTTATAAGACAAATTTTGAAGACTTTATTGGAAAGTAAGCAGTTTTTAGCTCCACTGGCCGACAGGCCAGCGGGCTATTGTCATGGTGGTGTGTCTGTCGTGCGTCCGTCCGTCCATCCGTCCGTCCGTGCGTCCGTCCGTAAACTTTTTCTTTAAAAATCTTCTTCTCAGAAACTACAAGATAGATTTCAATCAAACTTTACAAGACTGATCCTTGGGTGACCTTCTCTCAGATTCCTTCAAAGAAATTGGATTGAATCAGAATTACCCGAGTTATCTGCCCTTGAATGTCAAAAATAGCTGGTTTTGACTTTGATTTTACTTTAAAATCCACAAATATTAACCAATCAAGACAAAACTAGTACAGAATGTAGGTGACTATAAGATCTTGCCTTGGTATAATTTTCAGCTTGATCTGAATTTTACATCATGAGTTATGTGCCCTTGGAGTTGACAAAATTGCCATTTTCGGCTTTATTTTGACTTTGTTTTCACTCTAGCAACTACAAATATTGACCAATCAAGACAAAACTTGTACAGAATGTCAGTGACCATAAGATCTTGCCTTGGTATAATTTTCAGCTTGATCTGAACCTAACATCATGAGTTATGTGCCCTTGATATTGACAAAATCACATTTTCGGCTCTATTTTGACATTGCTTTCACTCTAGCAACTACAAATATTGACCAATCAAGACAAAACTAAGACAGTATATTGGTGACCATAAGATCTTGCCTTGGTATAATTTTCAGCTTGATCTGAATTTTACATCATGAGTTATGTGCCCTTAAAATTGACAAAATTGCCATTTTCAACTCTATTTTGACTGTTTTCACTCTAGCAACTACAACAGGGGTCAAAGTTTTCCGTACTGATATGGATTTCCGTATTTTGGACGACCGCCGGGGCCGTTTTTCCAAATCGTGTAAATCCGTTGAGAAAAGTTGGGGGGGGGGGGGGGGGGGGGTAACCCCCTCTTGATGGTCTGAAGCTACATGTACACGGAGATCGCTTCTGTTATTTTCTGTTCTTTGATATCTAAACCGAGTCTACTCAGAGATAGCACATATTGTTTAACATAGAAAAAGAATCGAATAAAACATCGAACGTTGCGTTTATCATTTTGGTGTTAGGGACACATATCAAGCAAAGGAGCGAGTCCTCCTAAAAAGCAGCCTATTCGTAACAAATTTGGACGATTCCGTGATGTTAACGATTCTGAGATAATTATGCTGACTGCATCCGACGACTACCAAATTTGGAAATTTCCGCCGCCGAAGATCGGTTTACCGAATTCAATCTCGGGACTCCAGCACTTCAATTAGTCATGCGTATTTTGTCTGATTGTTGCACACTTTGATAGATATACGCAATATGGTTTCATTATTGTGTAAAAAAAAAACGTCTGAAAATTTATGAGCGTAAAATGTTTACAGTACTGTTCTTTATTTCCATGAAAAAAATCGAGGACTCCCTTCCTTTGATTTGTAAAGTTATTTCTCCGTACATGGATATCTTATTAGTTCTTCATATTTTCATATCTAAAATATATTACTTTTTTGGGTGGGAAGAAAATTCCAGCATGTTTTGATTCCTGTAGTTGTCGTTAGTCTCGAAAATGTGTTTCATAGCTGTGATATTCGTGTTGAATCTTTATTATTTTGTTTCTTGAGAAATTATCTAGACGATCGCCCCCGATCAGCCAATAGATCTGCGTCTGTTACATTGTAGTATGGCGCAGGAATCTAGCGTTTAGCAAAAAAAGTCGAGCTCAAAAACATTCTTTTCACAACTCTTTTTCATAAATTCTGTGTTTTTACCCTCCATGTAAGTCTAAAGATCTAGATTTCATCGCTTTCGCAAACAAATTCCAGAATTAATCTGTTTAGTCAAGAGTGACCGGTGTTTGGAGGGTAAATAGAATTCCTTTTGCTACAAGGCAACGTTTGTAAAGCATTGATTGGCTGTAGAAAAATGTCCCCGCCCAATCCTTGACTTTCAAATTGATTGACACGTTTGTCAGACGATCAGGCACGTGACACCGTCTGGACCATAAAACAATATGACGTCATGATGACGTAGCATCTACACAATTTGGGTTTGAATAGGGACATTAAACACACCGACAACACATGCCGTAGTGCAGAGTTATTTTTAACTTGCTTCAAAATGTTTTAACTTGGATTTTAATCGTTTAACATTTGGATGATATACTCACTAAACAAGGTATCATTTTTCTTTGTCTATTAAGAAAAGAATTCATAATTGCGTTGTCGATTGCCGACCCCAAGTCAATTAAATACTAATTGGGAGATACATATTTTTTTTTTCAAATCAAAAATAGGAATGCTTTTGCCTTTCAATTACTTAACGAGATCTGCCGATTCACGGCGACTGTCATCGCTTCGAGAAAAAAAATCAAATGTATCCGGTTACCTAGCGATATCGTAGCCACAAACTTGATGATGGGTATCTAAACGCAGATCAAGATTCAAAAACATTTCGGTTTGCATTATTACAACTAACTTGCGCAAAAGTTTTTGATGTTGATCTGCTTTTCGGTTTCACAAACAAATGCTGAGTAGGCTAATTTCTGTAGAAAGAAGGCCCGCTAATTAATTCGTAAATAAAACGTTCCTGAAGATTCAAAGACTCGACTAATTACGACCTTGCGACCTTCTCAAAAGGCTCATGAAGGAAAATTAGCAGTTTGAACATAGGCAGTCTTGTTCAGATTGACGATTTTCTGCTACATTTTGGGTGGAATTTAACTTATCACGGCGTATTAATTAACGGTTGTCCATGGGAAAAGGGAATTTTGCAGGCATAACTTCGAATACGCGCCCTAGTTGTGTGAACGTCTTTTTTAATAATTCAAATAGAATCCGAGGTAGTTGCAATAATGTAACAGAAACCTTTTTAAACATTTTATCTGGCTTTTGACCAATACCTATCATCAAGTATATCGCAGCTAAATCCTAGGAAGCGTGACCCTGAAATATGCGTTCATTATAATTTGAGCATGGCTTGAAAAGTAGATATATGCTGATTGAATATGGACAGATTAAAATACAATGTACAAAAGTACAAAGCGTTGGATTATAATTTGAATATTTTTTTGATAGAACTAAGAACAGTCTCGGAAATACTAGCAAAAGCTGTGAGTATAAAGTGTTCTGAATGCCTTCCTAAGGTGTTTGAAAACACTATTTTTCAAGAGCTCCCGGGGGCCTCCGGCCCCCTGGACCCTTGGCCAGGGCGTTGCTCTGGACCCACCGGGGGCCCTGCGGCCCCCTGGCCCCCAGCTTGAAAGTTCAGTATTTTCAGAATTTCCAACTTTGACCCCTGCTACAAATATTGACCAATCAAGACAAAACTTGTACAGAATGTTGGTGACTATAAGATCTTGCCGTAAAATTTTCAGCTAGATCTAAATTTTACTTCATGATTTATGTGCCCTTGAAACTGACAAAATTGCCATTTTTGACTCTATTTTGACTTTGTTTTCACTCTAGCAACTACAAATATTGACCAATCAAGACAAAACTTGTACAGAATGTTGGTGGCTATAAGATCTTGCCTTGGTATAATTTTCAGCTTGATCTGAATTTTATATGAGTTATGTGCCCTTGTTATTGACAAAATTGCCATTTTCGGCTTTATTGTCACTTTTACAACCATTAGTATTAACTAATCAATACAGAACTTTCACTGAAATCTTACTGACCGTATGATCTTACTTGCTTGTAATTTTCAGCTTGGTCATGCATTTGCTTGTTTGCGCAGCCTGAACCTTTGAAATTGCATTCAACAAGACAAACAATCAGGCCTGTGGAGTGCTTCCAGGCCGCCAGGGCTGTCTAGTTTTTTCACTAGTATTTTCTTCTGTCCAGCTGTGCTATTAATTTACTCTGTCATAGAGAAATCTAGACATGCTTTTTCTTCCCTGGGAAAGGGAAAAATGGTCCAATTTATAAAAAAAAGTTTCAAAAGCTTAGGTTTAATGCTCCATTAACATGAGAGGTTTGCAAACAATAAAAGAAAAACAATGATCTGAAAATGGCTTCTTTTACAGTCCATAAACATTCAACTATGCCAATAAGATATGTATTAATGATACCTATGAAAGCATAACTGGAGACAGGCCAATTTTAAAATCCAAATTCAGGAACCGCATTAATCCTCTCCCACGGATGTTGGCTTGATATACCTAAAAGAAAAGCCTTTGGAGAACATTGAGGCAAAAAAAGAAAATGCTGATAACCAGCATTTTCTCCTTTTGCCTCATTAATTTCTGCTATTTTTGAAATGGAAAGATTCAAATTTGTTTTTTTGGTTTTAGTGGGGGAGCTTATCCCAAAATACTTCACTTTGTGATACAAGCACCAAATTTGGCACAAATGTTCCTCAGAGTGTACTATTTTCAAAACAAATGGTATCCACGATGAAAAACCAATATGGCAGCCATTTTTCCAAGATGACCGCCATCTCTAGAGGTAAAAAAAATCAGAAAAAAATAATCCATTTCAAGATACAAGCACCAAATTTGGCACAAATGTTCCCCAGAATATACTCTTTTCAAAACATATGGTATCCACCATGAAAAACTAACATGGCTGCCAATTTCTAAGATGGCCGCCATCCCTATATGTAAAGAAAATTAAGAAAATCCTTCTTTTTGAAGATACAAGCACAAAATTAAGCACATATGTTGATAAAAGTACACCATTTTCAAAACATATGGTATCCACTTTAAAAATCCAACATGGCTGCCACTTTCCAGAATGGCCGCCATCTTCATAGAAGAAAAAAAATCTGAAAAAATATTTATCTTTGAGACACAATCACCAAATTTGATACAGATGTTTCTTAGAGTGAACTGTTTTCAAAAAGCAAGATATCCATAGGTGAAATAAACCTTGTGGCCATTTCCCAAGATGGCCGCCATTTCTATACTCAAAATATTGGAAAATGCTTCTTTTTGTGATATAAGCACCAAATTTGGCACTCATGTTTCTCAGAGTATACCATTTTCAGCCATAATGGTTTCCACCAAGATAAAGCAACATCATGGCTGCCATTTTCCAAGATGACTGCCATCTCTGTAGATCACATATGGGTCAAAATAATTTCCTATGTTGCAAGCACCATTTTTAGCTCACCTGAGCACGAAGTGCTCAAGGTGAGGTATTGTGATCTATCAATGTCCGGCGTCCGTCTGTCCGTCTGTCCGTCTGTCCGTCACGGCGTCAACAATTTCTTTAAACGACATCTCCTCCTAAACTACTGGGTCAAAATCAACCAAACTTGGCAGAAATGTTCCTTGGGTGGTCCTTTATAAAAATTGCTAAAAGAATTGAAATCCATGAAAAACTCTGGTTGCCGTGGCATCTGAAAATGGGAAATTTCACAAAAGCTCAACAATTTCTTTAAACGACATCTCCTCCTAAACTACTGGGTCAAAATCAACCAAACTTGGCAGAAATGTACCTTGGGTAGTCCCTTATTAAAATTGCTAAAAGAATTGAAATCCATGAAAAACTCTGGTTGCCGTGGCATCTGAAAATAGGAAATTTCACAAAAGCTCAACAATTTCTTTAAACGACATCTCCTCCTAAACTACTGGGTCAAAATCAACCAAACTTGGCAGAAATGTTCCTTGGGTGGTCCTTTATAAAAATTGCTATAAGAATTGAAATCCATGAAAAACTCTGGTTGCCATGGCATCTGAAAATGGGAAATTTCACAAAAGCTCAACAATTTCTTTAAACGACATCTCCTCCTAAACTACTGGGTCAAAATCAACCAAACTTGGCAGAAATGTTCCTTGGGTGGTCCTTTAAAAAAATTGCTAAAAGAATTGAAATCCATGAAAAACTCTGGTTGCCGTGGCATCTGAAAATAGGAAATTTCACAAAAGCTCAACAATTTCTTTAAACGACATCTCCTCCTTAACTTCTGGGTCAAAATCAACCAAACTTGGCAGAAATGTTCCTTGGGTGGTCCCTTATAAGAATTGCTAAAAGAATTGAAATCCATGAAAAACTCTGGTTGTCATGGCATCTGAAAATGGGAAATTTCACAAAAGCTCAACAATTTCTTTAAACGACATCTCCTCCTTAACTTCTGGGTCAAAATCAACCAAACTTGGCAGAAATGTACCTTGGGTAGTCCCTTATTAAAATTGCTAAAAGAATTGAAATCCATGAAAAACTCTGGTTGCCGTGGCATCGGAAAATGGGGAATTTCACAAAAATTCAACTATTTCTTTAAACGACATCTCCTCCTTAACTTATAAGTTAAAATCAACCAAACTTGGGCAGAAATGTTCCTTGGGTAGTCCCTTATTAAAATTGCTAAAAAAAATTGAAATCCATGAAAAACTCTGGTTGCCGTGGCATCGGAAAATGGGGAAATTCATAAAAATTCAACTATTTCTTTAAATGACATCTCCTCCTTTACTTCTGGGTTAAAATCAACCAAACTTGGCAGAAATGTTCCTTGGTTGGTCCCTTATAAATATTGCTAAAAGAATTGAAATCCATGAAAAACTCTGGTTGCCGTGGCATCGGAAAATGGTAAATTTCACAAAAACTTAACTTCTTTAAACAACATCTCCTCCTTAACCTCTGGGTCAAAATCAACCAAACTTGGCAGAAATGTTCCTTGGGTAGTCCCTTATAAGAATTGCTAAAAGAATTGAAATCAATGAAAAACTCTGATTGCCGTGTCATCGGAAAATGGAAAATTTCACATAAACTTAACAACTTCTTTAAACGACATCTCCTCCTTAACTTCTGGGTTAAAATCAACCAAATTTGGCAGAAATGTTCCTTGGGTGGTCCCTTATGAAAATTGCTAAAAGAATTGAAATCCATGAAAAAGTCTGGTGGCTGTGGTATCAGAAAATGGGAAATGTCATAAAACTCATCAATTTTTGTAAACGACATCTCCTAAACTACATGGCCAAATTCTTCTCTGGGACCACAATGCGTAACATATGCAAAGTTATTTGGCATTATTAAAACATTACTCAGGTGAGCAATTTAGGGCCCTCAGGGTCCTCTTGTTTCAAGTTTTTGTGGATCAGGTATTCATTGTGAAATATGATATCTTGCATAGCCATATTTTTGTCATAACGTGATAAAGACTATGACAATTTATAGCAAAATTGTTCTTGTGCTCAATAACAAAATAATTTCCAAATTTGACGGACTAACTAAAATTCACTGTTAACCAAACAATTTTGTCAGTATATCTATTGCTGTTCTTGTGAAATTGTCTTGGTCAAAATTTTCACCATGGTGTATTAAAGAACTACTTGGCTACCACTTTAAAAAAACATTCCTTTAATTTGTAATTGACGATTCAATACAAGTAAAGCCACAATTATATATCAATAACTCTTAAAATATTAAGCTGCAACTTAGTGCCATTGTGATCATTTTGTAGATCTTTCAAATATTTGAACCTTTAAAAATTGTATACAGTTATCTCACAAATTTTGCAGCAGCTTTGTTAGTGTTTCATGGCAGATACTATGTATGGTATTTTGAAGAAAATATAATCTAAGAAACATTTGTGCAAAATGGGGGCTTGCATGACAAAATCAAAGACCACTGTTTTGACTTTTGTAAAGGTGGACTTGTTTGAAATCAAGACGGTGTTTTGACTTTTCAGGTTGATACCATGCATTTTGAAGGATGTATGTTCTACGAATTATATTTGACTATATATCAAAGTATACAGTAAGGAACATTTTGTGCATGCACATTTTATTAAGTGAAAGATTTGTCAAATATATCTAAAAAGGCCCAAAACTGTTTTTACATAAAATGTTAAGCGTTATTAATTCCCTATTGATTGACAACAGGGTTTGTTGTTTATTTTCTATTTTAAAAATATGGAAAACTATATTACTCTATTATCATTTGATGTTTATTATACCCCCCACCTACTAAGTAGAGGGGGGTATATTGGTTTCACCATGTCTGTCTGTCTGTCCGTCCGTCCGTCCGTCCATCCGTCCGTCCATCCGTCCGTCCGTCCGTAGACTTTTTCGTTTCCGTGCTCTAACTCGAGAACCGGTTGACCTAGGATCATGAAACTTTACACAGTTGTTGCCCATGACCCAAGGAGGTGTCCTATTGTTTTTGGGTCACCAAGGTCAAAGGTCAAGGTCACAATCAGACTTTGTTTAAAATCCGTTTCCGTGCTCTAAGTCAAGAACCGGTTGACCTAGGATCATGAAACTTTACACAGTTGTTGCCCATGACCCAAGGAGGTACCCTATTGTTTTTGGGTCACCAAGGTCAAAGGTCAAGGTCACAATCGGACTTTGTTTAAAATCCGTTTCCGTGCTCTAAGTCAAGAACCGCTTGACCTAGGATCATGAAACTTTGCACAGTTGTTGCCCATGACCCAAGGAGGTGCCCTATTGTTTTTGGGTCACCAAGGTCAAAGGTCAAGGTCACAATTGGACTTTGTTTAAAATCCGTTTCCGTGCTCTAAGTCAAGAATCGGTTGACCTAGGATCATGAAACTTTACACAGTTGTTGCCCATGACCCAAGGAGGTGCCCTATTGTTTTTGGGTCACCAAGGTCAAATGTCAAGGTCACAATCGGACTTTGTTTAAAATCCGTTTCCGTGCTCTAAGTCAAGAACCGGTTGACCTAGGATCATGAAACTTTACACAGTTGTTGCCCATGACCCATGGAAGTGCCCTATTGTTTTTGGGTCACCAAGGTCAAATGTCAAGGTCACAATCGGACTTGGTTTAAAATCCGTTTCCGTGCTCTAAGTCAAGAACTGGTTGACCTAGGATCATGAAACTGTACACAGTTGTTGTTCATGACCCAAGGAGGTGCCCTATTGTTTTTGGGTCACCAAGGTCAAAGGTCAAGGTCACAATCGTACTTTGTTTAAAATCCGTTTCCGTGCTCTAAGTCATGAACCGGTTGACCTAGGATCATGAAACTTTACACAGTTGTTGCCCATGACCCAAGGAGGTGCCCTTTTGTTTTTTAGGTCACCAAGGTCAAAGGTCAAGGTCACAATCAGACTTTGTTTAAAATCTGTTTCCGTGCTCTAAGTCAAGAACCGCTTGACCTAGGATCATGAAACTGTACACAGTTGTTGTTCATGACCCAAGGAGGTGCCCTATTGTTTTTGGGTCACCAAGGTCAAAGGTCAAGGTCACAATCGGACTTTGTTTAAAATCCGTTTCCGTGCTCTAAGTCAAGAACCGGTTGACCTAGGATCATGAAACTTTACACAGTTGTTGCCCATGACCCAAGGAGGTGCCCTATTGTTTTTGGGTCACCAAGGTCAAAGGTCAAGGTCACAATCCGACTTTGTTTAAAATATGTCTCCGTGCTCTAAGTCAAGAACAGGTTGACCTACAGCACTTTTTCAGTGACAAGGCGCTAGTGGGGGGTATTTGTCCGCTTTGCGACAGTTCTAGTTCTTTCAGAATTGTATTTAAGGCCTCTCAGCCCATTATATATATTTTGTACAGAATAACGATATACATGTACATAGAATACGTAGAACGAATATATTACTTCCTTTATATTGCAGAAACAATCTATATTTTGTATTTCATAGTTTGTAGTTTATGATTTGTCATTGGCCATGAAGAACCCATGTCTTTAATTTTATACTAAGACAACTATTTTGGTGAGAAGCAAACTTTTTACGATGACAAAGCTTGTTAAGAGATTACTTCTTGATGTTTCAATGTCAGTTTGTGTAGGATTGAACACTATAAATTTGGTTATATTGAATTATAGTTTAATACTTGTATAGATGATAATCGAAATGGCCACCATATATGCCTATTGAAATGCCAGCTGTTTTGTCTTCACCTACAAGGATAGTATTCCATGAATAGGACCGCGCTATTAACATGCAGAAACTTTTATGCGCATTGCAAAACAAAATGATAACACATTTAGTTACAATCCTCTAAAAACACAAACATAACCAACAGCAAAAACATCACTGAAATGACCCAAACTAAATGTTACAACTGTTTTGCAAATGTTATCAAAGTCAGGTTATACATGATTTTTTTACCAAATTATCTACATGTATATACATACTAAAGCCATTCTGAAAAAAAATGGAAGCAAATTCAAATACCTTACGTATAATAACATATTTTACAAAGAACATCTACTCCACAAAAAAAAACGTTTGTGTAAAAAATCTGTCTTTCACATCGAAAATGCTTTTTACCCATATTGAGATCTATATATAGATGGCAGCCACCTTTGAAAATGACAGCCATGTTGTTGTGTTTTCACAGTGGCTACCATTATTTTTGAAAATGGTACACTCTTAGGAACATATGTGCCAAATTTAGTGCTTATATCACAAAATGAAGCATTTTCCAATATGTTGAGTTACAGAAATGGCGGCCATCTTGGGAAATAGCCACAAGGTTGATTTCACTATGGATATCTTGCTTTTTGAAAACAGTTCACTCTAAGAAACATCTGTGTCAAATTTGGTGATTGTATCTCAAAGATAAGGATTTTTTCAGATTTTTTTCTTCTTTGAAGATGGCAGCCATTCTGGAAAATAGCAGCCATGTTGGATTTTTAAAGTGGATACCATATGTTTTGAAAATAGTATACTGTTATGAACATCTGTGCTTAATTTTGTGCTTGTATCTTCAAAAAGAAGGGTTTTCCTGATTTTCTTTAAATATGGGGATGGCGGCCATCTCAGAATTTGGCAGCCATGTTGGTTTGTCATGGTGGATACCATATGTTTTGCAAAGAGTATATTCTGGGGAACATTTGTGCAAATTTGGTGCTTGTATCTTAAAATGAATTATTTTTTCTGATTTTTTTACCTCTAGAGATGGCGGCCATCTTGGAAAAATGGCCGCCATATTGGTTTTTCATCGTGGATACCATTTGTTTTGAAAATAGTACACTCTGAGGGACATTTGTGCCAAATTTGGTGCTTGTATCACAAAGTGAAGTATTATGCCACCTTTTGGACTTAAGCTCCCCCACTATTTACATCACATATGAAATTGGACTTTTCCAAGAATGTAAACCAATTTCAATAAGGAAAACGCTTCAAAAGAAAGAAGAATTGACATGTACATTTTATTTTTAAATATTTCCACAAAAATGTAGCTATATTCAACAGCCAATTTCAAATATGGCTTTTTCCCTTACCCAAACGACAAAAATTTAGATTGGTCTTATATGAAAGCTGTAGCACACAACAAAATATATGAGTTAAACTATCAGCATTTTCTACTTTTCCTTCAATATTTTCTCTTCTTCATGGATGTCAAAAACTCAGTCTTGTTGAGATAATCAACATTATACGAAAGCTAAAAAACTGAATTATAGCAAACTGAAATGTAGCAATTTGGTCAAAACCTGATAAATATATAGATTGTTATACCCCCCACCTACGAAGTAGAGGGGGGTATATTGGTTTCACCCTGTCTGTCTGTCTGTCAGTCCGTCCGTCCGTCCGTCCGTCCATCCGTCCAGTCGTCCGTCCGTAGACTTTTTCGTTTCCGTGCTCTAACTCAAGAACGGTTTGACCTAGGATCATGAAACTTTACACAGTTGTTGCCCTTGACCCAAGGAGGTGCCCTATTGTTTTTGGGCCACGAAGGTCAAAGGTCAAGGTCACAATCAGACTTTGTTTAAAATCCGTTTCCGTGCTCTAAGTCAAGAACCGGTTGACCTAGGATCATGAAACTTTACACAGTTGTTGCCCGTGACCCAAGGAGGTGCCCTATTGTTTTTGGGTCACCAAGGTCAAAGGTCAAGGTCACAATCGGACTTTGTTTAAAATCCGTTTCCGTGCTCTAAGTCAAGAACCGGTTGACCTAGGATCATGAAACTTTACACAGTTGTTGCCCATGACCCAAGGAGGTGCCCTATTGTTTTTGGGTCACCAAGGTCAATGGTCAAGGTCACAATCGGACTTTGTTTAAAATCCGTTTCCGTGCTCTAAGTCAAGAACCGGTTGACCTAGGATCATGAAACTTTACACAGTTGTTGCCCATGACCCAAGGAGGTGCCCTATTGTTTTTGGGTCACGAAGGTCAAAGGTCAAGGTCACAATCAGACTTTGTTCAAAATCCGTTTCCGTGCTCTTAGTCAAGAACCGGTTGACCTAGGATCATGAAACTTTACACAGTTGTTGCCCATGACCCAAGAAGGTGCCCTATTGTTTTTGGGTCACGAAGGTCAAAGGTCAAGGTCACAATCAGACTTTGTTTAAAATCCGTTTCCGTGCTCTAAGTCAAGAACCGGTTGACCTAGGATCATGAAACTTTACACAGTTGTTGCCCATGACCCAAGGAGGTGCTCTATTGTTTTTGGGTCACCAAGGTCAAAGGTCAAGGTCACAATCGGACTTTGTTCAAAATCCGTTTCCGTGCTCTAAGTCAAGAACCGGTTGACCTAGGATCATGAAACTTTACACAGTTGTTGCCCGTGACCCAAGGAGGTGCCCTATTGTTTTTGGGTCACCAAGGTCAAAGGTCAAGGTCACAATTGGACTTTGTTTAAAATCCGTTTCCGTGCTCTAAGTCAAGAACTGGTTGACCTACAGCACTTTTTCAGTGACAAGGCGCTAGTGGGGGGTATTTGTCCGCTTTGCGACAGTTCTAGTTAAAGATTCTGAACAAGTCCTTATTTTGGCATTCCTAATAGAAAAAGTTTGGGAAAACATTGAGGAAGAAGAAAATGGTATTAAGTCCATAAATTTGCCTTTGTATATGTATGTAAGAATACTGGGACTTTCTATACAGAAAATAAAGAAAAAATGCTAAAATAAATATCATAAATGGGACTCATTTTTATCATCGGCGGCCCCGTAATACACATGTGATTTAAACGTAGACTGGAAACCGTTCCGACTATGCCAGCGGACACGTAGAGACTTCTGTATCGTCCGGTATTGACACTTTAATAGTTTTATAAATGTCATCTTAAATGTTTTGTTAAATGTTGTGTAGATGATTGGATTTAGCGTGCTTGAGACGTAACCAAGCCACACAAATACTGTAAATAGTAGCGGATGAAATGTACATGTTGTGCAGAGTACCGTCATTATGTTGACTATAAAGAACGGTGCCCAGCACACTACAAATATAACAAACACCATCCCTAGCACTTTAGAAGCTTTCTGTTCCGTGTTTACATCATTTTGGTCATGTTTGGGTGAGGATTGTACTTGTTGCGCGGTATTATTGTCTCGCCGTTGTAGGAGTATTCCCGTGGCGCGCATCACTAGTTGATGTTTCTTTACGAGAGACTTCAGCCTGACGGGTGATTCATTACTGGACAGACTACACGTTGTGGAGGAGATACTGGACCTCCGCCACTGTAACCCTCCGTTATGATTCTCCTCGTTGATCGTCTCCATGTCCAGCGTACTGCCTCCTCGAGATTTAGTGGAGAACGCGGGGGAAGGGGGCGGGGTAAAATCCATGGAAGCTAGTTCATGTACGGGGCTGTGTTGACAAGATCGCACACTACCAGTTCTCGTAGCACTTAAATGTGGCGGACATGAATTACTTGGGCAACTGTTTGTCCGCCGCGGGGATGAAAACGGAACACGTTTGTGGAATTTCATTGCACGCCGACTTATTGATCGACGTATGATTGGCTGACCTTCTTTATCACCTCGTGAGCCACACATTTTTGATTGTTTATGTAAGAGACGTATTGTCAAGCCATATGTTATAACCATAATTCCCAGTGGAATGAAGAAAGCCCCTGTAGATCCGTAAATAATAAAATCACGATTTGTCAACGCACATTCACGATTATTGAGAATATTTGTATGATCCACGATACCAAGTATTGTGATTGGACTTGTGATCGCCAAGGAGAATGCCCAGACTAGTGCGATCTTCAACATGACGACAACTTTTGATTTGTTGCGGAGAGCGAGAGGTGAGCTGATGGCGATGTATCGCTCCAGGGAGATTGTACATAGATGGAGTATGGAAGACGTACACATGAGCACGTCACACGTTACGTAGAAATCACACACGATGTAGTCAAACGGCCAGTAACCTGGAAATAGACAATATAAACGAGTTGATTATTGTGTTGAAGGCATCTACAACTTTAATCTAATACCAGACAGCAAAGTTCTAGACTGTTCCAAATTCAAAGAATTTGCGACAATTTCAGGTGAATAATAGAATTAGGTTTTTGGATCTTTCTTGGAAAAAAACATTGTGGAAAATGAAGAAATTGCTTGTGACAAGCAATTTCTTCATTTTCCACAGTGTTTTCCATTGGCAAAGGATGGAAAATATTGAAAGCTGTCACTATAATCGTTGTTAGAGCATATTATAAATTTATATTGACCCCGGAATGACCTACCTCATTTAAATAGTTGCTCATTTCAAAACAGGTAAATCAGGTTGAACACGTAATTATCGAACAACGTTATGTTGTATCTTTGAAATGTACCATATGATTTCCCCAATCTGGTTAGCTCAATGGGTTGCGCGTTGGCTTTGAAACGTAGCGGACCAAGGTTCGAGTCCCAAGCAAAATCCTTTCTTTTACCTATTCGGCGGACTTCTATTTTACCGTTCCTGTGTATATTACCCTATTGGAACCATAAAGATCATTATTTTTATGCTTTTGCCCAATAAAGTAAGCACGATTTATGAATATTGACTTAGGCCTAAATCTTGTCAGTGATAGATAGACGTGTAAAGAACCTCCATAGACGACCAATGTCACAAAAAAAGTCACAAGCCTTTGGACAAAGAGCAAGAGAAATAATTTTGAATGTACCAAGTTAATCTGTGAAGTAGCAACAGAACTACAACAGCAAGCTATCTTCCGCCTTTGTAGACCAAACGTTGTCAAGAAGGCTCTGGGGTCAGTAAAATCATAACCTATTATAAAATAAAGGAGCTCGCGCGACAATGGCGTCTTCATGTAACCAACGAGGGAATAGGAGATGAACGGAATTGTAAATTGAAGAAAATAAGTAAAATAAAAAAAAATAAAATTTAAAAAAAAAATATGTGCACTATGGTTCATTGGGGATTCGAACCTCGGACATACTACTTCTGAATCAATGACTCTACCAGTTGAGCTATCGGGCAGTCGACAAATATCATGCACTTTGAGAGGAGAGAATCTCGTGCAAGATATCTGAAAAATCCCGACATACCTTTTATCGGATAAACTCGTCCAAATAAGTATGCAAATGAAGTAGGTCATTCCGCGGTCAAGTTAAAAAATCAATACTAGAGAAAAAGATGGATTTGCCCTGAAAAATCATCAAAAATACATTGTGTGATAAGTCAATTGAATCAGCTGATAAGTATAATAGATTCCTATCTTATTCATACTTGATATTCTACCATATTGTCGCTTTACAACAAAAACCTTGTAACTGCAGCTTGTTTTAAGCTGCAGTTACAAGGTTTTTGTTGAAAAACAGCAATATATTCCCCAAACTTTCATCACCCACAAGTGTCTAGATTATTACAAGTGGTTTGTTTTCAGAATCAAAATTTTGGTTATTTTGTTATCAATTCTAGTATAATAGTAAATTCTACTGCTCAGAAAATTTCCCGCTCAGCAAATTTTTCAAGATAGGAAATTTGTAAGCAAAATTTACAGTGGCCGATCCAGAATTTTTGTGAAGGGGGTTCGAACATACAAAGAGAGAGGGGGGTAGTTTTCGTAATATTACCCATGACAATTTTTACTGAATTTCTGCATGAAAATGATCATAATAATAAGGCCACAGAGAGGGTTTTGTTTGAGCACCCAAGCCCCCTCTGGATTCACCACTGATTAACAAAATAAAGAGTTTCACTATTAATAATTTGAAAATTAACAAAGACTATGATCATTGATGCAATAACACGGATGATATATACCAGTTGTTCAGTAAAATAAAGAGATGGACAGACAGACAATGGTAATGATGTGTCCTTGATATCTGATGTGGACATAAAAATCAGCGTCGATTTGTGTCCCCTTACAAGGGTTGATTGCATTGTATATTTCCATTCCTAATATGATGTAAATTAGCCATCAATGGCCTCAATTGCCCTTCTTGGTAATGGGCTGCGCTCCCTTGAGATCGTTAATAAAGAGGTCAAGTAGGCAATGTCTTAGTGCAATCACTCGAAAAACGGAGATGCCATGACGAAATTGTTGTGACGAAGAAATGATTTTGCTAAAGAATAGCACAGAAAGTATGTAGACAAAAGAAGAAAATGCTAGAACTGTTGGGGGAAAAAATGATAGTAAATGACAAAAAAAAAATTTCTCCTTTTCTCATTTTGATGTTGATTTTGTATTCTGCATCACATTTGATATTTCGACCATGCAGAAAATTTTTCATTCGGGACAAGGTTAATGAGAATATTACATGTCAAAATAATGAGAATCCACTATATCACTGCTTTTTTCAACAAAAACCTTGTAACTGCAGCTTGTTTTAAGCTGCAGTTACAAGGTTTTTGGTGAAAAGTGACTTTTAGAAAATTTCTCCTATCCATTGTTCTAGTCCTAGTTGCTTGATAATAACAAAGGAATTTGGTGAATTCTGCAAGCCTAATGATCAAATTCCATGTCTAGAACTGTGAGTTTATCCATATGGCCCGAGCGTCTAATGTTTGTCACGGAAATAAGTCCTCATTCTATCTCCTATCTTACATAACAATCTCAGACGGAACTCTTTCACCAAATTTGGAAAATAATTTGACTTTCTTGTTTATCTTTTAACCATTATCCCTTTCCCAAATGGCAAAATTTTAGGGTGATCCACTTCAAAAACTGCCACAAATGACAAAATGTATGTTATTAAAGACTTGTGTAAAATATGGCACAGAAAATATTGAGACAAAAGGAGAAACTGCTGGTTATCAGCAGTTTCTTCTTTTGTTTCAATATTTTGCAAAGCCTTTTCTATTAGGGGCATCAAAACCAGGTCTTGTTTGGGAAAGGGTTAACCGCAAAATAACAATATTTTATTCTTTTGAATAGTACAAATGTTTAGGCTTTTCAACTCTGAGGAAAAAATTATGGTCCTCATTCAATCGGTGCCTATGTCCAGTCTTATCAAGATCAATGCTCACAGTTCTCCTAATAGCATCTTCTGTTTCAACTTTAATACATAATGTAAACCTGATAAGACTGCTTTTGCACAGGACGATCTGGATCTATGTTCTTCTCAAATACCACAGACAAGCTTATGTATTATATTGAGTGTCTGAGAAACATGCAAACTTGGTATGTCAATATTTCAGTGAGATGTGTAACCCTGCTTTTCAACAAAAACCTTGTAACTGCAGCTTAAAACAAGCTGCAGTTACGAGGTTTTTGTTGAAAAGGGAGGATAAATTCTTCTGAGAATATTACAAATTACCAGGTTAATATGGGGGCAGTGGATTTGTCTACAATACAGAGGGTCTGCCTTATTTAGTATTCAAGACGGGATGACTTGGTTAACAGATCAAGTGAAAAGTCTGACGCATTCCCACTTATAAAGTGGAATTCTATGGTAATGAAATTGAAACTTGTCTCATCATTACCGCGATGTGGACAACAACCAATTTGTTCGTGATTACTGTTTATATCTGGTGATGTGCTGTTGTTTACTAGAAAACATTACTGGGGATGTTGCTTTTGCAAAAGAAAACCCTTTCCCAAATATTAAAGCAAAAGACGAAAATGCTGTTGATCAGATGTCTGATTTTGCCCTGACATTTTCTGTCTTGTATGTTTCACAGATACTATCTCACAGTACCAACACCCTATTTGTCTTTGACATCATTTAACCCTTTCCCAAACGACAAAATTTTAGGGTGATCCTCTTTAAAAACTGCCACAAAAGGCAAAATGGAAGTTACTAAAGATAGGGTCTGTGTAAAATATGGCACAGAAAACATTGAGACGAAAGGAGAAACTGCTGGTTATCAGCAGTTTCTTCTTTTGTCTCAATGTTTTCCCAAGTCTATTCAATTAGGGTCAAAATCAGGTCTTGTTTGGGAAAGGGTTAAATGGTATAGAAGGCTGTGGCCAATAGCACATTTGGTAGCACATCAGACTCTTAACTCATGAGGTTCCAGGTTTGATTGCAAGCCATGGCAAAATTTCTACGACAAAATTGTCTCCAGCCAATGGTTTGATATCGTTAACCTATGTTGGCGAGCAGCTGGAGACTGGGTTAGGATTTTGGTGTAGTACTCAGTATGAGAAACGACGGGGATCCATGGTTAGGTGCTTCAACCGCTGGAATATGACCATATCAGTTGAAAAAGGTGTTAAACCTCAATCAATCAATCAAATTGTGAGTTTTATGTAAACTTGAACAAAAAATTTAAAATTAAAAGGATAAACAAACAGTAGGAAACAAGGAAATCAGAGATCATCATGTTATTCAAGATCATCATGATATCCTGTGATGTTATCTTTCTTTACTTAAATCAACCTTTGTACAATAAGTATTGTTGGATAATCAAAGGATAAATGTATTAACCCTTTCCCAAAAGACAAAATTTTAGGGTGATCCATTCCAAATACTGCCACAAAGACAAAATGCATGTAAGTAAAGAGAGGATTTGTGTAAAATTTGGCTGTGAAAATATGAGACAAAAGGAGAGACTGCTGGTCATCAGCAGTTTCTTCTTTTGTTTCAATGTTTTCCCAAGCCATTTCTTATAGGGACGTTAAAACCAGGTCTTGTACGTATGGGAAACGGTTAAATGAACCTGTTGTACAATAAGTATGTATTGTTGGATGATCAAAGGATTAATGTATTATAATGATGAACTATACAACATGGCCCACAGATCTACGTAATTATGTGCAGTCTGATCTTGGTCTACACTTCCTGCTTGTATTAATCCATTACCAGACGGCAAATTTTAGATGTTCCAAATTCAAAGGTGATGCATGCTGACGACAATTTGAAGAAAATATAATTTTAAAATTTTGATCTTTTTGGGTAGAAAACATCCCAGCCACAAATTCAGTATCTTTAAAGTATATTTACAGTACAAATGAAGTCCTCTGTTGGAGTATAAGTGAGGTACAATAGAAGCACATACTTCTTCTGTACTTTAGCTTTTTATCAGAAATGTACATATTTAAATATACAGCTGAAGTTCTATTGAAGCGCGTCTGAAATATGCTAATTATGCTTCAAATGTACTTTGAAGTACAACTAAAGTCCCATACTTCTTTTGAAGCGCGTCTGAAATATGCTAAATAGGCAGAAGTACAACTGAAGTACACACCCTGAAGTACATTTGAAGCATATCATAAACGCTTCACAGGAAGTACTACTGAAGTACATTCAAAGCATATTTTTCATCAGTGCTCAAGGTGGTGCTTCAAAGATGCTTTACCATATGATTTAAAACAATTGATTGCAATATGTGGGTGGGGAATGGGAAAAATAGAACTTTTAAATTTGTTAAATTTAGTCAGAAGAACACTCACCAAAGTTGCCTTAGATCTCTACTTGGTCTTTCCATTAAATGAGTCCCTTAATATCATGATAATCCATCAGTGTGAAGTTGGAAATTCTGCTAATAAACATTTTCTTTCAAAAAATGTCAGACAAGTAGAATTCCCTCCAATTTTCTAAAGAGGAAGTGACCTCATATATAGACTGGAACTGGACTGAAATTAGACTGGGAGTATTCTTAGGTACAGTTAAAGTACCTGGTACTTCTAAAGAAGTCCCACCTACAGTAAGTTAAGTTTCTGAAGTACATTTAAAGTACTTGGTACTTCTTAAGAAGTCCCATATATAATAATTTAAGTTTATGAGGTACATTTAAAGTACTTGGTACTTCTTAAGAAGTCCCATATACAATAATTTAAGTTTCTGAAGTACATTTAAAGTACTTGGTACTTATGAAGAAGTTCCCATTGTGATAGAGCAGCTCACTTGAAGTCCCTGAGCTTAAACAGAAGTATATTTCGGAAGCCTGATTGAAGCCTCTGGGACTTCAGGTGAAGCAGACCTTCATGACTTGAAGTACTTTATAAGTACATCAGAGGTACATTTGAAGCACAGAGACTTATCTGAAGTCTCTGCTTCTTTTGTGGCGGGGATTGTGGTAAATGAAGAAATTGCTTGTCACAAGCAATTTCTTCATTTTCCACAATGTTTTCCAAAGCCTTTGTCTTGAAGGGCATCAAAAAGGGTCAATGTTTTGGAATGAGTTAACCATTTCCCACGCAAGACCTGATTTTGATGTCCCTATTAGATAAGGCTTGGGAAAACATTGAGGCAAAAGAAGAAAATGCTGATAATGAGCATTTTCTTCTTTTGACTCAATGTCAACATTTTCTCCTTTTGCCTCAATATTTTCTTGACTAGAACATAAACATTTTGGCCTTTTATAATCATTTACTTTGCCGTGTGCAGCAGCTTTCAAATTGGAACAGTCCAAAATTTTGCTATCTGGTAATGGGTTAAATCACTAACCTCACTGGTGGTGAACTCCGCCAAGGCGAGGGACGTTTTTAGCTACAACAAGGTACAGATATTTTGCGTGTAAGTGTGAGTTCAAATATCTGATTGGATAGTTTTTCTAATGACAATGAATTTGTTCTAAAAATAGACCGGGTTTACATCCGATATGAATTGACGAACTGTCTGTGTTGTTATAAAATCTCGTAACACCGATGGAATACTATGATCGCGAAAAAACGTTCCTCGCTTTGGCGTAGTTCACTACCAGTGAACCTGACACCTAAATAAATCCTAGGAACAGATTTGAAATGTCAATCTAAGTAATATCTGGAAGATCTTCAATAAATAGGTAAGAATGTCAGAAGATAGATAGAGCATCAGTAAGAAACAAGGAAATGCGTCAGAGATCATGTAGTCCTCAGATTCTAATCTTTCTTAACCCTTTCCCAAACGGCAAAATTTTAGGGTGGTCTACTTCAAAAACTGTCACAAATGATAAAATGGATGTTACTAAAGATAGTATTTGTGTAAAATATGGCACAGAATATATTGAGACAAAAGGAGAAACTGCTGGTTATCAGCAGTTTCTTCTTTTGTTTCAATGTTTTCCCAGGCCTTTTCATTCAGGGACGTCAAAACCAGGTCTTGTCTGGGAATGGGTTATATCAATCTACCCCTTTCCTAAACGGCAAAATTTTAAGGTTATCCAAGTCAAAAACTGCTGCTGACAACAAAATGGATGTTACTGAAGGTAACAGTTGTAAATAACATAGCATAGAAAACACTGAGACAAAAGGAGAAAATGCTGATGATCAGCATTTTCTTCTTTTGTCTCAATGTTTTCCCAATCTTTTCTACCAGGGATGTCAAAAGCATGTCTTTATCTACTGTAAAACACTTAGAAGTGTTCGATAAAGGAATGAATAATTTTACAGAGATCAACATTATCAATAGTTGTAACAATATTTTTGGTATATATAATAGGGACTAAGGTTTTCAGTCAATATTTAAAAAGAGGGGAAATTTACTCCAGAGTATTAGATGCATGTAAGTTAAAATGTACCAATTACAGTCCAGAATACCACAGTCCACCCCTAATGAGATTTGTGCGATTTCGGACCTACCACCAAATGTTTATGTGGCCCAAATTATAGACGTGGCTTGAATCTCATTAGGGGTGGATTACATCAGAATGGCTAAATTTTCATGCCATGACTCTGCTGAAAGACAAATGGATAGACAAACTGACAAAAGTGTAACAGTTTTCTCTGACTTGATTTGTATGTTCAAGGCCTGAAAAGTAATTTGATTTTAATCCTCTGGAATTTTCCTTTTTCCTTTGATAAAAAGATTAAAAGTATTATTAAATTCTAAACAGAAAATCAAAGCCATAATGCATCATTTGCATAATCAAATGTGCTGTACGTAAATTAATAGTTAATTAAAACACTGTAATTTGGGTCTTACATAATTATTTCATATATTAGATTACCTATTATAATTCTCTCATTATACTCAAAAAATCATGTGTATTATTAACTGTTTCCCAGACAGGGCATAGCAATTTTCACGTCTTCGATAGAAATGGCCTGGAAAAACATAGAGACAAGAAAGTTCTGATAACATTAACTCCTCTTGCCCAATTACTTTCAGTGCTGTATTGGTCACACATTTTATTTCTTTCAACACAAGAGAAAAATTATGGATGGTAGCTTGAAATATTATCTGATTTGGTGCAAAGTATAGATAATTTTCCAATATATTAGTAGATTATTACTATTTACACTATAATAATCATAACATAATTATCTCATGATTAAGAGCATGTGCCTAACTTGGTATCATGTAACAATATACTCAAATCAGAGATGCTTTGTTTGCCTATCAGATGCAAGACATTCAAACAAAGTCTCTTGTACTGCCAAAATTAAGTCATTATTTTATGAACTCTAGGTAGAGAAAAAACACCTAAGTATGGCCCATTCTTCTTGTCATACTTCTTTCATACTTATTTATACACAGCCTATGGAAATAGAGGGGATAGTATGGTTGCACCATGTATGTTTGTAAATCTGTCAGTAGAAATTTCCATTTCCTTCATCTAACTTTTTGATCTAGGACCATGGAACTTTATAGGATTGTTGTCCTATAGTATTTGGGCCATACAGGTCAAAGGTCAAGGTCACAATTCATATGTTTAAAGCCTGCTTCAGTCCCTAACTCAAGGACTATTTGACCAAGGACTGTGGAACTTTACAGCTTTGTTGCTCTTGATCCAAGGAGGTTCCCTATCATTTTTGGGTTGTACAGGTTAAAGGTCAAGGTCACAGTTGAGCTTTGTTATTAATCCATATCCTTGCTCTGACTCAAGAACCATTATGTTAGTGACATTTTGGTTCTGTTAGGGTGTTTGGTATTTGGCCACAGAAGCAGTTCAATGGTTTTGACTTAATGGAATTCCCCACTACACAGATTTAATCCTGAATATTATGGACCATAAAGTGGCCTGTGTGTTTTTGATGATGATTAACTGATAAGCCACTACATTGTAGCCTACTGATTATCAAACCAGCCAAATTGAAGTATTCAGTTTTGTGGGGTTTACTACTTTGTTATGGGGTTATCAAGTTTTATTGCCCCCTCAGAACCAGTGAATATCTTGATTTGCTTACTTCTGGAAACTCAAACAATTTCATTATGGCATCCATGGTCAAGAGAGAGACTGGTTTTGGTACACTCCTGGATAGCCCCTTCCTAAATGGGTGAATAGTAGACCATGCAACCCAATTCAACAAATACTGCAATTGACATATTGGATGAACATGAAGATAGAATACTTGCTTAATAAAGGACAGAAAATATTGAGGCAAAAGAAGAAAACGTTGATGATCAGCAGGGAAGATCTTGGTACAGTAATTAATCAATGCAGTAAGAGAAAGGGTTAAACAATTTCTAAGGTTGGATCATGATGAAAGATTATGATATTCATGTAATACACATCAACAGAAGTTTTTGTAATGCATTAACAACAAAAATAAACTGTAGAAATATTATTGCCCAATCCTTGAATATTTATTAGTGTTATAAAGATCAATTATAAACACAT
Source organism: Fragum sueziense (assembly GCA_963680895.1). Lineage (NCBI taxonomy): Eukaryota > Metazoa > Mollusca > Bivalvia > Cardiida > Cardiidae > Fragum > Fragum sueziense. The sequence continues at coordinate 36,912,094 of OY804607.1, read as the reverse complement.
TACAATGCCTGCTTCATAATAATTCTGGTGCCGTTTTGTTATTACAATTTTTTGTGCATTTTTTGTTTGGGAGGCTACCTCCTTATATCCCCTGCAAAAAAGTTCATTTAAGTTCAAGAACTGTTCTAGAACATTCTAGAACAGTTCTTGAACTTAAATGAACTTTAGGCAGGGGATGCTGTATTTAGGCGTCTATAAAAATGGAAGGAATGGCTATGAGGTCATCAAAACACTTTCCAAACATCAAAATTTTTGGGTGGTTCAATTTCAAAGCAATAATTGCAGATGACAAAATAACAGTTGATAAAGATATGCAAGCGCGGATCCAGGAATTTTTCTCAGGGGGGGTCATTCGATCTTTAACCCCTTTTTCGCCAAATTCCAGGGGGGGGGGGGTCAGGACCCCTGACTCCCCCTCTAGATCCATGCATGCAGATAGAGGTCATAACATGAAGGACTACATATAACAACGGTTTATCGTGGCACACAGGGACGAATGACGCACCTTATTTGGGACATAACCAGAAATCTATTTGATAACCCCTTTTTTCGCCAAATTCCAGGGGGGGTCATGACCCCCTGACCCCCCTCTGGATCCACGCATTATATGAATTGTGTACAAGGTATACCAGACAATGTTGAGACAAATGGAGAAAATACTGATTATCAGCATTTCCTCCTTCAAAAATTTGTCTCAATTTTTTTGGCCTTTCTTAGTTTTCTATTAGGGATTTCAAAACAAGGTCTTGTTTGGGAGAGGGTAATTATTGAAAATGAAATAGGTACAGACTTATACCAGGTATCTCTGGGAAATGGTTTGAAATTAATTTTGTAACATGAATCTTGTTTTTGTTTTCTCTTTTTCTTACAATGTTTCTTGTTTCTGTTCCAGGTAAGCCAAAGATTACTGTTCTCCCTGTAAGATTGTGAGTAGTTTATCCCTTTCCCAAAAAGCAAAATTTTAGGGTGATCCACTTCAAAAACTGCTACAAATGACAAAATGGATGTTAGTAAAGATAGGATTTTGTTTAAAATATGGCATAGAAAATATTGAGACAAAAGGAGAAAATGCTGGTTATCAGCAGTTTCTTCTTTTGTCTCAATGTTTTCCCAAGCCTTTTCTATTAGGGATGTCAAAAAAGGTCTTGTTTAGGAAAGGGTTAATCCCGTTACCGCACAATAGAATTATAGACTTCTCCAAATTCAAAGATGTTAAAGATAACAATTTCAGGTGAATATGATTTTATACGTTTTGGTAGTTGGTTGTTAGAAATCATTGTGGGAAATACAGAAATTGCTTGCTACAATCAATTTCTTCATTTTTCACAATTTATTGATTCCTCTTTTGGTCTTTTGCCTCAGTGTTTTCCATAGCTTTTACATTAAAGACATCAAAACCAGGTTTCGTTTGGAAATAGTTACAGGAACTTCATTGTTCTCATTGAGACAATTCAAATGACTACCAGGAAACATCTTAATAATAAGATGGATTCAATTTTGTAATACTTGTAATTCCAAATGTTTGATGCCTTGTCTACACCATGTCTTAAAATCCATTTCAATCCATCACACTTGTTTTTCTTAACCCTTTCCCAAACGACAAAATTTTAGGGTGATCTACTTCAAAAACTGCTTTAAATGACAAAATGGATGTAATGAAAGATAGGATTTGTGTAAAATATGGCACAGAAAATATTGAGACAAAAGGAGAAACTGCTGGTTATCAGCAGTTTCTTCTTTTGCCTTAATGTTTTCCCTAGCCTTTGCTATTAGGGACGTCAAAACCAGGTCTTGTTGTCCCAAACGGCAAATTTTTAAAGCGATCCACTTCAAAAACTGCCACAAATAACAATATAGATGTAATTAAAGATAGAATTTTTGTAAAATATGGCATAGAAAATATTGAGACAAAAGGAGAAACTGCTGGTTATCAGCAGTTTCTTCTTTTGTTTCAATGTTTTCCCAAGCCAGTATTGTCTTAGGGACGTCAAAACCAGGTCTTGCTTGGGAAAGGGTTAAATCATTGAAAGTGGTTTTGGGAATTACCAGGACAACAGTAAGTTGATATTTTTGCAGATGCAAAATATTTGGGGGGAATTGAAATCTAAATTTATTTGAGCCGGGACTTGGAAAAGGGTCCTGTATATTTGAGAGCAACATGGATCCAGATCAGTGCAAATACTTCTCTAATAGCTTCATCATTACGTGTAACAACTGCAAATAGCAACAAAGACATTTATAAAACTGCTTTTGACCACAGGCTGATCTAGAAACATGCCATTATTGTCTTAAATTCAGAATTTTTTGTGCGATGTTTAAACATTTGTAAACATATCAGAACCTATTTTGACGATGTTGTAAACAGTTGGGGGTGGAACATTCCACTGCCGAATGATTACAACTTGGCCAGAATAATCTAAAGTTGCGCGAATCTCATTTAAAGGGTTGACTACCTTAACAATGTTCATTCTTTCATCTTGTTTAACTTTCAAATGGAACTTTTCTTGTACTTTGTGAAACACTATCAACCCTACCCTATCTGTGGCTTTGTTACAAATGTAAGAATGTGCTCTCCGGGACTATTTGTGAGTGCAGAAGATTTGAGTCAACTATTGGGATGAATCTTGTGCTAAAAATAGACTGGATTTACTATTATCTTTTGATAAATCATCAGTGTTGTTATAATATCTCATAACTACGGCTTGAATCAAGCCGTAGTTACATGATTTTATGTAACAACACCAACGAAATACTTTTTGTTTGTCCGAAATAACGTCAAAGTTTACTGGATGTAATCGTTCCATAACTATCTTTATTTTTTTCATCATTTTTAGATTTCAAATGGAACTGTTCTTGTATTTTGTTAGTGAAACATTATAACCCTGCCCCCCTATCCTATTGCTTTGTTACAGAATGTAAGAATTTGCTCTCGGGGACTATTTATGAGTGCAGAAGATTTGAGTCAGCATGTTGCACTATATGTGTGTGTGTTTTAGGTTATTTATCCTCGGTTGCCGGTTGCCCATATGACCGAGTAGTAGACTGGGCGTGCCCAGGAAGGAACTCCCTTCTTTTGACCTGTTTCCAGCTTTGAATGGTGGAGGAAGACCCCAAGTGAGCACCTGGGTAGAACCACCGACGTTCCCCAAGCCAGCTGGATAGCTTCCTCACATGAAAGTTCATACGTCCCTGGCGGGATTCGAACCAACAGTGGTGAGGGGCAAGTGATCCTGAGTCAGCGACTCTAACCACTCGGCCATGGACGCCCCATGCGTGTTGCACTATATTGAACAGCTTGATTACTTATCTGAACAGTTTAACCCTTTCCCAAACGGCAATTATTTAGGATGGTCCAATTTTAAAGCTTCTGCAGACATCTAAATAGGTATAGATGAAGATATCATTTGTGCACAATAAATCAGGGAAAATATTGAGGCAAATGGAGAAAATCGTCGTTGTAAATGCAAAACCTCGTATCTCGATTTTGGAAAAATTTTAAAGGGGAGGGGACAAAGTGTAATAACTTTTCCCAAACTGAAATGTTTTATTTGAAATTTGGACATATTGTTTGCAAATGATGTGTCATGAATACTGATCAGTAAAAATATCTCAAAACCTGCAAGAGTTGTCTAAACTGGGCACACAAGGTTGTACTTTGAAAATCGCACGAATCGAGATACAAGGTTTTGCATTTACACCGACGAAATGTTGATAATCAGCATTTTCTCCTTTTGCCTCAATATTTTCTGTTCTATGTAGTACAGAAACCCTATCTCAAACAGCATTTAAGTTTCGTTGTCTGCATAGCCCTAATATTTTAATGTTTTGGGAAAGGGTTTGGCATTGTAAATGTTAGAATATGCTCTTGGGGACAATTTGCAAGTGCAGCAGATTGGATTTGGCTGTAAAAGTGGGTTATAAACTATATTGAACAACTTAAGTTTTTATCATAGGGTTTAAAAGATTAAGAGATTTCTTGGCAAACATCAAAATTTCAAGTTGGGGATTAACAGACCCATGCAGATTGCATAAAACTGCAATCTTCCAATCAGGATAAAACAGTCTTATTTGCTTACTATGTTGATTACTTTGTTTGGGAAAGCATGAAGGGGAAATTGATAGTAGATAAATTAATGGTAACTTATGCAGATGAGAGACACTTTCTTGCATGTCCATTCTACAGCTTTAAGACACAGTCTACTGTCTTTATTGAACAGTGCTAGTATTTATCAATAAGGATCTAAAATAAATTCCTCCCTAAATATTACACAAGAGGACCATGATGGTCCTATATCGCTCACCTGAACCAAAATGATATAAGCAACACTTTTCTTCAATTCAAAAAATACTTATGACTTTAAGACTGAAAACGAACTTATGGTCAACAACATTGTGAAAATCGAACTCATCCAAGTTTTCATCGTGCCCAACATTGTGTTCAAGATTTGTCTTGTTTGATAAATAATTGTAGATTCTGGAGTATAAACAAGGTTGAAAACAGCTGAAAACAGCAATTTTGTCAAATTCAAGGGCACATAACTCTCGACTTTCTAGTCAGATCAGGCTGAAAATCAAACTCATCTGAGATCTTATGATATCCAACATTGTGTCCAAGAATTGTCTTGATTGGTCAATAATTGTAGATTCTAGAGTGTGAACAAGGTCTAAAGCAGCCGAAAACAGAAATTTGATCAAATTCAAGGGCACATAACTCTCCACTTTTTGATCAGATCGGACTGAAAATCAAACTTATCCAAGATCTTATGGTCTCAAACATTGTGTTCAAGTTTTGTCTTAATTGATAAATAATAGTAGATTATAGAGTGTAAACAATGTCAAAAACAGCCGAAATCGGCAATTTTATCAAATTCAAGGGCACATTACTCTAATATTTCTGGTCAGATCAAACTGAAAATCAAACTCATCTGAGATCTTATGGTCTCCAACCTTGTGTCCAAGATTTGTCATGATTGGTCAAAAATTGTAGATTCTAGAGTGTAAATAAGGTCGAAAACAGTCAAAAACGGCAATTTTGTCAAATTCAAGGGCTTATAACTCTCAACTTTCTGATCAGATAAGACTGAAAATCAAACTCATCCCAGATCTTATGATCCCCAATATTGTGTCCAAGTTTTGGATTGATTCATTAATAATTGTAGATTCTAGAGTGTAAACATCGTCGAAAACAACCAAAAATGACAATTTTGTCAAATTCAAGGGCAAGTAACTCTCAACTTTCTAATCAGATTTGACTGAAAATCATACTCATCCGAGATCTCATGGTCCCAAATATTGTGTCAAAGTTTTGTCTTGATTGATGAATAATTGTTGATTCTAGAGTGTAAACAAGGTCAAAAACAGCCGAAAATGGCAATTTTGTCAAATTCAAGGGCGCATAACTCTCGTCTTTCTGGTCAGATCAGACTGAAAATCAAACTCATCCGAGATCTTATGGTCTGCAATGTTATGTCCAAGATTTGTCTTGATTGATCAATAATTGTAGATGCTAGAGTGTGAACAATGTCAAAACTAAGTATTTTTCGCATTCAAGGGCAGATAATTCCTGCATTTCTAGTTCGATCTGACCCATAATCGAATACATCCGAGATCTTATGGCCATACATGTTTTGATCAAGTTTGGTCAAGATTGGCTTATATTTGTAGATGCTAGAGTGTAAACACGAAATTGTGGACGGACGGACAGACGGACAGACGGACGACGGACAAAAAGTGACCACAATAGCTCACCTTGAGCACTTCGTGCTCAGGTGAGCTAATAATAAACATGTTTTATGCCAGATTGAATTTTAATGCATGATCATAATAATCACAATTTTACATCTAAAATCTGAAACAATGTCCATTGAAGATAAAGTCATTTTAACCCCTGTCCTGCTGAATTTAAATTTTGTTTCAAACACTATACCAATTTAAGAGACATATTGCAATAAGATTAGTTCCAGTTTTTGCCACAATAATGGAGTAGGAAGCAGGCAGTTTAGGCCAAGATCTGTCTGTCAAAGCTTTGGTTACAGCACGAGAAAGGGTAAAATCTTGAATGTGTTTAATGATTGAGAACTGGCTTTCATCCAATGTTGCTAAAAACTTTTTTTTTATTTCAACAATTAAAAAGAATCAAACCCTGCTGTTCACAGTTCAACACAGCAGAGCAGAGTTTAGATTTGACTGATTATACCTGCAATAATACATGCAATAAAACATTTGAGTAGGGATCTGAAAAAGGGTTCCTTATTGCTTCTGAGGCAGCCATGTTTTAAGATCATGTAGTGACTAGGTGCAGTCTGACCTGGATCCATTATGCTACTTACTGTCTTACAGTCACTTAGTTACAGACCATGATGAAGCTAATTTGGAGAACAACATGGTTCCTGATCAGACTGTGTGTATATGCAGGCTGATCTGGAACCAGGTTGTGCTCAAAAGCCTTAAAGGACCTTTTTTCCAGATCTTTGCCCATGTATTTTCCTCCCTTAAGCCATTCCCAAATAAACAATTAGATTGATTCAATTTGAAAACTACTGCAGACAAAAAATGACTGATACTGCTTATGGAATTTGTAAATAATTTCGTACAGAAAATGTTAAGCCAAAAGCAGAAAATGTTAGTCATCAGCATTTTCCTCTTTTGTCTTAATATTTTCTCAAGCTCTGTATAATAAGGGGCATCAAAATCAGGTGTTATTTGGGAAAGGGTGAAGAGCTGCTATCAGTTTCAGTACTTCTTCACTAAAATAAAAGAAGTTTTATGAAAATGCACTTCTGAAAATTTGGGAATAAAGCTAAGATCTATCATGCTTATCTCTAAGACTTATTTCTGATTTTCGCTAGAGATATCCCCCAGAAGAAATAATCTTTTAACCCATACCCATACATGTCCTAGTTTTGTTGCTATTCAAAAGAGCTTGGAAAGCTTTCAGAGATAAATGGGGACACATGATTATATCCAGCCTTTTCTCCTTTTCTTTCAGTACTTTCCATGTAAGAGTGCACATAGTTCAATTTCCATATAGACCGGTTTTCACGATATCGGACCGATTTCTTCCTGTTATTCAATGCTCATAACGGACTGAAACACACATTTTATGCAATAATGTTATATAACATCCTGTTATACGATGAGACTATTTCAAAGTTGTCATAATTTCAATAACAATAAAAAGAGATAAAGATCTGTGCACCTAGTTTCAAAATTGTTGACCATCAGTTTTATGTGGTCTTGCCCAAAGGTCTTCTATTACTTGCACTTGAAATCTTTCCGATGAAAATAAAATTTTATGACACTTCAATTTATTTGATTTAAAATGGGGTTTAATGCTTCTTTCAAATGCAATGATCATATCACGGCCGCCGGAGCAGCTAACTATGGATTCCTGTCAATTCTCTTACCAGTATCACCACAACATCCTTGGAGAGCCTCCAGTTACTCGCCTACATAGGTTAACGATATCAAACTATTGGTGGATGACAAATTTTGTCTGACAGGATATTTGCCTTGGATTGAGATTGAACCCGGGACCTCTCCAGTGAGAGTCTGGTGCGCTACCAACTGTGCCATGGCCACGGCAACACTTCAATTTAAGGACATTTATTGTATACTATGCATTTTCTTCTATTGCCCAAATGTTTTCCTAAGTCTCTTCAATCAGAGACATAAAAGTAAGATCTTGCTTGAGAGAGAATGAAGATTGAAATTGAATATGGCTTACCAGTAAATCTTTTTATGATAATTTGTACAATAAAATTTTGTGTTTATCAACCCATTCCCAAACAGTGATGCCTTTTGAAGCTCCACAAGATGAAGGCTGTTGAAAACATTGTGGAAAATGAAGAAATTGCTTGTGACAAGCAATTTCTTCATTTCCCACAATCTTTTCTTCCAAAACAGACCAAAAAGTATAACATTGTTTTACTGCAACATCTTTGAACTAAATGCACCAGCCTAGAATTTTGCTGTCTGCTAATGGGTTAAAAGAATGTCCAGGAGTTGATAATAACAATCATTTGATCTGAGGTTAATAAAACTATTAACAAGGTCATTTTAAATGTACCTGGTGGCAAACTTTTAAATTTTGACAGTAGCACTTACATCATAGGGTCAAATTGTCACATTTCTCAGGTTTTTAGCAATGGCTAACAAGGTATAAAATCTATTATATCTGACTAGAGTGTCAAAAAGTCAAACTTGTGACTGCAAAGTAGATTTTATAATGCAAATAAGTGAACAAAGAACAACCTCGTGGAATTCTGCAGTACTGAATTGTTTGCTTGCATTGTGTTTGTCTACAACATATTTATATCAATGCTTGACATAAAAACAAATGTCAGAATGTCTGTAGCATGTCAGATTGTATACCTTGATACAAGTGGTCAGTGGTCACTTACTGACCAGCATTATTTATCCAATGGTCACTCAATATTTACCAATCTCATGCAGCAAGTTGTCAGTGGAATATTTTCCCAAACAATACCTGATTTTGATTATCAGCTTTTTCTCCTTTTCTTTCAATGCTTTCATTGCTATAACAACCACATTAGGCGCATGCAGAAAGATTGATTCTGCTATAACTGTATCACATTTTAATTTGGACTATACCAATAGATTAAGCAGTTTAGAAACTGGTTAGTGTGTTTAGGTTATTTATCCTCGGTTGCCGGACATTTCCATATGACCTGACCGAGTAGTAGACTGGGCGTGCCCAGGAAGGAACTCCCTTCTTTTGACCTGTTTCCAGCTTTGAATGGTTATTTAAGCAGTTCCACTTAAATAGCCGGAGGTCTGTAGACTAACTAGTCTCATTAGAATGTCACAAACATGTTCACCAATAAACTCACACAGGAGTTTGAAAATGTCAAACCAAAGTGAGCAAGGCAGTGCTACCATGACAGTGATAGAATCTTTATTGCTATCAAAATATTGTTATTGCTCAACTTTTTTATTTTCTGAAAATATCAAAACTATGTTTTGGTTAACTTTAAGCACTTTCCCTATGTTTCCTATAGAAAGAGCTTGATAAAACAATGAACCAAAAGAAATGGGGGCCTTTTTCAGGTAATTTAGGGATAAGTAAAAATACTGGAGGTAACAAAGATTTGCAGTGTTATTTCAAGAATGTAGAAGTGCACATTTTGAATGTTTTATTTCTAAGATGAATCTACACAAATTATCAGGCTAAGATGATTTTACTGACATTATAAATCAATCATGAAAAAAATGTGGAGGAATTTAAAGAAATTTTACTTATACTTCTGGCAAAGCATGAAACTTCACTGAGCTTAATTAACCCTTTTCCAAATAGCAAAATGTTTCAGTGGACCAATTTGAATGCTGCTGCAGACGACTAACTAATTGTTGATAAATGCAGGCTATATGTAAAATATCAGACAATAAAATATTGAGGCAAAAGCATTTCTTCTTTTGCCTCAATGTTTTCGAAAACTGTTTCTTCTATTGATGTCAAAACCAGGTCTTGTTTGGGAAAGGGTTAATAGGAGGTGAGAGAATTCTTGGAATTAAATGAATTTGCGGTAAATCGTAAATTATTCAAAATTATTCATCTGGATAAATGCTATTCCAGTTCTGTCCGAATATCTGAGGTTGTGGGAAAATTAAGAGGGTCAACGGAAGTTCATTCTGTCTTCATTGGTATTCTAATAAATTAGGTAGACTTGGCGAAGCTATTGCACAGTATAATCTGAAGTGGCGGATCCAGAGGGGGTTTGAACCTCCCTCAGAAGCCTAATAGGATATTATGCTCACAAAATTTAACTAAGTCTATGTAAATGTATACACACAATATTGAACTTCAAACAATTTTAATTTTGCATGTGATGATTTAAATCTTGCAGTCTCATGATGTTTCTTAAATCATGTTTGGGAAAGGGTTAAGATACAACTCTGCTTTTTATGCCCCCCCCCCTTCCCGATAGGGAGGCATCATAAATTTGACTTGTCTGTCCATCCGTCTGTCCGTCTGTCTGTCCGTCCGTCCGTCTGTCTGTCCGTCATTCCGTCCAAAAACTTTAACATTGGCCATAACTTCCTTATTACTTAACATATTCGCTTCATACTTTACCACAACATTCCTTAGTACATTACCTTTCTGTAGGCACATACTTTGGTGACCTTGACCCCTGGATGACCTTGACCTTGAACATAGATTGGCCATAATTTAAAATCAAAGCGGTGTCGGGGGCATTGTCATCTTACAGTGACAGCTCTTGTTAAGACCTAACTTTACTTTGTAAATAGGGAAACAGAGTTTGTTTTGACCAACTCAAACTAGCCCTATCACTTTCCATCAGCAGTTAGCCAATTAATACCTGTATAATGATAAACAGATAAACTATCTTTTCCCTACAGCTCTATATTACTAATTGATTAAAGAAAGCATGGGATGTAGCAAAATGGGCCTTTAAGTATTTGATAGTAGTTTGGATTCAGATCAGCCAATTCATGCTTGCAATTTCCTTCTATTCAAGTCAAATGTCAAATCTATTGTGTGGTTTGAAAGGCAGCTTACTTTATATTTATAGTGATTCATTTATAGTGCCAATTGGTCCTGTTTAAACCCATTGAAATCCCATGAAATTATTAAGGCATTGAGTGCACAAAACTCAAACATGTAAGATGGGAAATGGATAAGGCATTTACTGCAACTCAATTAGAGCTCTAGACATAGTAAGGACTTCTGACTACTGCCTAGTCACAATCAAAACTATCTAAAACAAGACCTGACTTTGAATGTCCAAAGTTGGAATAATTTGGAAGAAAACTTTAAAGGTTTGTAAAGAGAAAATAATAAATTGCTGATAATAGCAAGTGAGAGATTTTAAGTTATCCTGAGCATGCAGACAATCCATCAGTTTGCTGATAAGCCCATGTCTCTCATCAATAAACTCATGCATGACAGATGTGTAACCCTTTCACAAACAACAAAATTTTAGGGCGGTTCGCATCAAAAACTGCTGCAGAGGCCAAAAAACAAGTTAAATGAAGTTAAATTTGTATATATTCTAGGTCTAAAAATGTTGATGCAAAAGGAGAAAATGCTGGTCACCAGCATTTTCCCTTTTGTCTCAATGTTTTCCTATGGCTTTTCTATTCAGGAAGTTAAAACCAGGTGTTGTTTGGGAAAGGGTGCAGTAAAGACTACCTGTAGTCTGGCAGGTGTTACAATTAATCATATCTATATCCCACTGGACAGACAGGGTGTGCAGTCTAAATACTACTGCAGAAATCTGCTTTTCTGTATGCTTGTAAAGAGGATATATGGAAGAAACAGTGCCTGAATATTTTGATTGGCTGTTAAGTCCATGTATGCTAAAATTTCTAAATGACTCTTAAACCTTTCCCAAACGAAAAAATGTTAGGGTGATCCACTTCAAAAACTGATACAAATGACAATTTAAATGTAATAAAAGGTAGGATTTGTGTAATATATGGCATAGAAAATATTGAGACAAAAGGAGAAACTGCTGATTATCAGCGGTTTCTTCTTTTGTTTCAATGTTATCCTAAGCCTTTTCTGATTGGGACATCAAAACCAGGTCTTGTTTGGGAAAGGGTTGAACCTTTCCTAAATAAATGCTACTGCAGAAATCTATCTGTTTTGTTGCCGTCACAACTATGGGGCCACCCAGACCTGGGCAAAGTAGGGGACGACTTTTCTATACTTTCCTTTTTTAAGCCCATCAGATATTTACAAAAGTAGCAGGGGGGAAATTTTACATTTTTTGGTCTTTTTACATAGAAAACATTGTGGGAAATGAAGAAATTGCTTGTCACAAGCAATTTCTTCATTTTCCACGACGTTTTCCAAAGCCATTATCTTATTGGGAGTCAAAAGGAGTCACTGTGTGGTAATGGGTTAATTGGGCTCATAATTAGGCAGATACCCCCTGTCTTATTAACTGATAAGCCATTTAGGCTTGTAGCTCTATTAGATCTCAGTGGGTGATTGATTGGCTTGACCACAAGACCTCTGAAATACTGTACCTTTTCCCACCCCTGCGAAAAAAGTTCAAGAATTTTCTAGTTCTATAACTGTTCTAGAACCTTAAATGACACTTCTAGAACAGTTCTAGAAGTGCCATTTAACATTCTAGAACAGTTCTTGAACTTAAATGAACTTTTTGCAGGGGCAAGCAAGACATTGTTTTGATGCCACTGATAAGAAAAGCTTGAGAAAATATTGATTCAAAAGAAGAAAATGCTGATAATCAACATTTTCTTCTTTTGCTTCAATATTTTCTGTACCACATAGTGCATACATTAGATGTAATCAACATCTAATTTGTCATCTGCAGCAGCTTTCAAATTGTACCACTAATTCCACCATAATATTTGGCATTTAGGAAAGCATTAACTGATAAGCCATTTAGGCTTGTAGCTATATTAGATCTCAGTTGGTGATTGATTTGTTTGACCACAATACCATAGAGATGTTTTACAAGCAAATTACTTGCTGAATGCCAGTAGTAATTAAATCTGATAATCTCAGAAAACATGATTAGTCCTGGAAAGAAGAATTTGAAAAGTGATTAATGGCATGATTGTCATTTCCATGCTGACTGGAAAAATAAAAGCAAAATAAACAAGCAGGAAGATGTAATAATTAAAAAACATTTCTGCTATTTTGGTATCTGTCGCAACTGTTAGTGAGCAGCTTGGATTCTGATCAGACTTTAGGTTCAGATTTGGTGCGGTGGTAACGCGCTGGACTTGTAACACAGGGGTCACAGGTTCGATCCCCGGCCTCTCCAGTTTTTTGGATAAGACTTTAAACCGAGGTCCCGTCTCCATATGACCTTAACAGTTGAGTGGGACGTAAAAATCCATTAGCTTAGCCTGATCAGACTATGGTGAACTTCAAAACATTTGCTAATGTCCATTTGCGCTGTTTGTTTTATTGTTTTCGAAAACAATTTTTCAGAAGCAAACACATTCAATGATGTAATAGCTAACAATTCCATCAAACTAATGAAGCCAATAAGTTGTCACAGATTTGTGTTTTGATACAATAGATTTTAATTCAGATTATGACAAAAACTAAGTTATCTTTGAGTAAATAATGGATTATTTCAATTTTCTGAGAGTGTCAATGGTCTGGAGAAGGAATAGAATAGAAAATGTGAATAATTACTGAATTTATTTTGCAGCAAACGGCAAAATTTTGAATTTGCCAGTTGTAGAGTTATTTTAACGTCTGAAACACATCGTCTATTGGGCAGAGAAAACTTGAAAAATCTGAGTGATTGATATTTGGTCTTTTCAAAAGCTTCTAAACCTTGGCAGCGACCTGTAGATGTGCAACTTTTTGTCAAGAATTAATGATTCATTGCCCCTGATTTGACTTAAAAGTGCATGATCACTTGACTTTTCCTACACTGTTTCAGTTCACTATGATTTGCATATATTAGGGACATCACAACCAGAGTTATTCTTTGGGAAATCTTGATATGAAAATCCTATCTATCATCAAGTGCCAAATATTCAATATCTAATAAAACTCTAAATTAATTTCACTGGGAAATCAAAGCACATAAAATCCTAAATCTGTGCAAGAGAAAAATTACTGTTTTCCCACTAAAGTGCTGGTAAATTCAATCACCAAGAGCAATATTAGAACTAATTGAAAAGTACTACTAAACCCATGTAAACAGTTGAGAAAAGCAATTTGATAATTAGAAGGGAGTCAAACTAATTTAGTTGTCAGGTTTTTCTGTAGAATCATTAAGGCTTTAGAGATATAGGCAGGGGAAAAACAAGAAACCGCAACTTATGCAGATCTTTTGTTGAGACTTAGATAATAACCTGTATTCTAGGCCTTTCCTTGATGAAATTTCCATCCAACGAGACTGAATTAAGCTCACATTTATAACAAACAAATTAAATTGTAGACAACAAAATTGTAGACACATTGAAATTAAAAGATTCTATAGATGGCAATTTGATTATTAATTGTAACACTGGAGTCAAATGATTTCAATTATTGTTACACCCCAATCTAACCCCACCAGCAAGTAGATGAAGGGTACCGGTATATTGGTTAAATTCACCATGCCAGACTGTATGACGTACTAAATGGGTCAAAAGTCTATATAGAGCGTGCACGCATAAAATATACGCGTCGACGCATATATTTTCAACTGCTCGCATAAATTTTATGCGTCGATGCATAGAATTTACACAAGCAGTTGAAAAAATATGCATCAACGCGTAAATTTTACGCGAGCAGGAGTGAAAAATGTGAAACCGAGACTGGCCAATGGGAAAGGCGGTTAGAAACCTTTCCCTTTATACCATAAAATTGATGGATGAAACGAAGGATCTGATTGGTTAATAGATAAAATATGCGTTGACGCGTATATTTACGTGAGCAGTTGAAAATTTACACGTCGACGCATAAATTTTCAACTGCTTGCGTAAATTTTATGCGTCAACGCGAAATATACGCGTCAACGCATTAAGTTTACGCTTCGAAGCGTATATTTTATGCTTGCACGGTCTAAATAGACTTTTGACCCATTTGGTATGCAATAAGACTGTACATCCATCTGTCCCACCATCAGTAGGTAGACATTTTTGTTTTCCATGCTGTGTTTCAAGAACCATTTGACCTATTACCATGCAACTTTACATAAGCTCTATTGTTTTTGGTGCACATTATGTCAAGGTCACAGTTGGATCTAATTTCTGTACTGTTACTCTAGAACTGTTAGACCTGTTTGGGAAAGGGTTAACTTCACTAAGAATTGATTAGTAGAGGGTTAAAAGGTTGGAAAACTATTTCTGTTATGATTAAACATATCATCTGTATTTCAAAGGAAATGAATTTCCTGAAACCTTTTCCATGTTCTTATTATTTGTAATTAAGCATCAAGGTCTTTAAACTCTCAGACTTTTATTGGCAAACATTGATGAATCCTTTGGTAAACAGGCAATAATCAAGTTCTACAACTTTTCCCTGACTTGTTAGCTCACCTGAGCACGAAGTGCTCAAGGTGAGCTATTGTGGTCGCTTTTTGTCCGTCGGCGTCCGTCTGTCCGTCTGTCCGTCTGTCTGTCCGTCTGTCCGTCCGTCCGTCTGTTCACATTTTGGTGTTACCACTCTAGCACCCACAAATATTGACCAATCGTAACCAAACTTGGTCAAAACATGTATGACCATAAGATCTCGGATGAGTTTGATTTTGAGTCAGATCGGACTAGGAAGTCTGGAGTTATCTGCCCTTGAATGTCAAAAATGGCTAGTTTTGACTTTGTTACCACTCTAGTATCTACAAATATTGACCAATCGTTACCAAACTTGGTCAAAATATGTATGACCGCAAGTTCTTGGATGAGTTCGATTTTGAGTCAGATCGGACTAGGAAGTCTGGAGTTATGTGCCCTTGAACGTCAAAAATGGCTAGTTTTGACTTTGTTACCACTCTAGCATCTACAAATATTGACTGATCAAAATAAAACTTTGCAACAATGTTGGTAACTATAAGTTCTTGGATGTGTTTGATTTTGAGTCAGATCGGACAAGGAAGTCCGGAGTTATGTGCCCTTGAACGTCAAAAATGGCAAGTTTTGACTTTGTTACCACTCTAGCATCTACAAATATTGGCTGATCAAAACAAAACTTTGCCACAATGTTGGTAACTATAAGTTCTCAGATGAGTTCAATTTTTTGTCAGATCGGACATGGAAGTTCGGAGTTATGTGCCCTTGAATGTCAAAAATGGCTAGTTTTGACTTTGTTACCACTCTAGCATCTACAAATATTGACCGATCAAGACAAAACTTTGCCACAATGTTGGAAACTGTAAGTCCTCGTATGAGTTTGATTTTTTGTCAGATCAGACATGGAAGTCCGGAGTTATGTGCCCTTGAATTTGACAAAATTGCTGTTTTCGACTTTGTTCAAACTGTAGCATTACATTTATAGACTAATCAAGACAAAACTTGGCCACAATGTTGGTGGCCATAAGACCCTGGATGAGTGAAAGTTTCAGTTTGATTTAAATAAAACCCCCAGAGTTATTGGCCCTTGAATTTCACAAAATCACAGTTTCGACTTTATTTTCACTCTAACAATATATTGTCCAATATAAAAAAATTGGACATAATGTTGATGAGATTACTTTTATCAGAACAGAGTTATGTGCCCTTGACTGTGACAAAATTGTTGTTTTCTTCCACTTTGTTTTTACTGTAACAGCCACAAATATTGATCATTCAAGATTATGAAAGCAGTTTTCAGATGGATCATAATCTCACATCTTAAATTATGTGCTCTTGAAATTGACAACATTGTGACTTTCATTCTATCTAGGTTCAGGTGAGCGATTAAGGACCATCATGGTCCTCTTGTTAAGAGTATATTGTTGCTTTTCAGCAAAACCTACGTAACTGCAGCTTGTTTTACGCTGCAGTTACCGAGTTACGTGATTTTTGTTGGAAAGCAACAAATTCCTTTAAAACTGGAACAAACAAAATTTTTATATGGATTAAATTTAGTAACTATTTCTAATTGTTGTGGAAATGGTGAACTATTCTGCTAACATCAGATGCACATTTTTGCATCTGGTCTTAGAAAGTTGGGAGAAAATTTGAGATTGAGCTATTAGTTGTATATAAATTTCTAATGCTGCCACCTGGATTTTCAGCTGAATTGGCCAAAATCGTGCAGAACTCTAGTTGTAAATTCCCTCTAGCATTGCAGGGTTTTACAACCTTAATTACTATTGCCCCTATTTTTATTGTCTGCAAAGGATTAAAACTATTTGTGTAAGATTATTCGGTAATTAAAAGTGCTACCTACGGTAATTGGAGAGTACAAACCTATTGAACATCTGAAGCAGGACCTAATTTACCTCGGTTTAAACTCTTTTAACTCTGATGCAAAATAGATAAAAAGCTAAATTTTAGTTCAAATTGCTCATTTACAATGGTACCAATGATTTAGATAAAAAATGAATGAATGTTGCATGGTACTAGATAAGTACTTATCTCTTTTTATGCCCTCCTCTTCAGAGATTTAGGCTTTGACAATGTAAAAGTGTCTGTGCCATTGAGTTTTTGTCTGAAAAATGGTTGAATCCATTACCAAACAAGAACTGCTCTTGCCATCGCTAATATCAAAGGCTTTGGAAAACATGAAGATATAATAAACGAAACTGATGATCAGCATTTTGTAGCTTTTCAACATAAACCTAACTATTGTTCCTCTAAAGCTGTAGTTCCAAGGTTTTCATGGAAAAGCAGCGATTTACTCCTTTTGTCTCAATATTTTCTACATCATTTTTCCCACAAAATTAATGCTGTCTTTTGTCAAAATTAGTTTTGCAGCAGCATTCAGAATGGAACAGTAAAAATATTATTTGTTTGTTAAAATTTGATATGTGGAGTAAGACCAAATTTAGTAATCTAATAATATTTATACCCCCACACCAAAGTTATTATACCCCCCACAACAAAGTTAGGGGGGGGGGGGGGGGGTATACTGGAATCAGGTTGTCCGTCCGTCTGTCTGTCCATCCATCCGTCTGTCCGTCCGTGGACATAATCTTGTGTCCTCTTCTCCTCCCACAGTTTTTGACCAATTTTTCTGAAATTTTATCAGGATGTTTCCTATCATATGAGGTTGTGCACCTGCAATTTTCATCTTGATCCAGTCATTAATTTTAGAGTTATGCTACTTTGAAGTTGGAGGGGTGGACATAATCTTGTGTCCTCTTCTCCTCCCACAGTTTTTGACCAATTTTTCTGAAATTTTATCAGGATGTTTCCTATCATATGAGGTTGTGCACCTGCAATTTTCATCTTGATCCAGTCATTAGTTTCAGAGTTATGCCACTTTGAAGTTTTTAATGCGGGGGGGGGGGGGGGGGGGGGGGGGGCATAATCTTGTGTCCTCTTCTTCTCCTCCCACAGTTTTGGACAAATTTTTCTGAAATTTTATCAGGATGTTTCCTATCATATGAAGTTGTGCACCTGCAAATTTCATATTGATCCAGTAATTAGTTTCACAGTTATGCAACTTTGAAGTTTTTAATGGGGGGGGGGGGGGGGGGGGGGGAGTGGTCAAAATTTACAATTTCGTTTCTGTGTTCTAACTTGAGAACCGTTTGACCTAGGATCATGAAACTTTACACAGTTCTTGCCCATGGCCAATGGAGGTGCCCTATCGTTTTGGGGTCACCAAGGTCAAAGGTCAAGGTCACAGTTGGACTTCTTCTCCTCCCACAGTTTTGGACAAATTTTTCTGAAATTTTATCAGGATGTTTCCTATCATATGAAGTTGTGCACCTGCAAATTTCATATTGATCCAGTAATTAGTTTCA
The DNA here is from genome assembly GCA_963680895.1 of Fragum sueziense. Classification (NCBI taxonomy): domain Eukaryota; kingdom Metazoa; phylum Mollusca; class Bivalvia; order Cardiida; family Cardiidae; genus Fragum; species Fragum sueziense. Next base: position 36,893,741 of record OY804607.1, on the reverse strand, counting down.
CAGTTATGCAACTTTGAAGTTTTTAATGGGGGGGGGGGGGGGGGGGGGGGGGGGGGGGGAGTGGTCAAAATTTACAATTTCGTTTCTGTGTTCTAACTTGAGAACCGTTTGACCTAGGATCATGAAACTTTACACAGTTCTTGCCCATGGCCAATGGAGGTGCCCTATCGTTTTGGGGTCACCAAGGTCAAAGGTCAAGGTCACAGTTGGACTTTGTTTAAAATCCGTTTCCATGCTCTAAGTCAAGAACATTTTGACCTATAGCACTTTTTCAGTGACAAGGCCCTAGTGGGGGGGAAGGGGGGGGGGGCGGGGGGTATACGTCCGCTTTGCGACAGTTCTAGTTTAGCCCTCTTTTTACAATGACCTTGACCATTTCTATTGCAAGATGTGGGTCAAGACAATATATGATGCATTGCAGAAACATTTTAACAGTGCCATAAAATTTGATAGATGGAAAGAAAATATCTTGAATCAGCTGATGTTCGCTTCTGTTACAATCATAAATCAATGATAAGGCTAGCAGATCAACATTTAATGCTACTTTATGCCTGCTGCACATGATCAAACCTTTCCCAAATGACAACATTTTATGGAGAATCACTTTGAAAGCTGCTGCTGATGACAAATTGGGTGTCAATAAAGAAAGTTTTTTTGTAGAACTTAGCATGAAAAATTTTGAGACAAAAGAATGAAATACTGATCAACAGAATTTACTTCTTTTTCCTTATATTTGATACATCAAAACCAGGTCTTGTTTGGGAAAGGGTTAAACATTTCCCAAACAGTACCGGGTTTTGATGTATCAAATATGAAAGACGTGGAAAAAACATTGAGACACAACAAGAAATTGCTGGTATCCAGCAATTTTCCCTTTCACCTTAAAGTGACATTTCACAATAATTTTTACATGAATTTTACTTTTATTCTATCTGAAAGAGCATATTTTCTTATGAAAATTCTGAAAATTTAAAGCCAAAATATAGAACCGTTTACGAGAAATATATATTTTTGTGCTAAAATTAAACAAATTGTTGTGGACAACAGTTCAGATTTATATAGAATTTGTCATTTCTGTCTCAACTTTGAAGGCGTATTTTTCGCTTATAAATAAAAACTGATAGCATTTCTACGCATTATAGAATAAACAATCTTTGCATCAAGACATACTTTTTAAAACTGAAATAAATGTGAAATGTCACTTTAACATTTTCTGTGCAATAACTACTGTTTTGTTGCCTGGAATGGTCTCAGATGTTGTTTGGGAAAGGGTTTAAGGGGCTTATAATTATGTTATTTATAGTTACTTATAGGAGCTTGAAAAAGCACCAGCATTGGTCAGCCTTTAAATCTATTCAGTATGAACATAATCTGGCACCATGTTGTTTAATATGTTCATAAATGAACCAAAATTTCAGATTGATACATTATATAACCATGCATTGAAGAGCAGAAATTAACCAAAACATTTGACAGTTCTGTTTTGTTAGATGAAAGAGGAAAATATTAATTAGGAGCAGAAAAGCATGCTGTTTTCTGCAACTCCTGATTCCTTAATTACAGTTCAAAAGCTAATATTTGAATAAGTTACGTTGGTCCAAATTGAAACAAATTGCAGAGGACCAAATGAAAATGAATAAATCAAAGTACTGAAAGTACTGTTGGGAAGCAAATTTGTTAATAATGTACAATGTAGGCCTATCCAGAAGTAGATTACTTTGATTAGGTACTTTGATCATCCATTTGAATACCTTGAATACTTTGATTCCATGCTGGTGATGTTGCATCTATTTTTAGCACAAGTTGACAACCTTTATGTGTATACTAGCACTAACCAATTAATGGACGCGGTTTGCCAGGTACTACCAGTTGTAAATACATAGTATACACGCTACGGTTTATCGGTGTGTAAATTGTCTATTTATAGCTTTGAGCCTTTGAATATATTTCATAGTTCAGTAAACCTGACTGGCCCATTTACAAGGAAGATCATTGGACTGATCTTTGAACCATAATAAAGCAAATTACTACGTCAGTCTTTTCTTCGCTTAAAGACATGATTAATAGAATGTTTCACTTTCAGTCACACTATTCAATATCTACATGTATAACTTCAGACTTACATATGAACATTCGAATGACTGTTACCTCATTAATTTTTAGCTCCACTGGCCGAAGGCCAGCGAGCTATTGTCATGGCGTTGTGTCCGTCGTGCGTGCGTGCGTCCGTCCGTCCGTGCGTCCGTCCGTCCGTCCGTTAACTTTTTCTTTAAAAATCTTCTTCTCAGAAACTACTGGACCAATTTTAATTAAATTTCACAGAAATGTTCCTTGCATAGCCCTCTTTCAAATTCCTTCAAAGAATTCAATTCCATTGAAAACTCTGGTTGCTATGGTAACAAATACGAATTTTTAGAAAAAACTTAAAAAATCTTCTTCTCCCAAACAACTTATCAGATTTCTTTGAAATTTGACAGGCATGTTCCTTTGGTGACCCTTTTTCAGATTCCTTGAAGAAATTTTGATAATTCGAAAAACATGGCCGCTGTGGGCGGGGCTTATTTTCCATATATGGCGCATAGTGTAATTTTAAAAAATCTTCTTCTCAAAAACTACTGGACCAATTTTAATTAAATTTCACAGAAATGTTCCTTGCATAGCCCTCTTTCAAATTCCTTCAAAGAATTCAATTCCATTGAAAACTCTGGTTGCTATGGTAACAAATACGAATTTTTAGAAAAAACTTAAAAAATCTTCTTCTCCCAAACAACTTATCAGATTTCTTTGAAATTTGACAGGCATGTTCCTTTGGTGACCCTTTTTCAGATTCCTTGAAGAAATTTTGATAATTCGAAAAACATGGCCACTGTGGGCGGGGCTTATTTTCCATTATTCGGCCAGTGAGCTATTGTCATGGCGTTGTGTCCGTCGTGCGTGCGTGCGTCCGTCCGTCCGTGCGTTCAACTTTTAGCTCACGTGAAGACAAAGTACTCAAGGTGAGCTATTGTAATCGGTGAATGTCCGTTGTCCGTCTGTCTGTTGTCTATCGTCCAACAATTGCTTTAAAAGTCTTTTCCTAAATCACAAGGCCAAACGACCTGAAACTTTGCAGGGATCTTCTTTGGGTTAAGCTCTACCAAAGTTTTAAAAGGAATTTTATTCCTTTTGAAAACACAGGAAAAGGGGCCTTATTTACATTTTCACTGTTTCACTCTAGTGGCCACAAATTTGGCTCAATCCTATTGAAACTTGGTCATAATTAAACTGGTCAAAATAATTGTTTAAGCATACAGAGATCTTAATGACATTTCCAATGTTTATATACTGAAGGCCACAAATTCAGCTCAATCTGAAAAAACAACTGGTCAAAATAATTGTTTCAGCATACAGAATGAACCTTTTTGAACATGGAAAGGTTTTGTGTTAAAACATGGGAAAAGGGGTCTTTATGACATTTTCTTACACTGAATTTGATTGAGTCAAAGTGTTTGTCACTTAAAAAGAGAAGCTTGTCTTGAATTGGGCAGATCTAGACTAAGAAAGGGGGTCTTAATGATTTTTCTGTTTACATTCTGGTTTATGAAGAAATAAAGAAGGAAGTAACACTCAGGTGAGAGACAGGACCATCATGGTCCTCTTGTTTACATTTGTCAAAAAATGTGGCCGTGGCAGGGAGAAAGGGGCTTATCAGACTTAAAGAAATCATAAGAAAATTCTTTAAAAATCAACCATTGGGCCAATTTGAACCAAACTTGGCAGGAATGTGCCTTGAGTCATTCTTTCAAAATTTGTTCAAAAATTTTTACATTTGTCAAAAAATGTGGCCGTGGCGGGGAGAAAGGGGCTTATCAGACTTAAAGAAATCATAAGAAAATTCTTTAAAAATCAACCAGTGTGCCCAATTGAACCAAACTTTGCAGGAATGTGCCTTTGTCGTTCTTTTTAAAATTTGTTCACAAATTTTTATATTTGTCAAAAAAATGTGGCCATGGCAGGGAGAAAGGGGCTCATCAGACTTAGAGAAATCATAAGAAAATTCTTTAAAAATCAACCATAAGGCCAATTTGAACCAGACTTTGCAAGAATGTTCTTTGAGTCTCTCTTCAAAATTTATTCACAGATATCAAGATTTGGCTGCCACTATATAAGGCTTACAAGAAATCATGGGATAATTCTTCCACTTTAACCAGTGGAGCGATTCAGGCCCTCCTGGGCCTCTTGTTGCTTTTGATAGAACTATTTATAGTGAGGAGGACCGGAAGATGTTGTGTGGTATGCAGAGAATGTTAAAGTGCAGAGAAGCACGGCTGCAAAGAAAAGCAAATTTTGCAAAATTTGCTTCCCAAAAAACAACCTGAAATTTACAATTTAGGTAGAAAATGTTGAGGTTAATGGAAACAGGAAAATGCTAGTTATCAACATGGTCTACTTTTCGCAAGATGTTTTCCAAAGCTTTTGCTGTTAAGGTTAACATTTGGTACTGTTTGGGAACTGTTAGAAGCATAAAAACTTACTGCAATTTTATTCTTTCTTTTAATTATCTTTCATCAGTTATAAGACTCAGATTTCTGGATAACATTGTTAATATAACTACATTTTTAGCTCGACTTTTCAAAGAAAATGAGAGCTTATACTGTCACCCGCAGGTCGGCGTTAGCGTTGGCATCGGCGTTGCAACAAAGGTTAAAGTTTTTTCAAACATCAATAACTCCCATACTATCAAAGGGATTCAACCCAAACTTGGAATACTTATTCACCATCACACCCTCTACCTTACTACCAGGGCCCATGACCCTGACTCCACTATATTTGGAGTTATGCCCCCTTTATATTAAGCAACTTAGAAAGTCGAGCGCGCTGTCTTCGGACAGCTCTTGTATAATTAACTATTGACAATTTTCTGATATTGTTGTTTGTGATTCTGAGCCTTGAATGTCCTGACAATGAATCTAGGGGTTTAGAAACTAATTACAAGTGGCCAGGTATCATACTATGTTATCTGCTTGTATCATCTTATCTCTGTGTGTCATCTTGTAGAGAACCAGGGAGTTACTCATCCTGGTTAACCAATTCCCAAACGATAAAGTTTTGGGGTGTTCCAATTCGAAAGCTGCTCCAGTTGACAAAATTCATGTTAAAAAGGAAAGGATTTGTGTACAATATGGCACAGAAAATATTGAGGCAAAAGGAGAAACTGCTGGTTATTAGCAGTTTCTTCTTTTGTCCCAAAGTTTTCCCAGGCCTATTCTATTAAAGACGTCAAAACCAGGGCTTGTTTGGGAAAGGGTTAATCATACTGGTTAACCGAAATGCAAAAAAAAATGGACTATTCCAATTTGCAAGGAGTTAAAAAATGCATATGCTATTGCACAGAAAATATTGAGGGAAAAGGAGTTGGGGGCATATAGGAATCACCTTGTCTGTGTTGGTGTGTCTGTCCATCCACATTTCTCGTGAGTGCAACTCCTTCCACATGGATGGACGAATTTTCATTAAAATTCACGGTAACTATATCAACTTGACATGGACTTTGGCATGAAGGCTACAATTTCTTCGCTTTCCAAGGTTATAAACCAAGGGTTCCTGATCTGTGCCAGTGGGGTATTAGTCTGCTACATGACTGAGTTCTTGTTGTCAACTACATTTGCAACTACATTTGCAGCACCAAAGAATGGAATATTGGTACACTAAGAATTTGAAAGTTAAAAGAAGTCTTTGGATTGAGAGGTTTAACCCTTTCCCAAACAACAAAATTCTTGGCTAGTTGAAATTAAATGTTGCTTCAGACAACAAATGAATGTCATTAAAGAAAGGATTTGTGTATAACATAGCACAGAAAATATTGAGGCAAAAGGAGAAAATGCTGGTCATCAGCATTTTCTTCTTTTGCCTCGATGATTTTCCAATTTCCCAAGCATTTTCTATTAGGGACGTCAAAACCAGTTCTTGTTTGGGAAAGGTTTAAAGCTGATTGACCACTTCTCACCTAAGAAAATTGTTAAGAAAATACAAAGTATTCCTGAGGTGTAAGTTGAATACATAGCAAGCACAGATCCAGGTATTTTCCCCAGGGGGGTCTTCAGATCTTAACCCCTTTTTTCGCCAAATTTCAGGGAAGGGGGAGGGGGTTCAGGCCTCCTGGTCCCCCCCCTCTGGATCCGTATGCAGATACATGTCATACCATGAAGGACTAAATATAACAACTAAACGGTTTGTCATGGCACACAGGGACGAATGACACAGCTTATTTGGAACATAACCAGTAATCTTTTAGATAACCCCATTTTTTGCCAAATTCCAGGGGGGTCATGACCCCCTGATTTGTGTATAACATAGCACAGAAAATATTGAGGCAAAAGGAGAAAATGCTGGTCATCAGCATTTTCTTCTTTTGCCTCGATGATTTTCCAATTTCCCAAGCATTTTCTATTAGGGACGTCAAAACCAGTTCTTGTTTGGGACAGGGTGGGGGTTCGATTACTGACATCTGTAATCGATTATTAATCAATTACATTGGTTAAAACAAGTAATTGATTAATAATCGATTACTCTAATTTTCACTTGTAATTGATTACAATCGATTACATTTCACTAAAGTAATCATGATTACAGGATGATTACATTCGATTACTTGCTTGACCTCTTCCAAACATGGTATGGTTTTGACGTCTCTGACAGAAAAGACTTTGAAAAACCTTTAGACAAAGAAGAAATATGCTCATCATCAAAATGTTCTCCTTTTGTCTCTAAACTTACATCACTGCAAAATCTTTAAAGGTAAAAGAATAGCTTTAACCCATTACCAAACAGCACATTTTTAGGATGGTCCAAATTCAAAGATGGTGCAGATCATGAGTATGACAAATGCAAGAGAATGTAATTTTATATTTCTTAGTCTTTTTGGTTAGAAAACATTGTGGGAAATGAAGAAATTACTTGTCACTAGCAATTTCTTCATTTGACACGATGTTTTCAAAAAGCCTTGTTCTTTTGGGGGGGGGGGGGGGTCAAAAAGAGTCGATGTGTTGGATTTGGCTATAGCATAACTTACTTAAATTATAAAATTATGTAGCAGGCTCATGAATATTCAGTATATTACTTTTACATTTATTTAACCATGTTTAAACCTTTCCCAAACAGTGACTGTTGTTGACCCATCTATATACTATATAGAACATGAACATTTCTACATGAAACAGCATTATTTTTTCAGTCTGCAAACTTCCTTTCAATTTAGAACAGCCCAAAAACTTGTTGTTTGAGAAAGAGTAAATTCTTTAATGATTACTGGATTTTATCATCATGACTCTTTGGAAAATTTAGTCACATAAGGTCCCCTCATTGGGAAGGGGGTCAGCAAATTCAAAATGACCTATAAAGGATTTGGTTCTTGTAACACGGTCCAAGAACCTATAAAACCCAGAATACGGCTTAACATTGATACAAACTTTAACAAATTTCTCAAAGTTCTCAAACTGTATAACACCAATTTTAGCCCTGGGGAAATAAACACCTTTTGTTTAAGTTTATCAATAGGGCAGTTATCATTGTACCTCAAGTAAAAAGGTGTGAAATCTATTGTTTAACATCCCCAGCAATAGTGGTATGTTTAACCCTTTTCGAAATGATGCAATTGTAGACCACTCCAACTTGAAAGGTTGAAAAATGACAAAAAATGTTGCCAAACCAGGTCTTGTTTGAGAAAGGATCTATAACACATATCACCTATCATTAGCATTACAAAATTTGGAGTTGTTGAATATGTTTTGCAGGCTAATTGCAACTATATGAGAATAACAAGTTTTTACTTTTGTCTTAACATTTTAACATGGTGTATTTCAATTGATAAACACCATTATTTCTGAAATCAATGTGAGATATTTCCTAAAATTTCTAGTTCTATGAAAATATATATTTTTTTTTTTTGCATTTCAACTTAATTCATATTTTTTTCTGCAAGTAATCGAAAGTAATCGAAAATGTAATCGATGATTACACCAATTTTGAGGCCTGTAATTGATTAAATTACGATTACATGTAATCGAAAATGCATTGAATTACTGATTACTATCGATTACTTGAGAAACTGTAATTGATTACAATCGATTACGATTACTGATTATGATTACACCAACCCTGGTTTGGGAAAGGTTTAAAGCTGATTGACCACTTCTCACCTAAGAAAATTGTTAAGAAAATACAAAGTATTCCTGAGGTGTAAGTTGAATACATAGCAAGCACAGATCCAGGTATTTTCCCCAGGGGGGTCTTCAGATCTTAACCCCTTTTTTCGCCAAATTTCAGGGAAGGGGGAGGGGGGTTCAGGCCTCCTGGTCCCCCCCCTCTGGATCCGTATGCAGATACATGTCATACCATGAAGGACTAAATATAACAACTAAACGGTTTGTCATGGCACACAGGGACGAATGACACAGCTTATTTGGAACATAACCAGTAATCTTTTAGATAACCCCATTTTTTGCCAAATTCCAGGGGGGTCATGACCCCCTGACACCCCCTCCCCCCCCCCCTCTGGATCTGGGTTTGCATAGGAATCATTGTCAACTTGTTTCTGTCAATGTTCTCAAATGAGTACAAAGCTGCTGTAAGTTCACCGTGAATTACTTATACACTTACATCAGTGTTCCACTGACTCCACTGAGTGTTGTTTATAATGTCCTGACATAACACATACTTTAACAAAAGCACAATAGGCATAAATAAAACACAAAGAAATTCTAGTAATGAAGTAAATAGATCTAATTAGCAAGCTAGGTGGGCTCCCTGTGCCAATTCTTATCAATTTGTTTTATAACAAGACACAAAATGTTCAGCCCTTTCCAAAACAAGTATGTCAAACTACAGATTGGTCCGATGTCGAAGCTACTGCAGATGAAAAATAGATGATAAATAATGTGAAAATTGTGAACTTTATACTACAGAAAATATTGAGACAAAAGAAGAAAATGCTGATTATCAGCATTTTCTTCTTTTGTCTCAATGTTTTCCCAAACATTTTCTTGTAGGGACAACAAAATCAGGACTTGCTATGGAAAAGGTTACTCTGCTATAAATAATAGATTACAACCACACAGTAATAAGTTTGCTACAGCAATGCATCTTGAAATATCTTGAAAATAATGATGTTGTTACAAGGATTCTAACATTGCCAAGTTTTGAGAAGCATGTGGGGGGAAAAACGACTTTCAGGCAAAAAATAAATCTCAAAGAGCATGTTGTCAACATGTCTACCTTTCATGATGAAAGATTCCATACTTTGTGTGATATTTTAAAATTTCTGTAATTTCAATTACACTTGTAATTTACAGTTTAATTTCATTGTCACATTTACGAGAACTACCATTACAAAGTACTCTGCATGAACATGTTGTTTAATAATAAATCTTGTTAAAAAATGTTTACTAACAAGTATCAATTTGATAATTACTATCAAATTGTCTCCTGCAACATCTACATTATTAAGTCACTCTTTACCCTTTCCTTATTGCACAATTTCAGACTGATTCAAGAGAGTTTCAAACAACAAAATGATAAGTGTGTGTGTGGGGGGGGGGGGGAGGGGGGGGGGGAAGAAGGAGGGTGCAGGCTTCAGGAATCGCCGATTATCGACAATTTCTTATTTTCTCTCAATGTTAAAATTCCCTTACCATTTCTACTAGAGGAACTTCACAACAAGATCTTATTTGGGAAAGGGTTAACCATAATGTGTTTATGGATTAATTGGTGAATGAATTAGGAATGCCAATGAAGCAAAATGATGCAACATGCTTGAAAGGTCTTTGACTTCTGCTGCTGAGAGCTTTGATATTTCCCTCACAACATTTTCTCAAAAACTTCAACTCGATGCAGAAAACAAAACCTGAATATTGATAAGGAACAATTTTATGATTACTGTATGGAAATCATTGAAAGAAAAGGAGAAAATACAAGCTATTAACATTTTATTCTTTTCTCTTTATGTTGTTAAAAGTATTCCTGATTGACATCTGATGTGTCCTAACTGTCCTTACCATGGAATATTTGGAAAGGGATAAAAGGTCTGTGACTCTAGCTTTGAGCTTAATCCTTACCCAGACAAGATTTGTTATGCCCCCTTTCGAAGAAAATGGGGGTATATTGTTTTGCAAGTGTCTGTTGGTCGGAAGGTCGGTCGGTCGGTAGGTCGGTCGGTCGGTCCGTATGTCGGTCGGTCTGTCCGTAGACCAAACCTTGTCCGGAGCATAACTCGAAAAGTATTAAAGGTAGAATCATGAAACTTCATAGGTGGATAGATCTCATTATGGAGAGGTGCAGTGCACAAGAACCGTAACTCTGCCGATCAAATTTTTTGAGTTATTGCCCTTTGTTGATTTTATAACTTGATTCTTGTCCGGAGCATAACTCAAAAAGTATGTAAGGTACAATCATGAAACTTTACAGGTGGATAGATATCATTATGGAGAGGTGCAGTGCACAAGAACCGTAACTCTGCCGATCAAAATTTTTGAGTTATTGCCCTTTGTTGATTTTCAAACTTGATTTTTGTCCGGAGCATAACTCAAAAAATGTGTAAGGTACAATCATGAAACTTTACAGGTGGATAGATCTCATTATGGAGAGGTGCAGTGCACAAGAACCGTAACTCTGCCGATCAAATTTTTTTAGTTATTGCCCTTTGTTGATTATCAAACTTGATTTTTGTCCGGAGCATAACTCAAAAACTATGTTAGGTAGAATCATGAAACTTTACAGGTAGACAGATCTCATTATGGAGAGGTGCAGTGCACAAGAACCGTAACTCTGCCGATCAATTTTTTTTAGTTATTGCCCTTTGTTGATTATCAAACTTGATTTTTGTCCGGAGCATAACTCAAAAACTGTTAGGTAGAATCATGAAACTTTACAGGTAGACAGATCTCATTATGGAGAGGTGCAGTGCACAAGAACCGTAACTCTGCCGATCAAATTTTTTGAGTTATTGCCCTTTGTTGATTTTCAAACTTGATTATTGTCCGGAGCATAACTCAATCAGTATGTAAGGTAGAATCATGAAACTTAAAAGGTGGATAGATCTCATTATGGAGAGGTGCAGTGCACAAGAACCGTAACTCTGCCGATCAAATTTTCTGAGTTATTGCCCTTTGTTGATTTTATAACTTGATTCTTGTCCGGAGCACAACTCAAAAAATATGTAAGGTAGAATCATGAAACTTTACAGGTGAATAGATTTCATTATGGAGAGGTGCAGTGCACAAGAACCGTAACTCTGCCGATCAATTTTTTTGAGTTATTGCCCTTTGTTGATTATCAAACTTGATTTTTGTCCGGAGCATAACTCAAAAACTGTTAGGTAGAATCATGAAACTTTACAGGTAGACAGATCTCATTATGGAGAGGTGCAGTGCACAAGAACCGTAACTCTGCTGATCAAATTTTTTGAGTTATTGCCCTTTGTTGATTTTCAAACTTGATTATTGTCCGGAGCATAACTCAATAAGTATGTAAGGTAGAATCATGAAACTTAATAGGTGGATAGATCTCATTATGGAGAGGTGCAGTGCACAAGAACCGTAACTCTGCCGATCAAATTTTCTGAGTTATTGCCCTTTGTTGATTTTATAACTTGATTCTTGTCCGGAGCACAACTCAAAAAATATGTAAGGTAGAATCATGAAACTTTACAGGTGAATAGATTTCATTATGGAGAGGTGCAGTGCACAAGAACCGTAACTCTGCCGATCAATTTTTTTGAGTTATTGCCCTTTGTTGATTTTTACACTTAATTCTTAACCTTGCCTATATCTCATGTCCTTTTACACATACAGCCTTGATATCTCACACATAGATACCTGCTATCAACATCGTTCAGATTTAACCATGACCTTGGACCTTGTGACCTTGACCTTGGAGTTTGACCTACTTTAAAAAAATTAAACCCGGCAAATATCTCATGACCTTTTACAAATACAGCCTTGATATTTCACACATGGTTACATCTTACCAAGACCTTTCATAATTGACCATGACCTTGGACTCTGTGACTTTGACCTTGGAGTTTGACCTACTTTTGAAGAACTTTAACCTGGCCGATATATTATGTCATTTTACACATACAGCCTTGATATTTGACACATGGAAACCTCCGACCAAGACCTATCACATACGACTATGACCTTGGACCATGTGACCTTGACCTTGGAGTTTGACCTACTTTTAAATAAATTAAACTGGGCCTATATCTTATGTGCTATTACACATACAGCCTTGGTATTTCACACATGGACACATCTTACCAAGACCTTTCACATTTGACCTTGGACCTTGTGACCTTGGACTTTGACCTACTTTAAAAATTTTTAATCTAGCCGATATATCATGTCCTTTTACACATACAGCCTTGGTATTTGACACATGGACACCTACGACCAAGACATTTCACATTTGACCATGACCTTGGACCTTGTGACCTTGACATTGGTGTTAACCTACTTTAATAATACATTAACCTGGCCTATATTTCATGTCATTTTACAAATACAGCCTTGATATTTCACACGTGGTCACTTCCGACCTTGACCTTGGAGTTTGACCTACTTTTAAAAAAATAAACTGGGCCTATATCTCTTGTGCTATTACACATACAGCCTTTATATTTCACACATGGACACATCCTACCAAGACCTTTCACATTTGGCCATGACCTTGGACCTTGTGACCTTGACCTTTGACTTTTACATACTTTTAGAAATCTTTAACCTAGCCTTTATCTTATGTCCTATTACACCTACAGCCTTGATATTTCACACATAGACATCTCCTACCAAGACCTTTCACATTTGACCATGACTTTGAATATTGCAACCTTGACCTTGGAGTTTGACCTACTTTTAAAAAGACTGAAACCAGGCATATATATCATGTCCTTTTACACCTACAGCCTTGATATTTCACACATGGACACCTCCAACCAAGACCTTTCACATTTGACCATGACCTTGACCTTGGCATTTGGCCTACTTTTAAAACTTTAACCTGGCCTATGTTTCATTTTACTTTTACATATACAGCTTTGAAATTTCACACATAGACACCTCCTACCAAGACCTTTCATATGCGGCCATGACCTTGGACCTTGTTAACTTGACCTTGGACTTTGACCTACATCAAATGAAGGCCCTTGAGGGGGCATATATGTTTTACAAACATCTCTTGTTTGACATGGAAAATGTATGGAAAAAGATTGAGACAAAAGAAGATAATCATCAATTTCATCTTTTATCTCAATATTTTCTGTGTTTTATTTGATACACTGAAATTTCATAATTATTTATCAGCATCAAATTTGTTGTCTGTAGATGGTTCCACACTGACTCAAAATATTGTTTTGTATGGATTTAGGAAAGTGCAAAAAGGTTAGAATTGATCCAATTGATTGAGGGGATAATTTTGTCCTAGGCTATGAAAAGACCAACAAGTCACAAGTGGGAGTTTTGTCTGATCTAAATAATTGTCTTAACCCTTTTCTGACTAATAAAAATGGCATCATTTTCATCTTTTCTTGAAATTTTTTTCAGTTTTAACTAACTCAATCTTGATTTTCTATAGCTTGGTATCTATAGCTTTTATTCTAAGGTCTGTTTGGAGTAGTCTAACTGTAGCTGTATGTAGAAGGGGTGTCAATTTAGCATGAACAATCTGTTCACACACACTTCTGACAAATATTTTTATGGTTTAGTTTTCACTTTTTCTCATTCAGTTTGAAAAAAAGGCTTAGATCTCATTTAAAAGTAAATTAGCCTTGATGATAAGGTGCTTGTATAAAATTATAGAGAGGGAAGTTCTACAATGTGCCAGTTAGATGTCTGGGATCTGATAAATGAATGTTACCATTACAAATGAGCCAGAAAGATGGCTCCGATATTCAACACTTTCATTTGAATTAAGATCTATAAAGTAAGATAAGTTCTTAAGTTTTTCAGGCAGATGGACATTCAAGAAGATACATGTCAATGCTTTTCAGTGAAAACCTTGTAACTGCGGCTTAAAATAGGCTGCAGTTACGAGGTTTTCGTTGAAAAGTGACAATGTATTACCATTGAGAAGTTTTAGATAGTGGCTGGAGTTTCCAGGTTTTGACTAACCTCTAAGAGCGATGAAATTAGTTTAACCATGTCTGTCTATCTGTCCATCCATTTCTACATTCTGTAGACATTTTGTTTTAATCATACAATTCCAACAACAATCTGACTATGGGTATGGCCTTGAAACTCTACTCATAATTTTCTAATGACCCAAGGATATGACCTTTAGTATTAGGGCACAATTTAGGCCAAGATCAGTGGAAATCTAATTGAGAATCTTTTGAATACTTAATTTGGAAAGTTTACTACATAAGTTGCTAGTGAACCAAGCACTTTGTTACATGAGCATCAACTTGAAATCGAACTAATCTGAGAACTAAACTACTATAGTATAGTTCTCAGATGATCGTCAGAAATATATTGGGTTGAGTACATTAGTTATATTAGTAATATGTACCTACCAAAAATGGTGATGAATGGTGCTGAAAGACATGACTACAAATATGTTTTTTTTAGTCACAATCAAACTTAGTCAAGCAGGCTGTCCAGACAGCTCCTGTTGAATATACTTACCAAAGAATTGATGTATGATGCTGAAAGGCATGACTAGAATTGACACAAATAGATCTGTAATGGCCAGGGAGAGTAGAAAATAGTTGGTCACACTTTGTAGACGTTTCTCCATCGACACCGCCAGACATACAAGTATGTTCCCCGTCATCCCGAATAGCATGATGGGTAATAACACCAGCACTTCCCAGTTATAAGGGGAGCGGCCATCGCTCATAGAGATGTTGCTCGTCGTATTGCCAACACCGAGATCTGAATGATTCCACATGGGTCTGATCTCTGATTGGTCATTTCCTTGATCATGTGAGGGGAGAAATTATCACTTGCGAATAATTAACACTACGTAATTCCAGATTATTTCACTTCCACTTTGAATATTAATTCAGATTTATTTGTTTCCATAACATCTATTTTAACTTACACAATCATTGAATGCACAACTATTATATTCCAAATATGATTTGAAAACTTAAAACTTGAAAGCTTTTTCAATATGCATAATTGATAATATTTCCCATCAGTTATATTACTAACACATAATCCTTTTTGTCCTCATTTGGTGTTGTTTAAGAAGAATCTGAAAAAGAAAAAAAAAGGATATTACTCTTAAAAAGGTCCACTCCTAATGAGAGTCAAATGAACTCTTGTTTTGGATCTGTAATTCTTGTGGACTGAATCTCGTTGTTTTGATTAAATTTGAGAATTATATGATGCAGGTTGTGTAGGCTGAGATCAGACTGCATGTATATGCAGGCTGATCTTTGCCTATGCTGCCTGGCAAAGCAGGAACACTCTAGAGATCAATATGAAAAGATAATGTCAATGCACCAAACTGAACACGCATTTGTTTCCTGTGTTAGAATACATCAAGTGTTACTAGAAAAGGGGATAAAAAAGATGTTGTGACTGAATCAAATCCTGGATCAGACTTTGAATGAATTTCTCATTAAACCTTTTTCCAAACAACAAGATTTTACAGCAGTCAAATTTTGAAGGAAAGGAAGCAGACAGCAAAATTATTGTTACTGAACTTACTCAAGTGTTTGTGCTTTTGGAAAAATAAAAAAAATGGTTATCAGAGCAACTTTTTTAGACTTTCCTAGTAATGCATTTAAATTTGTTAACTAACTTGACAAAAAAGAAAAAAAGGTATTGTGAAATCTGTAAAACCTTTTCCTAATTCTTTCATGGCTTGATTTTTTTACACATAAAAAGTCATTTTTAACTCATAATAACAAAAAGATTTTTCCCTATCAGAAAAACTTGCATATATATAAGATGAAATAATTGATGTAAAAAGAAGAAAATGTATATGTGTATCTGTAGTATGGAGTATATTGGGAGAAAAGGAGAATTTGACGGTTTTTTCAATCTTTTTCGCCATGTCCATATGTATCATAATATTTCCTCTAGAAGTTGATCTAGCTCACCTAAAATTTTCCCATTTGGGAAATGTAAAAGTACAAGAAAATTTCTGTTATTCTGTCATATGGTTGCTAAAAGGAAATTGTGTGAATTTACACCAAGTTTTATAATAGGTAAATGACTAGCTCCTTTTCTTCCCACTGTTTTAACTAATTCAACACAGAAACAATTTGGGTGGTATTTTCTTTTATCCTCACTTTGTTATCAAAATAGCCTTATAAAATTCTCTGTAAAAGAATGCGAGAAAGGTTAATGAAAAGTAATGGTCATTTTGCCTGAAACTTAATCCTAAATCATTAGTAAATGTCTAATTACAAAACATATTTGTTGAAGTAAGTAAGAAATTTAATATCATTAGTAAAAGTCCCCCACTGGTTACTAGTTGGGGTTCTACAGGTTTGCTTGAATCTGTCTACGTCTGTCCATGCATGGGTTCATAACACTTATTTGTATGGGCAATATCTCCTAAACTGTAAAGCTAGCAACTTTTAACTGTATATATAATACAGAAGTTTCCAGTTCACAATATGAAGATGTGTCATGTTGAAGACTTGCTTGAAAACTTTGTTGAAAATCAGAAAATTGCTTGTGACAAGGAAATGCTTTAATTTCCACAATGTATTTCTAACACATTTTGTACAACATGTAGTTACAACATCATGTTTTGGAAGTCACTATTATATTGTAAGATACCAATGTAACACGGATGCTCCAGACCATATTGTCGCTTTTCAACGAAAACCTCGTAACTGCAGCTTGTTTTAAGCTGCAGTTACGTAGTTTTCATTGAATAGCGATGATATATTTATAGTGCAAGAAAGTTGTAAATACATACCCACTGTATTGTGTACTTACAGTACTTTAGCACTAACCACTTGCATATTTTTTTCACTCCAAGTTATTGTAACTACATTTTTCTGGCATATGTAGTTACAATAGTTTTGGATCCCATCACTGTATAGTATTTTGTATAGTGACATATCCATTAATGAATGCAGTCAGGTGTTGTCAGTCTTGTTTTTATGGCATCTCACCTTAGTTCTTAAATCCCTCACTTATAGTGTGGCATCACTTATCTTTACTAACAATGTTTGGAACTGTTTCTCGCTCAAAACCTAAATTTTAATTAGTCCCAACTGCAAGAAATTGCAGAGGACTTATTTCAACTTAAAGCATATATTAAATCTTATTTCAAAGGTTAAAGAATTAAAAAAAAATATTTATGTTATTTATGATTTATGTAAGTATTGACCTTAATGGCCTTTAAAGCTCAATTTCTTTTCTTGGAATGTGGAAATGAAGAAATATTTAGAGAAATTGAATCCTTATTGAATGAATGGAAAATATAGAAGGATTTTCAAAGTCTTTCTGTACTACGGGTTATGATTACTAAGTATGTGTTGGGAAAGGATAGAATCCCTCACATTGGCATCACACATTTTTTTCTGGCAGTGTTTTATCTGTTCATACTCTATGTACCCCATTGTTATAACAGGGTGAAATACCATGGTGACATGTAGCCATCCTCATCGTGTGGTTTTTATGCCCGCTTTATTGTCTGGAAGATTATTTTTGTGGGTAAAATAAGTGCAGGGTGCCACATTCCTATATCTTCAAAGCCATTGCATGTCTTTGGAAAGATTAGGATAATCCCTAAGTAATCAAGTGAATGCTGGTGAATTGCATCAAGAATTATCTAACACATCTACATTATGTAGTGATCCTGTTTTCGGACTGTTTATTCTTAACCCTTTCCCAAACGGCAATATTTTTGGGTGATCCACTTCATAAAGACTGCCACAAATGACAAAATAAATGTTATTAAAGATATGATTTGTGTAAAATTTGGCACGGGAAATATTGAGACAAAAGTAGAAACTGATGTTTATCAGCAGTTTCTTCTTTTGTTAGCTCACCTGAGCACGAAGTGCTCAAGGTGAGCTATTGTGGTCGCTTTTTGTCCGTCGGCGTCTGTCCGTCTGTCCGTCCGTCTGTCCGTCCGTCCATCTGTCCACATTTTGGTGTTACCGCTCTAGCACCCACAAATATTGATCAATCTTAACCAAACTTGGTCAAAACATGTATGACCATAAGTTCTTGGATGAGTTCGATTTTGAGTCAGATCGGACGAGGAAGTCCAGAGTTACGTGCCCTTGAATGTCAAAAATGGCTGGTTTTGACTTTGTTACCACTCTAGTATCTACAAAAATTGACCAATCTTGACCAAACTTGGTCAAAACATGTATGACCATAAGTTTTCCGATGAGTTCAATTTTGAGTTAAATCGAACAAGGAAGTCTGGAGTAATGTGCCCTTGAACGACAAAAATGGCTAGTTTTGACTTTGTTACCACTGTAGTATCTACAAAAATTGACCAATCTTAAGTAAACTTTATCAAAACATGTATGACTATAAGTTCTCGGATGAGTTTGATTTTGAGTCAGATCGGAATGGGAAGTCCGGAGTTATGTGCCCTTGAACGTCAAAAAAGGCTAGTTTTGACTTTGGTACCACTCTAGCATCTACAAATATTGATTGATCAAGACAAAACTTTGCCACAATGTTGGTAACCTTAAGATCTTGGATGAGTTTGATTTTCAGTGTGATTGGAGCAGGAAGTCTGGAGTTATGTGCCCTTGAATTTGACAAAATTGCTGTTTTCGACTTTGTTTACACTGCAGCATCTATATTTATCGACCAATCAAGTCAAAACTTGGCCAAAATGTTGGTGACCATAAGATCCTGGATGAGTTAAGCTTTCAGCTTGATTTGACCAGAAAAACCAGAGTTATTTGCCCTCGAATTTCACAAAATTACAGTTTTCAACTTTATTTTCACTCTAACAAACACAAATATGGACAAATCAAGACACAACTTGGTCGCAATGTTAGTGACAATAAGATCTTAAATGTTTCAATTTGTCAGATTGATTGGACTAAAAAAACCAGAGTTATGTGCCCTTGACACTGACAAAATTGCTGTTTTCGACTTTGTTTTCTCTCAAACAATAATTGATATTGACCAATCAAAAAAAACTTGGACATAATGTTGATGAGAATATCTTTATCAGAACAGAGTTATGTGCCCTTGACTGTGACAAAATTGTTGTTTTCTTCCACTTTGTTTTTACTGTAACAGCGACAAATATTGATCATTCAAGATTATGAAAGCAGTTTTCAGCTGGATTATAATCTCGCATCTTTTATCATGTGCTCTTGAACATGACAACATTGTGACTTTCATTCTATCTAGGTGCAGGTGAGCGATTAAGGACCATCATGGTCCTCTTGTTTCAATGTTTTCCCAAGCCTTTTTTATTAGGAACGTCAAAAACGGGTCTTGTTTGGGAAAGGGTTAAGAAGAAAAACTATCTTGATATTACAATTTGATAATACTATTGATTTTAATATTGTTAACCCTTTCTCTTTGAACTTTGGGGAGTGGGGGGGGGGGGGGGCTTAGCTTTCAGCCCCTCTTTTCTTACCGGCCAGGCAAATGTTAAAGTTGTCTTTGACCAAAGGAGTACCATTTTGTCACAGTCTAGCATTGTGGCAGTGCTATTTGCTTCATTTCGAAATTCAAAATATCAGTCAAACAATTTCAGTGCATGTTATTCATCATCAATCACTAAAAATGTTTGTAGGTCATAGTAATAAGTGCGGAATTTGTTTTGACGTATGTTTTCAGCTCGCAAGCTCGCATGTTTTTGTTTGTCCACATTGTTTTGTTTGTGTTTTACGTCTGCTGCACAGCTGAAGTGCGACATTTGGCCGGTACATTGTAAATATCACTAATATTTCTTCATATGGAAAACAGACACAAATACCTTATTTCTCCCAATAAAGGCTAAAAAGCTATTCAGATAACATACCAAGGCCAATTTAGATTGACTAGAATCTAATCTCGGCTCATGTGAATTTTTATACCCCCCATCTGTGAAGTAGAGAGGGGTATATTGCATGCATGGTTTTCCCATGTCTGTCTGTGTCCATTGGTCCATAGACTTTTACGGGCTCTAACTAGAGAACCGTTTGACCTAGGATCATGAAACTTTACACATTTGCCTTTACCTAAGGAGGTGCCCCATTGCTTTCGGTTTATGAAGGTCAAAGGTCAAGGTCACGATTGGACTTTGTTTAAAATCTATTTCCATGCTCTTAGTCAAGAACCATTTGACCTTGGATCATGAAACTTTACACAGTTGTTGCCCTTGACCCAAAGAGGTACCCTATTGCTCTGTATTTTCAGTGATTATTTTGTGGAAATGTTTGTAGAGTTAGAGAAAATGTCTAGAAAATTCAATTGCTTAACCCTTTCCAAACAGGACCTGGTTTTGACGTCCCTAATAGAAAAGGCTTGGGAAAACATTGAAACAAAAGAAGAAACTGCTGATAACCAGCAGTTTCTCCTTTTGTCTCAATATTTTCTATGCCATATTATACACAAATTTTATCTTTAATACCTTCCATTTTGTCATTTGTGGCAGTTTTTGAAGTGGATCACCCTTAAAATTCGTCATTCGGGAAAGGGTTAACATAACAGGGTAAGCGTATACTGTAATACTATTAGGAGGGTATTCTTACTAGGAGAATTATGGTGTATTGATGGCAAGATATTGCTTTTCAACAAAAACCTTGTAACTGCAGCTTAAAACAAGCTGCAGTTACGAGGTTTTTGTAGAAAAGCAAGCTATAATCATTTTGAATACCTCTGTTATTCTTTCTTTTTATTTTCCTAGCAAAAGGAGTGGGCACAATTTGTTTGAACCATCTGACACCATATTTGTATCTTTTTTCTATTAACCCTTTCCCAAACAAGACCTGGTTTTGACGTGCCTCATAGATATGTCTTGGGAATACATTGAGCCGAAAGAAGAAACTGCTGGTTACCAGCAGTTTCTCCTTTTGTCTCAATATTTTCTGGGTTGTATTTTACACAAATTCAATCTGTAACAACATCTCTTTTTGTCAACAGCAGCAGCTTTCAAATTAGATTATCCGAAAATTTGTTGTTGGGGAAAGGGTTAAGACTTTTCTGGAAAACAATTTCATTGACTGGTATGAATATTAATCCTTTTCCAAACAAGACCTAGTTTCACATTTATAATCAAAACAGCTTTGAAGAGCACTGAGAGAAAAGAAGAAAATGCTGATGGGCAGAATTTTCTCTTTCTATCTTGATGTATTCTCCTTATCTTGATGCCTTTAACCCATTACCACACAATGACTCTTTTTGACTCCATAGAAAATAATGGCATTGGAGAACATTGTGGAAAATGAAGAAATTGCTTGTCACAAGCGATTTCTTCATTTCCCACAATGTTTTCTACCCCAAAAGACAAAAAATGTAGAATTCCATTCATTTGAAATTGGCATCTGCAACATCTTTGAATTTGGAACAGTCTTAAATTTTGCCGTTTGGTAATGGGTTAATCCTCTTTCATAAAGGTTTTCCTTACTTTGTAACAAAGATTTTACAGCTTCCATTACTATGTACCGAAACATGTTGATTTTGAAAATGCTTAGAGCTTAGTCTTGCACTATTAACTGTACCATAAAAATTGGAGAAATTAGTTTTGGAATTCAAAGAATTTCTTCCTACATATTGAAATAATTTTGAGTGTAATGTCCAAAGTATTTGTTATTCATTTTGTGTGTCAAACTGAAATCTTAAACAATCCAATGTTTGTTACTTTAAATCGATTGTTCTGGATATTGAAGCTGTATACTTTTAAAATTAAGTAGGCAAAGAGCCAAGTTTAAGCTTGAAAAATATTTATATTGTCTAGAAACTTTCAAAATTGAAACCTTTTTGTCTGTCCATCCAAAGTCTAATTTCAGCTCAACGCCTTCAGTTTTAGGACCTTGTGTTGAAACATAAAAAAAAATCACAGAGTCTTCTGTGCATGTGTGCCCCATTCTTTTACAACATTTCTTTTGTAAAATGTAAGACATCTGGTTTAGCAAGAAATATACCTCTTGGCAATCAGATTGGTTGTAGTGTAATTTCTTTCAAATTTACACAAAAATTTTAGTAACAATTTCACTAAAATGGGGTACTGACATTTTGTATTTGGATCAATCCACTGACAAAGCCCCTCTAGGACCTTGGTGTTTATAATGTTCCCGGGGATTTAACATGGAGATAAAAAGGGCAATCTTTGACACAATTTCCCACAAAATTTTGTGTGTAGAATTGTTTCATTACCCAATGGCAATGAATTTTGTTCTAAAAATAGACTGGGTTACCGTAATGTTTTGATAAACCGTCCGTGTTGTTATAAAATCTCGTAACTACGGCTTGAATCAAGCCGTAGGTACGAGATGTTATAACAACACCCACGAAATACTATTTGTTTGTCCGAAATTACGTCACGGTTAGCTGGATAAAATCGTTCCATATTTGAGAAAACTTAAAGGTTGAAAACTTTGTATGTAGCATTGTCTGATGTGCAATTTAAGAATCTAATAGATTTTGTATATTTTGTTATATGTGAGCGAGTTAGGGCCATACTGCCTCTCATGTTATGAAGAGACAGTGTAATCCTGATTTATATATGTAATTACCTGTAATATCAGGTAAATCAGATTATAGTTGATGTATTACAGTATAAAACTATTGTTTATGGTGCTTGTTGCATAATATGTTGTCCTTCAAAATGTACTTTATGGGTATTTGAATGACCTTGACATTGATAGTATTTAAAAATATATTATATGTGTAAGTTTTACCATTTTACAAACAAAAAAATCTGTTTGCATGTCTCTCTGTCTTTTGGTCGCAAAGTCTATAGATCCATTCCCACAGTGACTCTTTTTGACTTCCTACAAGATAGAGGCTTTGGAAAACATTGTGGAAAATGAAGAAATTGTTTTAAAACTAGCAAACTCTTAATGTTCCACATTTTCTACCAACAAAGACAAATATATTTAAAATTTTGTTCTTGAAATTGTTGTCTGTAACATCTTTGAATTGGATCAATATAACATTTTGTCATTTCGTTATTGGCTTATCATGTAAAAGTTGGCTCTTATTGCAATAAGAAGTCAGCAGAAAATTTTAAGTCCCCAATAATTACCAAAATGTGGTAGTGAATTATTAGCTCACCTGAGCACGAAGTGCTCAAGGTGAGCTATTGTGGTCACTCAATGTCCGTCGTCCGTCCGTCTGTCCGTCCGTCCGTCTGTCCATCTGTCAACAATTTGGTGTTAACACTCTAGCATCCACAAATGTTGGCCAATCTTAATCAAACTTGGTCAAAGCAAGTATGGTCATAAGTTCTCGGATGAGTTCGATTATGGGCCTGATCGGACTTGGAAGTCTGGAGTTATTTGCCCTTGAACATAAAAAATAGCTAGTTTTTACCTTGTTAACACTCTAGCATCTACAATTATTGATCAATCAAGACAAAACTTGGACATAATGTTGGAGACCATAAGATCTCGGATGAGTTTAATTTTCAGTCTGATCTGACCAGAAAGACGAGAGTTATGTGCCCTTGAATTTGACAAAATTGCCATTTTTGGCAGTTTTCGACCTTGTTTACACTCTAGAATCTACAATTATTAATCAATCAAGACAAAATTTGGACACAATGTTGGGGATCATAAGATCTTAGATGAGTTTGATTTTCAGTCTTATCTGATGAGAATGTCGAGAGTTATGTGCCCTTGAACTTGACAAAATTGCCGTTTTTGACTGTTTTCGACCTTGTTAACACTCTAGAATCTACAATTATAAATCAATCAAGACAAAACTTGGACACAATGTTTGGGATTATAAGATCTTGGATGAGTTTGATTTTCAGTCTGATCTAATCAGAAAGTCGAGAGTTATGTGCCCTTGAACTTGACAAAGTTGCCGTTTTTGACTGTTTTTGACCTTGTTTACACTCTAGAATCTACAATTATTGACTAATCAAGACAAGTTTTGGACACAATGTTGGAGACCATAATATCTTGAATTACTTTGATTTTCAGTCTGATCTTACCAGAAAGACGAGAGTTATGTGCCCTTGAATTTGATAAAATTGCCATTTTCGGCTGTTTTTGACATTGTTTGTACTCTAGAATCTACAATTATTAATCAATCAAGACAAAACTTGGACCCAATGTTAGGGATTATAAGATCTCAGATGACTTTGATTTTCAGTCTGATCTGCTCACAAAGTGGAGAGTTATGTGCCCTTGAATTTGATAGAATTGCCATTTTTGGCTGTTTTCGACCTGTTTTACACTCTAGACTCTACAATTAGTAATTAATAAAGACAAAACTTGGACACAATGTTTGGGACCATAAGATCTCAGATGAGTTCGATTTTCAGTCTGATCTGATCAGGAAGTTGAGAGTTATGTGCCCTTGAATTTGACAAAAAACTGCTTTTTCGGCTGCTTTCGACATTTTTTATACCCTAGAATCTACAATTATTTATCAATCAAGTCAAAACTTGGACACAGTTGGGCACCATAAGATCTCGTCTAAGTTGGATTTTCAAAACGCTATTGACCGTAAGTGCGTTCTCAGTCTTAAAGTCATAAATATTAATTGAATTGAACAAAAGTGTTGCTCATATCATTTTGGTTCAGGTGAGCGATATAGGACCATCATGGTCCTCTTGTTTATTTGTTGATTAAAAAGGGTAGCAAAATTATTAGAGTCTTGAAATACAAACCATTTCTTTGAATAATAATTTATAAATCCAAAATATTTTTAGTCGCCTCAAATCAAAAGAAATCCCACAATTACTACATCTCCATTCCAACTAGAACCAGAATTGCTCATCACTTTACCAATAATTTATCTAACAGAGGCTTTCTTTTTCATTCATACCATTTATACTGCTTGAATGCATTGCATGCTCTAATTTTATTAAATACAACTACATGTTCTTCGAAGCTTAATGATTATAATGGTTAATTGTTCCAAAAACTTTACTATCATGTTTTACTAGGAAATTGATAAGAACTGTGAAACCAAAATAATAATAATGATAATAATAATAAGATATAAAGCTAAAAAAAATTATTTAAAATACAAACCATTTAATCAAAAAATAATTTTCCGGGCAATCAAAATATGTGATTTTAATCAAATTATATCAAATCCCAAATAAATCGTAACAATTGACTGTATTTATCCATTCACTATTGCAGGCCACTTTACCAATAACTTATCCACAGTGGTGATTCCTTCATTCATAGCTACTGTATAAGCTACTTCATAGGTATTTAACCCATTCCCACACAGTGACTTTTTATGCTCCCCAAAAAAATTTCGGGGGAGCATATAGTCGCCACGCTGTCCTTCTCTGTCCGTCCGTCCTTCTGTCTGTCCGTCCACAGCCAGATCTCAGCAACCCTTGGACCAAATTCAATGAAACTTCACATGTGAACTCGTGGGGTCAATACCTATAGACCTTTTTTTCCATTTCTCAATTTGAGGCTGCGTCATGGAAAGAGGGGCCTTAATGTAAAAATTAGTTTTTCTCCAATTTCTCTTTATCTAAAGGGCAGAATTGAATGAAATTTTCTTCTTATGTGAGGAATGAGATGTTCTAGTCTATATTCTATAAATAATGCGTGTACAAAAAATCTGTCATGTGAAAAGGGGGCTTAATGTATGATAGTTTTTTTTTGTGACAAACACTTATTCGGGGAGCATTATCCGTCTATGACGGCTCTTGTTGACTTCTAACAAGATAATTAAGCTTTGGAAAACATTGTGGTAAATGAAGAAATTGCTTGTGACAAGCAATTTCTTCATTTAATCCCACAATGTTTTATTACCCCAAAAGACAAAAAAATAATTTTCATTCATTTTACCAATAACTTATCCACAGTAGTGATTCTTTAATCTATAGCTGTATAAGCTACTACATAGGTTTGTAATACCAACTGCTTGAATGTTCTCTCTCAATCCAGATGGCAGTTTTGTTTTATGAAAAAAAACCATGAGTTAACAGAAGAAAATTGCAAACTATTGCCCACCCAATCTTTCTGGCCTAATAGACTGTCCCATAGGCATGGTATATTGTCGCTTTTCAGCAAAAACTTCGTAACTGCATCTTGTTTTATTTTAGCTGCATGCATGCAGAACTTTAGTTACGAGGTTTTCGTTGAAAAGCAGCGATATTGTACTTCAACTGCTGAAACGTATTGTCTTATTCCAAGCATTTTCTACATCCTATGATTTATTGATGACTCTCATTACCTGATAATAGAATCATACTCTCATTATAGGATAATAGAATTGTAGAAAGGTCATTATTGAAAGGTGATTCAAGGTATCTTGTCACACAATTAAGGTATCCGAACCCTCAAAAACACCAAACAGTCGGAGGCGAAATTTGAAAAGTGCAAATTATTCCTAAACTGTGTTAGATTTCCATTCCAAATACAAACATAAGCATTTTGCACGGTTTAGAATTTTGAATAAATGCATACTTATGGAAATATTTGACAAAAATGTTAAAAATTACCTCCCTTGCATATGAATATAGAGTAAAATAATATTTGTAGCTTATATTCTTCTTTAAGCATAATCTTGAATTCAGGCACGGTGAATCAACTTATGTGAAGTGTATTTACAAGAGTGTGAAATTTGATGCATTTCGTACGGCTAGAAAGTGTAGTTTTTTTCGGGGTCTGTAAACCTTAATAACAATCATGGAAGTCTGTAAGATGGCAAATTCTACTGACAAGCCCCTCTTGTGTGTATAATGTCCTTTCTTTTTCTTTATCTTTTTTTCCTCCAAATATTGAAGATTATATTATATAATACAATAGAAACATACAAGATATCAAATATACATTCAAATGGAAAATTAAAGTTGTTCCCCTTGATCTTAGCTTTTTTTCGGACCAAGTGCAAGGGAAACAATGCTAATTGAGGGTCAGACTACCAATATGATTCTGTGTCTAGTCCCAAATGGACTGACTAGCTATAGACATTGGCGTCTATGGAAATATATTGGTTAGTGCTAAATAAATGGTTGAATACCTGTTTTTGGTTGAAATTGCCTGTGTAGTTAGATGGGAAATCTAAACAAAACAGATATTTAATAACCACTTGGTTAGCGCTAAACAAAGTTTATACGATAGGGCCCACTTGCTCAGGCAGATAATCTATTGGGGTTGATCCTGATCCTGATCCTGATCCACATTTACATGATATTGTCTGTATATATTTTCAGGTAAGACAGATTGATGTGGTAACTGCTGATCTGTGAGTAGTGTTTGAATACATACTCTGTGTCAGAAAAGCCTTTCCATAACAGCAAAATTTTAGTTAAACCCTTTCCCAAACAACAATATTTATACACCCCATCCCAAGACAAAAACAGGGTAGGGGGTATACCGGAATAAGCCTTGATGATGGCCAGTCTGTCAGCAAAATCTTTTCCAGACAACTCCTACAATTTCCGTCTGAATTGCTTCATACTGGCAGTGTTCAATTAAACTTATAGATGGGCAAGACACAGTTTTCGCGACAATTCAATTATTAATTTGTAAGTCCTGGCACCTTATTAGTCCCCTACCGGTGTTCACACCGGAGGGGACTATAGGTTTGCCCTCCGTCTGTCCGTCCGTCCGTCCGTCTGTCCGTCTGTCTGTCCGTCTGTCCGTCCATCTGTCCGTCCGTCCGTCCATCCGTCTGTCCGCTCAAATCTGGATCCCGCGATAACTTAATAACTAAGCAAGCGTTTTTGATGAAAGTTGGTATATGACAAGATGGCAATGTGTAGATTATGCACATCATTTTATTTTTGTTTTTCGACTTAAATTGAGGTTGCTATGGTTACAGAAATAGTGAAAATATGGCCAAAAATGGGATCCTGCGATAAGATAATAACTAAGCAAGCTAGTTTGATGAGACTTGGTATAAGACTATATGGCAATGTGTAGATTATGCACATCATTTTATTTTTGTTTTTAGACTAAAATTGTTGTTGCTATGGTAACGGAAATAGTGAAAATATGGCAAAAAATATTGGATCCTGCGATAAGTTAATAAGTAAGCAAGCTAATTTTATGAGACTTGGTATATGACTAGATGGCAATGTGTAGATTATGCACATCATTTTATCTTTGTTCTTTGACGAAAAGTGCGGTTGCTATGGTAACGGAAATAGTGAAAATATGGCAAAAAATGGATCCTGCAACTTAATCTATTATTGATTACCATATTGAGTTAATGTGAAGCCGGTAGGGGACTTTATGTGTTGCATACAACACCAGATACTTGTTTGATAAAAGAATTCTCAGGGCTAGAATTTCACTAAAAATATCACTAGCAATATTTTGCTTGTGGCTTTTAAAACCACTAGCAAAAATGCAAATTCACTTGCAATTTAATTTTCATTTTGAAAAATGAAAGGTTCATATGGTGCATAAAGTTGTTCGTTTAAAAAACATATCCAAAAACTTGTATAGTTAGTCAATATTTGGAAGTCTTTCTGTAAGCCTTTTCAGGTTGCATTGATAAAACTTGTAGATGGGGAACATGTTTCCACTAGCCAAAAAAATCTAGTGTCAGATAAAATCACTAGCAATTCTGAATTTTAACTAGCGAAATGCCAGTATGCTAGTGGAAATTCGAGCCCTGAATTTTTGTCCGAACAACTCCTTCAGCTTCTATCTGATTCGCTTCATACTTGGCAGTATTCACTCAGACATGAAGTGAAAATAAGACATTGAAAACTGTCCCATCCTAATGGAGTTTTCGGCTCATCAAGTTAGTAGTTAAAGGGGGAATGGCACTTAAAATCATGCAAATTTTCCGAGAACTTCATACAAAATAAATATGTATTATGAAAATATGGCCTTTAAATTGCATCTATGCCAAATCTTAGCTTTCTATCTTGTGTATTGGCTAGGATGTCGACGGATTTAAAACCCCATATGTTCCATTATTGTAAATATTATCCCCGGGACAACAAATCATGGGGTTTTAAATCCGTCGACATCTAAGCCAATACACAAGGTAGAAAGCTAAGATTTGGCATATATGCAATTTAAAGACCATATTTTAATAATATATATTTATTTTTTTGTACGAAGTTCTCGGAAAATTTGCAAGATGTTAAGTGTTATTCTGCCTTTAACATTTTCCCAATCTAGCTAGTCACCCATTAACCCTTTCCCAAACAAGACCTGGTTTTGACATCCTTAGTAGAATAGTTTTGGAAAGACATTGAGGCAAAAGAAGAAAATGCTGATAATCAGCATTTTCTCCTTTTGCCACAATATTTTCTTAGCTTTATTGTACAAAAATCATTTCTGTTTGAGCACAAATTTTGTTGCCTACAACAGCTGATCACCCAAAATATTGCTGTTTGGGAAAGGGTCAAAGAACTTGTAAAGAAGAGAACACATCTAACTTTTTCTCCTTTTCTGTCAGTATTTTTAGTGAGCAGGGACTTTATGTCAGGGGAGCTAATGTCACAGCCCTAGTGTCTGCGTCACGTCAAGTCCCGTACGTCTTCACTTGAAAAACTTTAACCTGGTCTATATCTCAGGCACTATTAGAGATACAGCCTTGATATTTCATACATGGATACATCTCGACGAGACCTTTCATTTAGGACCATGACCTTTGACCTAGTGACCTTGACCTTGGACCTTTGATCTACTTTTGAAAAACTTTAACCTGGCCTATGTCTCATGCACTATTATTGATAGAGCCTTGATATTTCACACATGGATACCTCCTGCCAAGACCTTTCATTTGGGACCATGACCCTTGACCTTGGAGTTTGACCTATATATACTAGTGTACTTTTAAAAAAGAAATAGCTGTTTTTGTGACAAGCTCCCGTATAGGCGAGCTATGTTGTCCACGGACAACTCTTGTTTTATGTCATTATACTTACTTATTTTGTCAGAAACACTTTCATTTTGATGATTCTATTAAAGATTTAATGGTTAATGTATTTAAAAGTTCACTAGAAAAATAAGGCCTTGGCAAAGTGTTTTGTCGTAATGGTTTTTGTGCACCTGAAGCTGCTAATTAAGTGTTAATTGTGTTTTTACATCATTCATTGTTTATTCATCTGATTGTTGTCTGTCCTTGTAGCCTAGTTCTGTAATCAATACAGACATTTTCTCTACCCTAATGAAAATCTTGGACCATACAAGACTAGATTGCTGGAATAGATGAAGAAATGGATCACGTTTGTATACAAACCCAAGTGTTTTATACAGTCGCTTTTCAACAAAAACCTCGTAACTGCAGCTTGTTATAAGCTGCAGTTACAAGTTTTTTCTATTTAAAAGCAGCAATGGCCAAGGTCGTCCGTCTGTCTATCCTTAGGCGATCTCCTATAGCTCAGTTTTTATCATCGAAGCTTGTGTATTCTTAATCCATTTTGACTCTCACCAATGGGTGTAAATCATCTGTTTGAGAGAGCAGTTTGAGGCTCAGTTTGACTACTGACTATTGTGGTAGTACTGCTGAGAGAAATACCAGGAACCCATGGTTATGTGCTTCAGCACATGCAATATAACCTAGTAGTTGAAATAGGTGGTAAATCCCAATCAAATAAACTGTCTATCTATAAGTCTGTCCATCTACTAGCAATTGCTCATGAGCACAACATCTATAATTCCAATTGGAATTTGATCAAACTTGCCTTCAATTGGAATTTGATCAAACTTGCCACAATGAATCTCTATGGTATCTAGTTGTGCATGCTGCTTGTTGAAATACGATAACTCTAGAATTTATGCCCTTTAAAAGAAAAAATTGCTCAGTTCCACTGACAAGACTCTCTCAAAATGTGCATTGTATATCAACTACTCTGCAAAACTCTTTTTTACAATTGTGACGCGTCACGCTAAAAGGGACCTTATCAGTTGTGTGAAAAATATCGACCTAGCCTGTCTGCGCAGTCCGCGCAGCCAGACTAGGGCCGATACTTTTCACTTTTATGTAATTTTCTAAATTAGGCAGATTGTTTTCCCTATCTAACTATATGTTCATTTTTCGCGTATGGGATCTGGTTGACCTGTGCCGAGTCTGAAAAGTTTGTCAACATTTGGATTTTTTGGAGTCGGATAAGGTCCCTTTTAGCGTGAGTGACGGGTCACAATTAAATATTATAACTGCATGAAACTCTGATGAAACTTAAGTTTTTGGCCATTTAATGAGACAGTATCACCTCTTTTAGTGTTCCAAAGTTTGATTTTCCAAACTGATAAAGAAAATTTTGTATTGCATGATGCAAAGCTTTGAATTGTATGATGATTTAATTCAGCCATTGCATGACACCTCATGCCTAATGAAGATAGATTTATTTATTAGCCTTTGACACAATTAGTTTCAAGTTCATCTATAATATTATTGCCTATGACACAAGTTTGACCTATTCCCACATGATATCAACCTTATTTTGTCTCTCCAAGATAATGCTTTGAAAAACATAGTGGAAAATGAAGAAATTGCTTGTGGTAAGCAATTTCTTCATTTCCCACAATGTCTTCTACAAAAATAGACCCACAATTTTAAAATTTCACTCATTTGATTGGTTTATTGGGGTTTTACGCTGTTGTCAACTACTAAGGTCATTGCGGCGGCTGGAGCACCTAACCATGGAATCCTGGCGTTTCTCATACCAGTACTACCACAACACCCTTACCGAGACTCCAGCTGCTTCCCCACATAGGTTCACGATATCAAACCATTGATGGGTGACATTTTTGTCAGTAAGGGTATTTGCCACAGCCTGGTATCGAACCCAGGATCTCTCGAATGAGAGGCAGATTTTTACTCATTTGAATTTTCCTCTGCAATATCGTTTAATTTGGATCAATCAAATTTTTGCCATGTGGGTAAGGGGTTAAAGTTAATGCAGACATTTGTCCAGGTTAATGTACAAATAAGGATGACAATGATAGTTCAATAATTGTCAATAACCCATCATGTCAATCAAATATCGAGTCCAATGTCTAGGCTTCATGTTCAATCTTCTGTCATAGCTTAACATAACTCCACCAATTAACTGCGGACAACTTTATATTGGTCGCAATTTCTGCTAGTTGAGTGCCGTAAGAACACATTGTGGAAATGGGGTCGTTACATTATGCTGATGTCCCCAGTTAACCCTTTCCCAAACAAGAATGGCTTTTGACGTCACTAATAGAAAAAAGGCTTGGGAAAACATGGAGGCAAAAGAAGAAAATGCTGATAATCAGCATTTTTAGCTCACCTGAGCACGAAGTGCTCAAGGTGAGCTATTGTGGTCACTTTTTGTCCGTCGTCCGTCTGTCTGTCTGTCCGTCTGTCCGTCCGTCCACAATTTCGTGTTTACACTCTAGCATCTACAAATATAAGCCAAACTTGGTCAAAACATGTATGGCCATAAGATCTCGAATGAGTTCAATTATGGGTCAGATCGAACTAGAAAATCAGGAGTTATCTGCCCTTGAATGCGAAAAATACTTAGTTTTGACATTGTTTACACTCTAGCATCTACAATTATTGATCAATCAAGACAAATCTTGGACATAACATTGCAGACCATAAGATCTCGGATGAGTTTGATTTTCAGTCTGATCTGACCAGAAAGACGAGAGTTATGTGCCCTTGAATTTGACAAAATTGCCATTTTCGGCTGTTTTTGACCTTGTTTACACTCTAGAATCTACAATTATTCATCAATCAAGACAAAACTTTGACACAATGTTTGGGACCATGAGGTCTCGGATGAGTATGATTTTCAGTCTGATCTGATCAGAAAGTCGAGAGTTACTTGCCCATGAATATGACAAAATTGTCATTTTTGGCTGTTTTTGACGATGTTTACACTCTAGAATCTACAATTATTGATCAATCAATCCAAAACTTGGACACAATATTGGGGATCATAAGATCTGGGATGAGCTTGATTTTCAAAGTTGAGAGTTATGAGCCCTTGAATTTGACAAAATTGCCGTTTTTGACTGTTTTCGACCTTATTTACACTCTAGAATCTACAATTTTTTACCAATCAAGACAAATCTAGGACACAAGGTTGGAGACCATAAGATCTCAGATGAGTTTGATTTTCAGTCTGATCTGACCAGAAAGATGAGAGTTATGTGCCCTTGAATTTGATAAAATTGCTGATTTCGGCTGTTTTTGACATTGTTTACACTCTATAATCTACTATTATTTATCAATTAAGACAAAACTTGAACACAATGTTTGAGACCATAAGATCTTGGATAAGTTTGATTTTCAGTCCGATCTGATCAAAAAGTGGAGAGTTATGTGCCCTTGAATTTGATCAAATTGCCGTTTTCGGCTGCTTTAGACCTTGTTTACACTCTAGAATCTACAATTATTGACCAATCAAGACAAATCTTGGACACAATGTTGGATATTATAAGATCTCGGATGAGTTTGATTTTCAGTCTGATCTGACTAGAAAGTCGAGAGTTATGTGCCCTTGAATTTGATAAAAGTGCTATTTTCGGCTGTTTTCGACCTTGTTTATACTCCAGAATCTACAATTATTTATCAAACAAGACAAATCTTGGACACAATGTTGGGCACGATGAAATCTTGAATGAGTTCGATTTTCACAATGTTATTGACCATTAAGTTCGTTTTCAGTCTTAAAGTCATAAATATTTTTTGAATTGAAGAAAAGTGTTGCCTATATCATTTTGGTTCAGGTGAGCGATATAGGACCATCATGGTCCTCTTGTCTCCTTTTGCCTCAATATTTTCTGAGCCATAATATACATAATTTCCATTTGAATTTATACCAATTTTGAATTGGAAAAGTTTCAATTTTCGCTTTTTGGGAAAGGGTTCATATTGGAACACTATGATTGGTAATAAATTATCAAGTCTTTCAGTAATTACTCTGTAATTTTGTTAGTTGTAGCTTAAAACCCTGTAACTACAGCTTCAAACAGGTGTAGTTACAGTTTTTTTACCTCCCACCAACGATATGCATGGTTCTGTGCTTTCCCTTGAATGTTTGAAGAAACCTTGGGATTTGGTGCAGAGTGAGTTAGAATTGGAATTGGCCCTCTCAATGTTTGACATAGGTACACTTTAGCTAGTCAAAATCTGTAGAGTATTAGCTGAGAAACTAAACAAACATATCTTGCAGCGGACCATTTTTATGCCCCGGTATCGAGAGATCAGGGGCATATTGTCTTACTCAAGTCCGTCTGTCTGTCCGTCCCTCTGTCCGAAAACTTAACAAACTTAACCTTTGCCTTTTCTCCAAAAGTATTTGATATAGAAAGCTCAAATTTGGTATATAACATCCTTTCAATAATATCTATCTTTTCCATGCAATTTGACCTTCCTCAAGGTCATCTTTTAACCCTTATCAACCCTTTACTCTACAAAAACTTAACCTTTTTGTCTGAAAACTTAACCTTTGCTGTTTCTCCAAAAGTATTTGACATGCAAAGCTTAAATTTGATATGCAACTTCCTTTCAATGATATCTATCTGTTCCATCCAATTTGACCTTTGTCAAGGTCATCCATTAACCCTTATCAACCCTTTACTCTACGAAAACTTAACATTTTACAAAAATTGCCATTTCGGGGGCATTTGTGTTTCATATACACATCTTGTTTCATGTGAACTTTTCCCAAAAGTCACATGGGTCATCCATTTTGTGTGCATATTGGCCATTATTGGGTTTTGTAATGACCTCACTTAGATGACCAAAAATAACTTTCTCTTGGGTCAAATTGAATGGAATTACCATTAGCAATTAAATTTGCAGACAGTCAAAGGGTTAAAACCATTAACCATCTATTTAAAGGTGCTAAGTTTCCATTTGGCTGTAGAATTTATGGGTGGAATTGTATAGTTTAGTTCAATGGCAATAAAATAAAGTAGTCTGTGCTTAACTGTTTATTGTACTTGACTTGTTTAAAATGTCTACATTCCATACTGAACAATTCTAAGATTTATCTCACTCAAAAAACACACGGAAAAAAAAAACAAGCACTATATCT
This sequence comes from Fragum sueziense, assembly GCA_963680895.1. Lineage (NCBI taxonomy): Eukaryota > Metazoa > Mollusca > Bivalvia > Cardiida > Cardiidae > Fragum > Fragum sueziense. The sequence goes on along the minus strand of OY804607.1, from coordinate 36,858,698 downwards.
AGTTTTGATATCCAGTTTTAAAACACATTGAGAGAAATGAAAATGCTAATGATCAGCTCAGCATTCAATTATTATAGAAATAAAAAGTGAAAGAAAACTAATTCAATAAAGTAAAACATAAAAGGTCATGTTAACTGGGTGAAAAGCAATCACATTTTAAGGTACAATACAGGCAAGATTGTATGGCACATGTTTTTGTTTTGTTCAAATGTAAACAAAACATTGTTCCATAAAACTCAGAAAACCCTGAACAGTGAAACAGACCGCTCTACACGGGTGGGCATCAGGGGAGCTACCTCGAAAATGTGTTAACGTAAATTTGTTCCCACGCCACATCCGGTAACTGTCGAGGTAGTGGAAATCCCCGTATTTTGACAAACGGACAAAGGTGAGCTCTCGCTTTTATTTGATTTTTCTTTCAAAGAGCACATAACTTGGAAATCTGGCGATGCAGTGCAATGCTACTATGTTTTAGCAATGCATGAAGACCGAAAACCCCATTAAATAGTGGAAAATACGAACAGGGCGACATTAATTCCAGGACTGATGGATTGCAATTTCGCCCTGTGTTGACATATCGGCAGGCATCTCGAGACAGATTTTGTACTTTATTTTCGGTTTCTGACCATTATCACATGTTTTGATGCAACACGTAGTCAAAGTGACTACAATGACGCAAAAACTTCAGATGTTCTGGTCTCCTGAACAGATTACCTACCCAAAAATCTCATTCGTGTTGTTCCCAGACCATCGAGGTAGCGGTAATCTAGCGAGATAGTTCCCACACGTTTACATAGGCAAAACAAAAGCAGTTTGTTATTTGGTTGATTAGATTTTCGTGGTGTTCTGATTTTAAGCTTTGATATAGTTGACATCCTGGACACATAAAGTCTTTTCGTTGGAGACACGGTCCTGGCTTTCTTCAATAATGATAATTTAAATGGAGTCCTTGCTTTTGCTTTTATTGGACTATTTAATTTTCGTTTCATCTTATGTTTCCACCAGTTTTGTGCAGACAGGGTGTACTGCTCTTTCAAATAACGGTTTTAAAGTTTAACAGAATGTGATTTTCAATGGCTATATGTAGGATATCTGCACTTTCTGGTGAGCCCCTTTCTTGTCCTGCCTTTGAAGACGCCCATCTAAAAAAAAAATAATAAGTTAAAACTAATAAAACAGTATTTTTATGCAGCAAAAATCATCAAGTTTAAAAACAAGCTTCAAAACCTTTGCCACTATATCATTCCATTCTCAGCAGCATAACGGTATATATATACTCATTATCAGTGAAAAGTTACCAGTAAACCTTGCCCTGGTTTCTCGAAAGACTTTAATACATATTCATGAGTACATGTTCAACTTCAATGGAATACTCTCCAACGTTGAAGGGTGTTCGATTTAGTTCAAGTGGATTTCGTGTGATTTGAGTCAGTGCTCATATTTGAGTCTGAGAACGTACTTATTTTTTTTAGAGAAACCGGGGCCTGGTATGTCCAGCACATGATCATTTTCGTGTCTTTCTGATTACAGAATTATTATATAGATACAATTTCAATAGCTTAGACCTTTGTCAATGGTTTACCGTTAGAAATATGAATGAAACATCTGTATTTGTGTTCATATTTTTCATGATACTCTGTGATGTAGGTCTACGCTTTTCGAATTCTATTTTTACCGATATTGTTTACTTTTACGGCATAGAATAGTAAGCGTCTAAGCTATGGAAAACAGTGTCTATTATATAACCAATCATTTAGGAATACCAATAGTTTCTATAGAAATGCACAAGAAAATGTCAAATTTGTGTTCTACCCAAAAGTTTGACCATCGATTCAAATTTGTTTGATTGGTGGACAGATTCTAATACTTTTGGTGACGTATTACACGAAAATCTCCAGGAAAAGACTATCACGCAACCTGTGCAAATGACGACTTTTGCTTCAGATTTTCAGAACTGTAGGGATTATCAGGGATCACCAGTCGCCGTGCAGCCAGTTGTATCTGTGTAAACCCGTTCTTGAATCATCATGTTGTTTGTTTTGATTTATATGTTTGAACGTGAAGTTTGTGATTCGCCATAATGACCGAACAACTAACTAAGTGTTGTGAATCACTACAGAAGCAGAGGGTGATGTTTGGTACCAGCTCAACATGTTTAAGCCCCTCTCCCAACTTTTAAAATACTGGCCGTTCCAAGGCGGTACTTCTGTTGTGGTTCCCTGTGTTCTATGTATTTGAGTGGATTTTTATGCTGTTCGGTCATTTTATGTGTCGTAACACTTTCAGTTAAGTTCTGGTGACTGAGTGACAAACTCTTGGGAAAAAGGATGCTAACGCGGCTTACAACATGTTCTCTTTGTATTGGTTCTTAAATGTATTTTTTGTTGTTTCCCACTTGGGTTTCATGTTGTGATTTATGTTGTGATTGCGGCAATTCCTGCTCATTGTTTCATAAGTTCTAAAAAATCTGCATAATTAGATATTGCATGTGCATCACAGTTCTGTGACTAGCGGAACTGATTTTCGCCAACTAGCCATTAGGTCGCTGTCCAGAATCATTAAATTATATCAACACATCAATATATCAGACGGCTAGATGTTTGGAACGCGTGGGAACTATCTCGCTAGATTACTGCTACCTCGATGGTCTGGGAACAACACGAATGAGTTTTTGGGTAGGTAATCTGTTCAGGAGACCAGAACATCTGAATTTTTTGCGTCATTGTAGTCAATTTGACTACGTGTTGCATCAAAACATGTGATAGTGGTCAGAAACTGAAAATAAAGTACAATATCTGTCTCGAGATGCCTGCCGATATGTCAACACAGGGCGAAATTGCAATCCATCAGTCCTGGAATTAATGTCGCCCTGTTCGTATTTTCTACTATTCAATGGGGTTTTCGGACTTCATGCATTGCTAAAACATAGTAGCATTGCACTGCATCGCCAGATTTTTAAGTTATGCGCTCTTTGAAAGAAAAATCAAATAAAAGCGAGAGCTCACCTTTGTCCGTTTGTCAAAATACGGAGATTTCCACTACCTCGACAGTTACCGGATGTGGCGTGGGAACAAATTTACGTTAACACATTTTCGAGGTAGCTCCCCTGATGCCCACCCGTGCTCTATCACTGTACCTAAATTTTCAACATGTCTATGTCACTACAGTTGGCACCACATCCTATGGCACAATGTTTATATTTTGTTCAAATGTAATTGAACGTTAAACAAAACATAAACACATGCCATACGATGTGGCGACAACTGTACTTATAAAGAATTTATTTATCTGTTATACAACATTGTTTTGTTTACATTTGAACTGGTAAGGATGTAGAAGTACTGCTACAAGAAATGGGGGGGGGGGGGGGGGGGGGTATTTGTCCGCTTTTCGACAAGTTCTGGTTAAAAAGAGCTATTGCTAGGTAAAGCCAGTTTTGCATTAGAGCATGTTGTCAAACGAAACCCATCCCTGATTGTGAACAACTTGTCACAAAGGAAATGCTTTAACATTGTATTTATCACAAAGTCAAACATGTGGTAGATTGAAAAATCTTGTTTCAGTTTTTGTTAACCCATTACCTAACAATCAAATTTTAAGCTTGTCCAAATTTAAAGAAGTTACAGACAATATTTTCAACAGGGTTTTCCCGGACGCAGGATATTGCGTCCTAGACTCTTAAAATTGGGTTCAGGACTCTTAAAAATATATTATGTGCGTCCCATGGGACTCCCAAATAAAAGTACAAGTACTAGCTTACTTGAAGTGCTATGATCGTCTAGTTTACCGAAACTACACCTGCTTACATTCATGTAGGAATTTTTTAAGCAGACATTATGTGCATGACATCAAACACATTCTTGACAGACGCTTGCATAAGGTTCCATTTTTATTACTCACAATAAGAAATACTCCTATAGGCGGGGGGGGGGGGGGTTAGAAGGGATTTGTACCCAAATTGTTTTGTACTTTTCTGTGACTTTTCCTAATTTTTACCAGATTTGATAAAATCAAGACTACTTCCAGATGGGAGAAAGTGTTATACGAAAATCCAAACATATTCCTGTTTTCTGGGTAGGATTGGAACTCTGAATTAACAAATTCCAGTCCTAAGTGTTCTTTGTAAATTACGTTTATAAATTAAATTTGATTTTGATATTATTCAGAATGATTCCACCATTTTGGTCAATACAAACCCTATGACAGGCTGGGGGTACGGACAAAACCCCACCAGGACAAAACCCCACCAGGACAAAACCCCCTCGGACAAAACCCCCTCGGACAAAACCCCACCACTAAAATTGGCAAGGCGGACAAAACCCCACCAGTCTTATATTTTATTCATTTTCAAATCATTCAACAATAAATAATTATTGAAACAAATAAATTTGCATTTGATCAAGTATTGTAATAGTTATGCTTTGATAATTTATTTTCTATTTTTCTCATTTTTGATGTTTGATGAATAAAAAATACAGGAAAGAAATAACACTCATAATAGCTATTATAATGAAGGACTAATGTTGTTTTTTCCATGGTATACATTATCATTGATTTATTTTTATAATATTCTTAGATTTATAATTTTTTGAAGTTTTTTTTATGAAGCCTAAAAATTTGATTTTTGAACAAAAAAGTATTTAATGCTAGATCATAAATTGATAATGAATGAAGAAGTTATCCCTGAATATCATGAATATGAAATGATTTTTCCCAAAAAAGTTTCAATTGAATAATGCCTTTGATAAATTTTAATAAGCATGAATCATGGGAATAAACTTATTTAAAATTGGAAGTGTTACTTTCTTCTGAGGTGTTAAGTCTTCTGATGTCATCTATTGTCCTGATTATGATATGTGATAATTGATTTCGTAGATAAGGGAATGATATAATGCATGCCAAATGACTTATTTAGGTGACAAAAATTTGATGTCAAGATAATATTTGGCTTCATCTTATTCCCAGTAACCAATCCTTTTCCCACAATTGTTTCCATTTTTAAAGCAAAATTGCCTTATTTCGATATTTCAATAAACACAGAATGAGAAATAAGTATAAAAAACAATGCTTTTAAAATACAATAAATACATAAATATAATTAAGATCTATATCATTTTTTGAAGTTTCAAATAAATAATTAAATTATAAAGTAATAAATTGTGAAACATAATCAAATCTCTTATATTTAAAAATATTTTCCTTACCAAATTTTTTTTCTATGTCATAAATTTCTTATACTATATTTCATATATTGGTGGGGTTTTGTCCTGGTGGGGTTTTGTCCTGATGGGGTTTTGTCCTGGTGGGATTTTGTCCGAGGGGGTTTTGTCCTGGTGGGGTTTTGTCCTGGTGGGGTTTTGTCCTACACTCGACAGGCTGGATGCCTATATTTTGTTAAACATACAAAGCCAAATACTAATAATGGGTCTGAGTTTGCTGCAGTCTTTTTAAATATGGCCAATATTTGGTGTTCATATTTAAGTTAACTGATTTTCTAAGAAAGGACTCTTAAAATTAACACAAGGACTCTCAAAAATCATAGCTGAGGGTCCCAAGGACTCCTTCTTTACAAGATCCAGGGAAAACCAATGAGATGAACTTTGAAATTGTTGGACTTTTTGGGAAGAAAACATAGTGGGAAATGAAGAGATTGCTTGTGACAAGCAATTTCTTCATTTTCCACAATGTTTTTATCAGCATTGTTCTTGCGAGGCGTCGAAAAGTGTCAATGTGGGGGATTGGGTTAAAGTGCAGAAAACAGTAAAATACAACAGAGGAGCAGATAAAATTGGCATCAAAGACAGACTTCTGTCAAGACTAGCTTTTATGGTAGAATCAGATAAGACGTGTTCAATAAACGTTAAAGAACAGACAGGAAATGGCTGCAACAACTGCATTATCCTGTCTTGACCCTGTTCCAAACAAGACTGGATTTTTATGTCCCACAATAGAAAAATATGACTTGTGAAAACATTGAGGCAAAAGGAGAAAATGCTTATTCTCAATATTTCCTTGGTTATATTCTATACAAATGCTGTGTTTCTCAACATCCATTTCATTGTCTACAAAAGCTTTCAAACTGGTGAGCAGTTCGAGGCTTGGTAAAGATGATATTGTAGTACTGATGTGAGAAACAAAAGGAATACATTGAGGATGTGCTCCCAGTTAAGAGAGTTGTGAAATCCCAATCAATCAATCAACTAAGAACCATTTTTATAGTCTTTGAATAATTGTAAAAAGATAACTAAATGAATTTTCTGCCAGTGTCTGAGACAATGATGCGATGATGTTTAGTTATATATAACCTTGTCAGAAAGTTTAACCCTTTCCCAAACAAGACCTGGTTTTGATGTCCATAATAGAAGAGGTTTGAGAAAACATTGAGGCAAAAGAAGAAAGTGCTGATGATCAGCACTTTCTCCTTTTGCCTCAATATTTTCTGTACTGTATTTTACACAAATCATGTAATTATCAACTCCCAATTTGTCGTCAGTAGCAGCTTTTGAAATCAAAATTTTGAAAATTTTGATGTTTGGTAAAGGGTTAATATTAGAACTGGTCTGAGAATATCCAGGCACATCATAATGTTGCCTGCAAATGATACAATCGTAAGAATTCCAAACTGAAATATTGACGCTTTTCTTCTAAAACTTCGTAACTATAACTTCTTTAAAGCTGCAGTTATGAGGTTTTTGAAAAAAGGGAAAAAATGATTTTGTCTAATGTGTTTGCATAAATCTTTTCACAATATTATTTGAAAAAACATTTTGAACACAAATAAAATCCCATTTAATCAGACAGTTGCATAAAAGAAATGAGATTTGTTTAGTCTGAGAAAACACAGGCACATCAATGTTGGCTATAAAATGATGCAATCTTTGCAGGATTCCAAAACCAAATTAATATTTTAATTTTCTATATGATGTCTTAGATAAAGCAATTCGATCCTGAATTATTGGTCTTTGAATAAGAAAACACACCTTTTCCACTGGCAAAGCCCCTGCTAAGGCATAATTATATGGGCCACCATACTAAAGCCTCTCTTACAACCTGTTGTGCGTCTTTATAAATGGTGTGTCTTTGCAGATTTTTAGCTCGACTTTTCGAAGAAAATGAGAGCTTATACTGTCACCCGGGCGTCGGCATTGGTGTTGGCGTTGGCGTTGCAACAAAGGTTAAAGTTTTTTCAAACATCAATAACTTTCATACTATCGAAGGGATTCAACCCAAACTTGGAATGCTTATTCACCATCACACCCTCTACCTTACTACTAGGGCCCATGACCATGGCTCCACTATATTTGGAGTTATGCCCCCTTTATACTAAGCACTTAGAAAGTCGAGCGCGCTGTCTTCGGACAGCTCTTGTTAAAACATATGTTTTATTAGGACGCATGACGGCTGGTGAGAGAGGCTCAAATAATTATACAGCCAATTCTTTGCTATGTGCAGTCTGTGTAGCGGTTGCGTCCACCAAAAGCTTACGTTGCATGTGCGTGCATAGCACAACTATGCATAAGTATTAGATGCAGACCGCATGCAGGAGCATGTATGACCGGTTGTAATAGAGGCTTAAGCTACTGTTCTTAATTGGGATTATCACATTGAATCCCAACTGGCAAGCTGTTTGGGCATGTTTGTACACACAAATTCCCTGATTGAATGTCTGGAATTCTTCTGTATCTTTTATGACAGCAGCAATATAATCTTGTGGTTTGTGGTTGAAGATTTAGTGCTGTGGGTAATTTGTAGTTGTAAAATCTGCCTCAGTTATGATCCAGACTAATAGCAAGGTGGTTATTAACCCTTTCCCAAACAACAAAATTCTTGAATGATCCAATATGAAAGCTGCTGCAGACGAGAAAATTTATGATAAAAATGTAAAATTAGTTAATAATATAGCACAGAAAACATTGAGGCAAAAGGAGAAAATGCTGATTATCAGCATTTTTATGCCCCCGTATCGAGAGATCGGGGGCATATTGTATTACTCGTGTCCGTCTGTCTGTCTGTCTGTCCATCTGTCTGTCCGTCCGTCTGTCCGAAAACTTAACCTTTGCCTTTTCTCCAAAAGTATTTGACATTCAAAGCTCAAATTTGGTATGCAACTTCCTTTCAATGATATCTATCTGTTCCATGCAATTTGACCTTCCTCAAGGTCATCCCTTAACCCTTATCAACCCTTTACTCTACGAAAACTTAACCTTTTACTCCGAAAACTTAACCTTTGCTTTTTCTCCAAAAGTATTTGACATACAAAGCTCAAATTTGGTATGCAACTCCCTTTCAATGATATCTATCTGTTCCATGCAATTTGACCTTCCTCAAGGTCATCCCTTAACCCTTATCAACCCTTTACTCTACGAAAACTTAACCTTTTACTCTGAAAACTTAACCTTTGCTTTTTCTCCAAAAGTAGTTGACATACAAAGCTCAAATTTGGTATGCAACTTCCTTTCAATGATATCTATATATTCCATGCAATTTGAACTTCCTCAAGGTCATTCCTTAACCCTTAATAACCCTTTACTCCAAGAAAATTTAACATTTTAGAAAAATGGCCATTTTGGGGGCATTTGTGTTTCACAAACACATCTTGTCTTCTTTTGCCTCAATGCTTTCCAAAGTCTATTCTTACTGGAACTTCAAAACTAGGTCTTGATTGAGAAAGGGGTAAAATAAAAGCTAAAGAGAAGAGGGGCAATAGAATTTCTAAATAGAATTGAGTTTGTCTCTTGAAAGAAGGCTGCAGCCTTAGCGCAGTTGGTAGCGCATCTGCCTCTCATATGAGAGGTCCCAGGTTGATACCAGGCCGCGGCAAATACCCTTTCTGACAAAATTGTCACCCACCAATGGCTTTGAAATCATTAAGCTAAGTGGGCGAGCAGTTGGAGGCTCGGTAAGGGTGTTATGGTAGTACTGGTTTGAGAAACAACGGGAATCCATGGCTAGGTGCTCCTGCCGCCGTAATATGACCCTGGCAGTTGAAAATGGGGTAGAACCCCAATAAACTCAAACTCTTGAAAGGAAGACTCTCATGGCATTGATCACTTTCCCAATCGGCAAAAACTTGGACCGTTCCTATTTGAAAGCAGTGCTGTATACAGACAACAAAATGGACGTGAATAAAGATAAGAACGTTGTACAAAATAGCACAAAAATGTTGAGGCAAAGGAAGAAAACTGTTGGTTATCAGTGTTTTCTTCTTTTTGTTCAATGTTTTCTCAAGCCCTTTTAGTTTTTGATGTCAAAACCTGATATTGTTTGAGAAAGTGTTAATACCAATATGGCCACAGATCAGCCTTTGAAAGAAAAGATCCTTACTGTTGTTTTAATTTCATCAAAAGTTAAGTTACTTCCCCAGCGAAAAAAGTTAAAGAAAGCATTTCTAGTTCTAGAACTATTCTAGAATGTTAATTGGCACTTCTAGATCTGTTCTTGAACAGTTCTAGAAATACCATTCAACATTCTAGAACAGTTCTTGAACTTAAATGAACTTTTTGCAGGGGTGTATTTCTCCTGGAAATGTGGTATGTGTATACTTATTGTGCCATAAAGCAATGTTTGATTTAATTGACATCACCAGTGATATATATTCTTATGGCAGGCATTGTTTGTCAATATTTATCAAGCAATTATTAGGAACTTTGAAGAATCATGACAGCCGTGCTAATTCAATTGATGTATGGTAAGAAAGACAAGTGTTGTTTTTCTCTCTAACAACTATTAAAATTTTCTATTTTCAAGAACTGAATTGTATTGTCTGTAATAGCTTGATAATATGTATATTTAGATAGCAAAAAATAAAATCTCTGAGTTAACCCATTACTGCACAGTGACGCTTTTTGACTCCCTCATAAGAAAATACCTGTACTTGGGAAAATATTGTAGAAAATGAAGAAATTACGAGCAATTTCTTCATTTTCCACAATCTTTTCTAACCCAAAATGGTAAGATTTTTGAAACTTCATCATATTGATATTGTTGTCTGCATCATATTTCCAATTGGAATAGTCAAAAATGTTGCCGTCTGGTAATGGGTTAAGCATTTTCACACCTCATCATTTGAATGACCTCTGATTGACCTCTGGATGACCTTTCCAGTAGGTTAGGCTTATCAGTTTTGAAGCAATAAAGGTAAAATATTCCCACATTCAAACTCATTAATGAAATGATATATCATTATAACATCTATAATGCACTTCAGGTCAATCACCCTTAACCTTTTCCCAAACAAGACCTGGTTTTGACGTCCCTAATAGAAAAGGCTTGGGAAAACATTGAAACAAAAGAAGAAACTGCTGATAACCAGCAGTTTCTCCTTTTGTCTCAATATTTTCTATGCCATATTTTACACAATTTATGTCTTTAATAACTTCAATTTTGTCATTTGTGGCAGTTTTTGAGGTGGATCACCCTAAAATTTTGTTGTTTGGGAAAGGGTTAATAGGTATACAGTTCTAAGGATGTTTCAAACAGTTTCCCCTTCCCTGGCAGGGGCAAGTATTGTCGCTTTTCAACAAAAAACTCATATCTACAGCTTTAAACAAGTTGTAGATACGAGGTTTTTGTTGAAAAGCAATAATATCCTTTCAGACTAAAATGTCAAACACCAATGGTTTGATAATTGTTAATCTATACCCCGAGGCTCATTGCATTATGCACAGTCTGATCAGGATCCATGTTGGTCTCTAATAGCTTCTTTATGACCTGTGGTATTTCGAAGATGGTATCATTTAGCTTCATCAGTCTTCATTTAGGTACAAACTGATCCATATCCTCAATGTTCTGATATGCTATAGGGGACATTTTTGCAGATTGTGGCTCAATTTTATTGTATATTTTCAGAACGCCAGAACATTGCCCCAATGTCGTGTCCCTGCTATCAGAGAGTTAAAATCCGCATGTCAGATTTTATATGTCTGTGGTAGTACTGGTATGAAAAACAACATGAATCCATGGTTAGGTGCTCTAGCAGCCACAATATGAACATTGCAGTTGAAAGAGGTGTTAAACCAAAATAAATTAGATCAAATTATTGTATATTTTCAGAACACCAGAGCATTGCCCCAGTGCCGTGTCCCTGCTATAAGAGAGCTACAATCCGCTTGTCAGATTTTATTGTATATTTCTGTGGAAGCACTGGTACGAGAAACAACATGAATCCATGGTTACTGGTCAGGCGTCAAGGGGTACAACCGGCATCAATTTGATGCCTGAGGGAAGCATTTATATAGAGGCAGATAATAGCAAATCCCGGTCTTGTCTCTGCAGTGGTTAGGTGCTCCAACTGCTGCAATATGACTATTGCAGTTGAAAGAGATGTTAAACCAAAATAAATCGGATCAAATTATTGTATATTTTCAGAACGCCAGAACATTGCCCCAGTGTTGTGTCTTTGCTATCGGAGAGCTACAATCCCCATGTCAGATTCGGTGCAGCAATGGCTCTAGGCATCGCCTGTGCCGGGACAGGTCTCAAGGTAGGATGTTAACCCTTTCCAAAAACAATACTTCCCTGTTAGAAAAGGTTTGGGAAAATATTGAGGCAAAAGAAGAAAATGGGGATTATCAGATTTGGCACAGCAATGGCTTTCGGCATTGTCGTTACCATGCCCAAACAGTGATGCCTTTTGACACCCTACAAAATATAGACTTGTGGAAAATGAAGAAATTGCTCTTTATAGCATTTCCTTCATTTTCAAAAAAATTCATTTACTAGAAATTGTTGTCAGCAGCTTCTTTGAATTGCGACCATTCTAAATTTAAAGGCTACCAAGCGAGGCAGTTGATTTCACCGTATATTGGAAGAACATCATTAAATCAACATGTTTCATAAAAAGATCCACCAAACTCGGTTTGTTTTAGAAGTTTTGTTTGCTTTTCTTTACGTCGTTACTCGAATTTTTCGAGAAAATAAAGATCGGCAATTTCCGTAAAATCGCCACGGATTGACGTCATACAATGGCTTGACTCCACCCCATTCTAGAGCATGAGGTTCCTGACAAAAATAAAGTGTGTGACTTTTCTGTCATAAAGCTAAGTCTCAGTTTTTATCCATTTCTTGATCGTCAGAGTAATACAGACAAACTTAAATCGTTCTTTGGCACATTCCTTCACTCACTAGCGACATATTCTTTGACTATTTTAACATTTTTTCTTACATTTACTAAGGATGAATACCGTGTTTTGAGTATCGAATGGGGAAGTCACTATATGACAGAAAAGTCGGATATTTAATTTTGTCAGAAATCTCAGGCTTTTCGGGAATTGACCCATGACTGCCCATTTTTCCCGCCATGACGTCATTCAGTGGCCGGTATGACGTCATAACTTCAAATAGGAAGTTTGGCGTTTTTTCTTCAGTAAAGATCGGAAAAGACCAAAATATCCAATTTAAAAGACGAAATAAAAACACTTCTAATGTTTGAAAATGGTAGAAACTTTGATATTTTGTTATTAGGAAGGTGTTTTTTCGACACAAGAGTTTAATTTTGCCAATCAGCGGACACTTTAACCCTTTCCCAAACGGCAAAATTTTAGGGTGTTCCAATTCGAAATCTTTTACAGACGACAAAATGGATGTTATTAAAGGTACAATTTGTGAATAATATAACACAGAAAACATTGAGGCAAAAGGAGAAACTGCTGGTTATCAGCAGTTTCTTCTTTTGTTTCAATGTTTTCCCAAGCCTTTTCTATTAGGGACGTCAAAACCAGGTCTTGTTTGGGAAAGGGTTAAGCTGTCTGGTAAAAGGCAAAAAAAGAATGAATAGAAAATGCTTTTTATTCTTCTTTTCCTCAATACTTCTGAATTTTTTTTTATGAATTGATGCTCTCTAACGCTTTCCCAAGCAACAAAATTTTAGGGTGGTTCAATTTGAAAGGACAAAATGGATGTTACTAAACATATTATTTGTGAAAAATATATAGACAAAATATTGAAAAAACATTAAGGCAAATGGCGAAAATGCCCTATGAAAGAACAGGAGCCTTGTCATGTGGCGCATTACGCTTAAGAGGTCAGAGGCTTCTCAGTGAAAAGGGCATATTTTCTTATAAATAATAATTCAGAATTGAATTGCTTATTTAATTGTCTTTTTGGAAAAGAAGTTATTTTCAACATTTAATAAGCCTTGTAAAATCAGGCAAACAACTATTAAAAAAGCCTAATTGAATTTTGATATGGCTTCCTTGTTTATAGGTTAAATTCCACAATTTTCATTTTGATTCTCATGAAATTCTCATAAAGTGTTTTATGACATCAATGATGTTCCGTATTAAAAATCTAGGGCATTAAGTTCCTTCAAGAAGTTTTTACATTATTTTCTACCAGTCAGAAAGGCTTTAAGGTAGTCCATCTTTAACCCTTTCCCAAACAAGACCTGGTTTTGACTCCCCTTATAGAAAAGGCTTGGGAAAACATTGAGACAAAAGAAGAAACTGCTGATAACCAGCAGTTTCTCCTTTTGCCTCAACGTTTTCTGTACTATATAGTACCAAAATACCATCTTAAATTTCATCCATTTTATGCCACAGCTTTTGAATTGGAACTGTACAATTTTTGGACGTTTGGGAAAGGGTTAATGTGGTTCACACAATGTCAGATTTTTCGAGCAACGTTGGACTGTAAAAGATATGGATTTATTGTAACTTTCCATATAGATGGGATACCTTCCAAATGTCCGGCCATACCACAGCTGGTAGGGCAACAGACTTTTGTGAGGTCCTAGGTTCAAACCGCAGTCGCAGCAAATATTCTTTCTAACAAAATTGTGTCCCACCAATGGTTGTACAACCCTAAACCTAGATGTGGGTGGGCAGCAAGGATGTTGTGGTTGTACTGGTATGAGAAATGACAGGAATCCATGATAAGGTGCTCCAGGGGCTGTGATATGAACACAGCTATTGAAAATTGCGTTAATCCACAATCAACCAACCTTTTAAAAACATTGTGGGTAAAGAAGAAATTGCTTGTGACAACCAATTTCTTCTTTTCCCACAATGTTTTTTACCTCAAAAGACATAAATATTTACAATTTCATTCATTTGAATTTGTCATCTGCAATATCTTTGAGGTCAAATCAATCTAAAGTCTTGACATCTTGGAATGGGCTAATAAGGACACAGACAGTAGCAAACATATTTTAGATAAATATTTTCTCTCATGTCATACTTAAATTTGTCTTAGTAAAAATTTAAAAGAAAAAAAATACTTTTAAAAAGTGATCTGTCACTTAGTCTTGAGTATTCAGTCATTCGTTATCCTTAAGGCTATATTTTATACAACTTCCTTCAAAACATTTAAGACATATTTATTGTCTTTTCGATTTTTCTGTCTTTCCGACTTCCGACGACATGTTAATGGCAATACTCAATTAATATCCTCAAATCACCTCAACCTAAGTAACCCACTAAGTAAGCCTGATAGAGTTGATGACCAATGACCCAATCTATCTATGCTCCTTGTTATACCCCCCAAATTCAATTTGGGGGGTATATAGGAGTCAGCTTGTCCGTTGGTCTGTTGGTCCGTTGGTCCGTCCGTAGCTTTTTTGTCCGCTCTATTTCTCCTAAACTACTGGTCCAATTTAATTCAAACTTCACATAGTAACTCATTACCAAGTGGAGATGTGCATAATATATTTTGGTCACGGTCCATTGATTTTTGAAAAGTTACGGCCCTTGAGTGAATTTTCTTGTCCGCTCAATTTCTTGGAAATTGATAGACAGATTTCAAAAAAACTTTACAGTTATGCTAAGTAGCTCTCAAATATGTGCACATTAAATTCTGGTGATGATTCATGGATTTTTGACCGAGCTATGGCCCTTTGCTGAAAATTGCAATTTTGCGCAAAATCAACATGTGTTGATCCGGTTTTCAATTATTTGTCCACTCTATTACTCATTACTAAGTGGAGACGTGCATATTGTATTTTGGTCACGGTCCAATGATTCTTCACAGAGTTATGGCCCTTGAGTGAATTTTCTTGTCCGTTCAATTTCTCAGTAACTAATGGATGGATTTTATAAAAAACTTTACAGGTATGCTTATCAGCCCTCAAATATGTGCATATTAAATTTTGGTCATGGTTCATTGATTTTTGACTGAGTAATTGCTCTTTGTTGAAAATTGACATTTTTCGCAACATTGACATGTGTTGATCGGTTTTGTTGATTTTTTGTCTGCTCTATTTCTCAAAGACTGCTGGCCAAACTATATTCAAACTTCACATGTGAACTTTTTACAAAGTGGAGATGTGCATATGGTTTTTTGGTCACGGTCCAATGATTATTCACGGAGTTACGGTCCTTGAGTGAATTTTCTTGTCCGCTCAATTTCTCGGTAACTAATGGATGGATTTTATAAAAAACTTTACAGGTATGCTTATCAGCTCTTAAATATGTGCATGTAAAATTTTGGTCATGGTTCATTGCTTTTCGACTGAGTAACGGCCCTTTATTAAAAATTGACATTTTTCACAACGCAAAGATGTGTCGATCAGTCTGTTTTTTTCGTTTGATCTTTTTCTCAATTGATCATTTCACAGTTCAGGAAATGTACATCTCAAAATACACAAACACAGCACTGTTGGGGGGTATGATCACTTTCAGTGATATTCTAGTTTTATTAACAGGAGGCCATTAATCTTATGAACTTGATGACCAATGACCCAGTTAACTATGTAAGACAAGGAATTCTCTGATAAATACATATGTCTTGTTTGACTTTCAGGAAGCGATCAGTCTGACAGAGCAGATGAATAATGACCCAGTTTACTATGTAAGACAAGGTGCTCTTTTAACCCTATCGCACACATTGACGCTTTTGGACGCCCCACAAAATAAAGGCTTAGGAAAACATTGTGGAAAATGAAGAAATTGCTTGCGACAAGCAATTTCTTCATTTCCCACAATGTTTTCTACCAAGAAAGACCAAAAAATGTTAAATTTTGTTTAATGGAAATTGTCGTCTGCAACGCCTATGAGTTAGGACTTTGCTAAAATTTTGTTGTTTGGTAATGGGTTATATGTTATGTCTTATTTTATTTTCAGGATGCCATCAGTCTGATAGAGCCAATGACCAATGACCCAGTTAACTATGTTAGACAAGGAGCTCTAATTGCCTCAGCCATGATTCTGGTACAACATAATGAAGTCACCTGTCCTAGGGTAAGTTAAATGATATTTGTGTAAGTTACCACACACCAACGCCTTTAGACGCATTGTTAGTTACCACACACTAGTGCCTTTTGACGCCTTGTAAAAGTTACCACACAGTTACGCCTTTTGACGCCTTGTTAGTTACCACACACTAGTGCCTTTTGACGCCTTGTAAAAGTTACCACACAGTTACGCCTTTTGACGCCTTGTTAGTTACCACACACTAGTGCCTTTTGATGCCTTGTAAAAGTAACCACACACTAACGCCTTTTGACGCCTTGTTAGTTACCACACACTAGTGCCTTTTGACGCCTTGTAAAAGTTACCACACAGTTAGGCCTTTTGACGCCTTGTAAAAGTTACCACACAGTTACGCCTTTTGACGCCTTGTAAAAGTTACCACACACTTTTGCCTTTTGACGCCTTGTTAGTTACCACACACTAGTGCCTTTTGACGCCTTTCAAAAGTTACCACACACTGGTGCATTTTGATGCCTTGTAAAAGTTACCACACACTGGTGCCTTTTGACGCCTTGTAAAAGTTACCACATGCTAACGCCATTTAACGCCTTGTAAAAGTTACCACACACTTATGTCATTTAATGCCTTGTAAAAGTTACCACACACTAATGCCTTTTGACGCCTTGTAAATGTTACCACACATTAAAACCTTTCAATGCCTTATTAAAGTTACCACACACTAAAGCCTTTTAATGCCTTGTAAAAGTTACTACTCACTAACACCTTTTGACAGCTTGTAAAAGTTACCACACACTAAAGCCTTTTGACGGCTTGTAAAAGTTACAACACACTAAAGCCTTTTGACAGCTTGTAAAAGTTACCACACACTATAGCCTTTTGACGGCTTGTAAAAGTTACAACACACTAAAGCCTTTTGACAGCTTGTAAAAGTTACCACACACTAAAGCCTTTTGACGGCTTGTAAAAGTTACAACACACTAAAGCCTTTTGACGGCTTGTAAAAGTTACCACACACTAAAGCCTTTTGAGGGCTTGTAAAAGTTACCACACTCTAACGCCTTTTGACACCTTATTAAAGTTACCACACACTAACGCCTTTTGACGCTCCTTACCCAATTACCACACAGTGACGCCTTTTGTCACCCCTTAAAGGGGACAGAGGTGGTGCAGTGGTAACGCGCTGGAGTTGAAATACAGGGGTCACTGGTACAACATAACGTCCTAGGGTAAGTTGAATGATATTAAATTTGTATTAGTTACCACACATGCCTTTTGACACCTTGAAAATGAAGGTTTTGGAAAACATCTTGACAAGGTTTTTTTTTCATTTTCCACAATGTTTAACCCTTTCCCAAACAACAGAATATTACAGTTGTCGCCACATCGTATGGCACAATGTTTATGTTTTGTTCAAATGTAATTGAACGTTAAAGAAAACATAAACACGTGCCATACGATGTGGCGACAACTGTAGGGTGATCCACTTCAAAATTGTCACAAAAGACAAAATGGATGTTATTAAAGATAGGATTTGTGTAAAATATGGCACAGAAAATATTGAGACAAAAGGAGAAACTGCTGGTTATCAGCAGTTTCTTCTTTTGTTTCAATGTTTTCCCAAGCCATTTCTATTAGGGACGACAAAGCAAGGTCTTGTTTGGAAGAGGGTTAATTATCAGAAAGACTAAAAAAAGTAAAATTTCAGTCACTCAAAATTGTGGTCTTCAACACCAGTATAAAATTTTGTGTCTTGGTAATTGCTTAACCCTTTCACTGCCAAATATTGACCTTTGACGCGTCTCTCACCGCTGAATTAATTCGAAGAAATTTCCAAGAATCGATACCCTGTACACAAAATCATGCATAACTTTTGACTCATTTGATGGATTCCTTTCAAATTTTCAGGACATGCAGACAAATGAAGCATCTTTATGTTACCAAAATTTCAAAGTTATTCATGAAATGACAATATTTTTTTCTTTTTTTATCTAACTCACAAATTGTTACAATCTAGTAGAACAATGGGAAATATTGGGTGAGCAAACCTCGACTAAATGTTTTCGTTGAAAGTATAATAATTTGATGGAACAGATTGTTGAATTGTCAACTATAAATATTATAATTTCAAACTATCCCGAAGCATTTTCCAGCATTTTTGGTGTCATTCATAGTGATATTTACAGCTTGAAGGCATAAACAGCAAGTGTATGATCTAATGGCAGCCATATTGTTGTCTTTTGTCTTGGAAAATTCCCCATAGAAATACCAAAAGCTTTCCGATTGTAACACAAATTCTACTGTTTCACCTGTCAAACGCTAGTACTTTGATTATTAAAACGGTGCTATAAGAAAAAGAATGTGTGAAAACCACTTAGCTGTAAAAAATATTCACATATTTCGCCCCCATAAATTTGTCGACTGAAGTCGCCTATGGCAGGGAACGGTAAAGCGACAAAAGTCGCCTATGGCAGTGAAAGAGTTAAAGGCCAAAATAAGTACTTAAAATACTCTTTGACAATAATATGTTCCAAATATCATTTCATGTACATGTATTATTTTGTTGTATGAATTAAACAAATATACAGCAGCCTCAACATTGTTCAACATGATGTTTCTTTAACATGTCATACAAATACAAAAACAAAAGATCAGAACATTCTGTTGAGAATTACAACCCATCATTAGATAGCAAACTTCTGGCATCATCTGTGCCAATGGAAATTAATGAGAGATACCATTGTCAATTTCAGGGCATCATCCGTGGCAACAGCAATTGATATGGGATACGCCTATAATCAATTTCTGTTGCTACGGATGACGCCCCAAGATGCTTGAAGTGTTTTGTAGTTAGTGATGGGTTGTAATCCTTAAATGTGTAATGGTGTGATATTTAGTTGTGATTGAAGGTGTTTGACATTAACATCATATAACCAAAAATGGCACGAGAATTATTCAGACTTCACAAATTTATCTTGTATCAACATTTCAGGTTGGTCATTTCCGTACATTGTACAGTAAGATAATCAGTGACAAGCACGATGACATTATAGCCAAGTTTGGAGCCATTCTGGCACAGGGTATCCTAGATGCAGGTTAGTAACATCCAGCTTTTTCCAAAACAAGACCCAGTTTTTGATATCCTGAGTAAATATTATTAGAGAAAACATTTATTCAAAGGAAAGAAAAGCAGAAATTGTAGCAATCCCTCCATATTTTAACAGCTATAACATAGTCTAACATGTGTGTCAGGTCGTCCTCAGACATGCATGCTGTCAACTCCTCCAGTTAATCTCCTAGTACTCCGGGATTGCTGTGCCTGCATCCTGCATTAACCCTTTCCCAAACGACAAAATTTTAGGGTACTCCAAATTGAAAGCTGCTGTAGACGACAAATTAAAGATTGAAAACCATTGGATTTGTGTAAAACATGGCATAGAAAATATTGAGGCTAAAGGAGAAACTGCTGGTTATCAGCAGTTTCTTTTTTTGTCGCAATGTTTTCCCAAGCCTATTCTATTAGGGACGTCAAAACCAGGCCCCGGTTTCTCGAAAAAACTTAAGTATAATTCATTCTCATGAGTTCATGCTCAACTTCTATTCAATACCAATCAACGTTGATTGGTATTCAATTGAAGTTCACATGTATTTCGTGCGATTTGAGCACGATGCTCAGATTTGAGCATGAGAAAATACTTAAGTTTTTTCGAGAAACCGGGCCCAGGTCTTGTTTTGGAAATGGTTAAAACATCCACCATGCTTGAGCCTGGGTTTCCTCGTTTTCTCTTTCCATGCTTAGGGGTGCATAACATACTTATTGATTTCTTTTGACATCTGTTATTTTCTGGACTGCAACTCTTTTCAAATTGGAATAGTATGAAATTTTGTTGTTTCTGAAGTAGTTAATCAGAGTGTGTCCTTTTTGGAAAAAATACTGGTTATCTGAGACATTATGACATTATCATCTCTTCTACAAGGAAAAAATGTACGATACTTAAGTTTATTTTATACCCCCTCATCCATGATTCTGGGCAAGCTGTTTTATAGTTGGTTTGTCTGCCAAAAGATAATAACTTAATGTTACCTTTGATCTGAACAATTTGTAAGATTTTTACTTAGGTAACAAGGTGTGTGTCAAATGCTGGAATATATTGTTGGCTGCATTCGAAAATGTCATAACTACAGCTTGAATAAGCTGTAATTAAGACATTTTTAGCTCGACTTTTAGCTCGACTTTTCGAAGAAAATGAGAGCTTATACTGTCACCCGGGCGTCGGCGTTGGCGTTGCAACAAAGGTTAAAGTTTTTTCAAACATCAATAACTTCCATACTATCAAAGGGATTCAACCCAAACTTGGAATACTTATTCACCATCACACCCTCTACCTTACTACCAGGGCCCATGACCCTGGTTCCACTATATTTGGAGTTATGCCCCCTTTATACTAAGCAACTTAGAAAGTCGAGTGCGCTGTCTTCAGACAGCTCTTGTTACATGTAGCCAACAGTATATTTTCCACAAGCAATATCTGCATTTAATGTCTCAGCATGCAAACTACACTTTTTGATTTGAAGGTCATTTCCTTAGTTTAGTCTGCAACACATTTCAATTTAGATGAATCTGAATCCCGTTTGTCTGAAAATTGGTTAACCCTTTTCCAAATAAGACCTGATGTTGATGTCACTAGAAGAAAATGCTTGGGAAAAACTTTGAGGCAAAAGAAGAAAATGCTGATAATTAGCATTTTCTCCTTTTGCCTCAATATTTTCTCTGCTTTATTGTACAATGATATACTCTTTATCACCAAATTTCTGTCATCTGCAGCAGCTTTGAATTTGGATTACCCTAAATTTCTGTCATTTGGTAATTGGTAAAATTAGTTATTTCTGGGGGAAAAAAGAGATTAATACTTGATACATTGTAAATAATGAAAACTGAAAAATACATTTGTTGCATTTAAATGCGGATAAACTTCTTTAACCCTTTCCCAAATGGTGAAGCCTTGTGATGCCTCAAGACGAAAATATTTGGGAAAACATTGACACAAAGGAAGAAAAGGCTGATAACCAGAATTTCCTCGTTTTGCAGTAGGGTAATTTCAAAAATAATGCATCCTTTTTATGCTCCCCGAAAAAATTTCGGGGGAGCATATAGTCGCCATGCTGTCCGTCCGTCCGTTCGGCTGTCCGTCCGTCCGTCCGTCCGTGTGTCCGTCCGTCCGTCCGTCCACAGCCAGATCTCAGCAACCCTTGGACCAAATTCAATGAAACTTCACATGTGAATTCCCTGGGATAATACCTAGGGACCTTTTTCTCCGTTTCTTGATTTGAGGCTGCGTCATGGAAAAAGGGGCCTTAGTGTAAAAATTAGTTTTTCTCTAATTTCTCTTCATCTAATAGGCAGAATTTAATGAAATTTTGTACTTATGTAATAAATAGGATGTTCTAGACCATATTTTATAAATAATGTGTGTACAAAAAGGCTGTCGTGGGAAAAGGGGGCTTAATGTATGATAGTTTTTATTTTGTGACAAACACTTATTCGGGGAGCATAATCCGTCTGTGACGGCTCTTGTTTAAAAACTGATATACAGTGCGGGTGAAAAGTTTTTTTAGTGATTGTCTTACTCCAGAATATGTATTCTGTTATTGCTAAAATGTGTACAAAATTCTAAGAGAATATCTACTTTCGTTTCAATTTTAAAGCATTTTTAGTGTCCAAAATTGTCCCAAGTGTAACGCTTTTAGCGTGACATTTGTATAAAAATTCAATTTTTAAGTGGCAATCATTAAAACTACGGGATTTGAAAGACCCCACAACATACAATTATACAAAGTGTTGCAACAATACAACATTTTTTCAATAGTCGTTTAATGGACAACATATATATTGTCCATCAACCATGCCCAGAAAATGACACACCCTCAAAAAACATAAAGGCATAAAAATACAATGCTCTGGACAATCAAAGGTTATCATTTTGCTACTAGACATCTTTGTGTCTCAAAATAGGTATCCTTTTTTAGACAAATATCATTGGTGCAATGTTAGTATGATTTCATGTAATTACTTTCATATAATCAAGTTCTCCTGATGCCATGTTTATGGACACCCAAAAATGTCCCAAGTGTAACGTTTTGTGTTAGAAAGCCTGTATTTTTGTCATGTGATATTGAAACTTATTCTGATTTCTTTTTTACAGATGCGCATCGGCCCCATGAAAGATCAGTAATAGTTAAATCTAAAAAGAATTGTTACTGTGAACTTAATCAACCAAAATTCATTGTCCCAAGTGTAACGCTTTTTTTGCGATTTAGAGTGATCAAGTAGAAATGCTTAAATATTTAAGTTGCACAGAAAGTTCGATCAAAATATTGTAAAACATGTAGGATTCTGTCTGAATTTTGTTTAGAAAACAATTATTGTTCTGAAATGATTGAAATATGTGTCAATTTAATTTATTGTCTGGCTCATACCAATCATCTAGCAGAAATACATATCATTGACTTCTTTGGATCTGTATGAGTTATTTGAACATCCTAAATCGACATATAGAGTTTAATTCATTTAATATCCTTTAAATCCATCTTAAAAGTATTTCAAATGTTTGTCCCAAGTGTAACGGCGTAGAACTTTGAAAAATTCAGCAAAATCTTACCCTGTGATAGTTTGGAAAGTGTTTTTTTCATTTGTGTTTCTTGGAAACCAAGTAAAGTAATCATATATTGACTTAATGAGACTCTTTGGGTTAAAAACAACAAATTTGATATGACATTGGGAATATTTGGAGCAATGTATTTCACATATAAAATGTGGTGATTACGGTATAATGAAACTGTGTGTCTTTGTGAGGAAAACAAGAATAACATCAATTCACAATGTTTTAATGTCAGTTTTCACTAATACACCCATTTCGTAACAGCAAAGTCTCTTTCAAAAGAAATTCACATAAATAATTTTTGTTTCAAGAAAAGTGTATTTTTTTCTTTATCTTTGAACTAAATCCAAAACACTTAAAATTTATATATATTGCACCTTTAACGTGTCAAATTTTGATACCCACTTACATCTTGGTAATACCTAATACAAAATGTTGAAAATCATAAATGATTTCAACAAATAAGAGACTTCTTGGAGTTTTTAAACAAATTCCAGTGATTTATGAAGCTTATTTTGGAAAATGGCACCCATCTGTATCCAAACAGCTACTTTTACAATCGCATCCAGGTGTGTTCTTATCTATATTATCAAAAGCAAACATGAATTGTAACTAGAAAATGGATTTTCTGAGAGCTATTTATGTCATTAGTTTGTCCCAAGTGTAACGGTTTTGCTGAAATTTGATTTTTGATGTGTCCTCATCACATTTCAAGTTATTGTACCCAAATAGTTTTTTTGTATGCTGGCTGCAAGTACCCTCCTAATGTAACAGATTAAGTATTGGCTTTGTATATCATGTATGGAACATTTTATGTAAACTTTCCTAGGTAATTGATAATTTTTTTTACTAAAACATCACTGAAATTGCCATAAAAATGGTATATTCACATTATAGTCCTTGGGCCAGGACCAGGAAAATGGGGTAAGTATTACCAGAAAAAAGGACAAAAGGACACCTATATATATTTGTAGATATACATCTGACGGATGTTTTTCAGTGATGATATCCGACATGAAGAGTAGCTAAATATGTTTTACCCTTACCTTTATATAGGTACCCTTCACGACGTGAATGACAATCTGGTTTGGGGTAAGGGAAAGGGAAAAATTAATAAAAAATATCAAATGAATGTTTAGATCTATTTATTTGAATCCATATGTATGAGAATGTATTTCACTACTTCTGAATCATGATTTTTTAAATTATGTAATTATTATGACGTCATTACTCCTCTTCAAAATATGCTTTATGTGCAATCAAGTATAGGAACTGGCCGAAATATTCGAAAAAATATTTTTTCTATAATTATCATTTATTTCTAATGCAAGAAGACAGGGTTTTTCATAAAGTACATTATCTTAGAAACATTTTGAGCGTTGTTTGCACTCTGGCCGTAGGGGCTTTTGGCTGTAACCCTTATCTTAAACCCTTAACCCTATCATTTTTGCATTCAAATTTATAACACTTATTTGGTCATATTTCCATTGAATATTGACCTACAGGTGTCAAAATGGTATAAAATGAAAGCTTATGACTCGCTCTTTTGTTTGTAGTTATCTTATTTAAATTATCTCATTTGCATATTCATGAATATTAATGATTTCCCTTAAAAAATTCCCTTTTTTTGCGAAAATTTTGATAAATACTTTCCAAAACAAGGCGTTTCTTTTCAGGGGGAATTTTGAAAACATGATTTTTCTTAAAGAACATTTTATTAGAAACATTTTGAGCCTTGTTTACACTCTGGCGGTTGGGGCTTTTTGCCGTAACCCTTATCTAAACCCTTAGCCCCATCAAATTACTTATGTAAATTTTGAAAATGAATTCGGCCATATCTTCATTGAATATTTGCACACAGTTGTCAGAATGATATCAAATGAAAGCTTATGACTTATTCTTTCATTTTAGTTATGTTATGCAAATTAGCTCATTTGCATATTCATGAATTTTCCTAAAATTGCGATTTTCTACGGAAATTTGGTAAATACTTTCCAGAACGAGGCATTTTTGTGCAGGGGAATTACGTAAACATATTAAATCTTAAAGAAAATTAATATATCAAACATTTTGAGCGATGTTTGCACTTAATTTGGCCGTAGGGGCTTTGGGTCATAAACTTTATCTAAACCCTTAACCCTATAAAATTGTTCAGTCATTTCAAAACGTTTTTGGTCATGTCTTGGTTGAATATTGACCTACAGATGTAAGAATGGTATCAAATGAAAGTTTATGACTTGCTCAATAATTCAACATAAATTTTATGCAAATTACCTTATTTGCATATTCGCGAATATTAATGACGCTACTTAAAACTGTGACCCTTTTTGCGAATTAGGTTTTTGTTTGGTAAAAGTGTCATATCTCTGTTTTACTAACGCCATTACTCTAAAACTTTGCACATACCTCTTTGACCATGGTACCAACCTCAAGACAGATATCTATTGCTCTAGCATTTAATGTCGAGCAATTTTTACCTTTTTGTTGCCTAGAAATTCTTCATCTAACTTTAATGAGCATCTTTCAAACATCTGTCACAAATAAGTTTGTTTCTGTCATAACTATTGCTTTCAAACTTGGCATTTGCTCTTGCTTCTAAGATCAGCATCTGTTATGTTATCTAGTAACAGTTAATGTGCATTCGTTTGGGCATATTCACTCATTTTCATGCAATATTCAATC
Organism: Fragum sueziense; assembly: GCA_963680895.1. Classification (NCBI taxonomy): domain Eukaryota; kingdom Metazoa; phylum Mollusca; class Bivalvia; order Cardiida; family Cardiidae; genus Fragum; species Fragum sueziense. The sequence goes on along the minus strand of OY804607.1, from coordinate 36,833,215 downwards.
ATTTTTTAGCATCCGTAATTTTGCATCTTACTGTAAATCTGCTTAAATATAAGGGCTAAACAACCCTTTTGAACGTAAAATAATACACCCTAAATCCAACATCAAATAGAAAATAATGTCCCTAAAGTTTAGGAAAACACTGATACAGTAAACTGAATACATTATTATAAATAATTGTTAAATATGTAACCATGCAACTAAAATGAAAATTTTGTGTTGCACCTTTTGTCGCAATATTTTATGAAATTGTAAAATTGAAATTGTTTATTTAATTTGGAAAAGGAAATAGCTTAAATTCGGTCTTAACTTAAAACCCATTGTTTAATCAGTTATGAAAACATTGTATATAATCTCATGTCTGGGAGCAAATGGCTTCAAGCTTAAAATTTTAGCACAATATGATTGCTTCCTGTGATAATAAAGAATATTTGATTGATGGTGAGAAAGTGCCAAACCTTTCACACATACCATTGTGATTATAAACTTATATTGTTGATACTGATCTAGATTGATAATCATGTTCTTATGTTCTCAATCAGATTTCCAATATTTGAATGTTAATTCTCATTGGCTAAAAATATTATCTTTGTAATCTTGAATTCTATTGGCTATTTGTGATTGATAAATTCTAGGTATAAAAGATATGAACATTTTAGGTTTGGAGCAGAACAGAATACATTAGAAGTCAGTAGTTGAAATTTAGTTTGAAATTAAGTCAGTGAATTTAGAAATTGAACTTCAGAAGCGAGATAAACTGAACAGTACCACTGTGGCAAATTGGTCCATCCCCAACCAATAGCTGCCGTGGGCAATGTGAAGCGGATCGAGGAAACAACCCTCGGTCACAGCTTTTTGTGGTGTCAGAATCCGGGGTAATTGACTCGGAACATTGTGATAAAAAGTGCATAAAGTGAAATGAATAAAATGGATAATAAAGGACAACAGTGAAACACATAAATAATCAAGTAAGTTATAAAGAAAGCTGCCTGTTATTAAAATATCAGACTTATCATAAAAATCAACAAACAAATGAATAAGAAATTATGACCAGAAACATTGTTCGAATAAAAAGTGACCATTGAAGGAGAAAATAAACTTTTCATACAGTAGAAAAACCAAACATAAACCAAACGTAACATTCTTAGTACCAAATACGTAGGTGTGTAGACAAACCGAAAACCTAACCAACCCAACCATTCGAAGTGAACCTTAACCATCCAGAGTAAACCGAAACAACCATTGTGAGCCAAAACCATTACCCAGGAGCCAACCAATACCGTAACCAGAAGCCGACCAAACCAATACCAAACCAAAACCAAGAACCAACTTCGATCGTGGAAGATGACATTTCTGTGAATTAATATTTGAACTTTTAATCATCATATTTATTACATGAATTTTATTGTGCTGCTTGATGACCTGAACTAGGGTAAGTGAAATTTCAACATTTTAGTGCTACATTGTTTCTTTGTTTTGTTGGAACAGTTGTTATATTTATTTCCTTGTTATTCTTTTATACAGAGCATTATAGCTATTTTTCCCACTTCCATCTTTTATACAAATTTGACAACTAAATTTTGTCAAACAAAACTCAGTAAATTGCAATAAACATTTTCTTTAGTTCAAAGCTAATTGTTGTTATATTCACTTACCAAACACAATCTATATTTTTACATTTTACACTTGTTATCATTTACATCAATTCACATTAATTAGCAATGGCTTCCTGGCAATGTTCAAAGCAAAATTGTGCCAAAAATGGTCAAACCCCTAACATTAAACCTTCAGTGTCATTGGTCACACAAATGGACAAAAGTTGCAGAGCATACATTCAGTTAGAGTCAAAACAAGTCTCCACCCTCTTTGACTCTGGAGCAACAATCTCATGCATAAGCAAACGCATCATAGAATCAAAGTGCTGTCAGCACTGTATATTGGGCATCACTGAGAAATTGATATTGTGACAAAAGGACAATATGCTGATTTGCAAAATTGCCCCATTCTCTATTCGATGTTTTTTAAGCATTTTCCATGAAGCGAGTAAAAAGGCGTCATCATTTGGAAAATGGTTAATTGATGTGTAGGCAAACGTGCATAGGTAATAAAAAGTTGAATGTACACTCTCGAGGTGAATCCAAAATGTGAGGCTGTTTGGGAAAAAGGAAAATGTTACACTTTACCGGATTTTACATTAAATCAACATGTTGGATTATTTCTTATTCTTAGCTAATCAGAATAATACCAAGTACGGACCCATTGTAGAGGCTTAGCCTCACTGATCTCTGATCTGCAAACATATTTCGATTAAATAGAATGCACTTGTTCATTGGTCCAAATGATCAGTCTAAGAACAGTATATGAGGTTAAAATGTTAAAATTCTAGAAAACGGCAAATTTAAGATGATGATCTTACTTTGATCAAAATATTTTAAAATCACAGTGTCTAAACTCAATAGGCTAGCCTCTAACCATTCGTCCTTTTCCAAACAAGACATTGTTATGAAGCAAATAATATGAAACATACAAAGATAACCGGAATTTTCTCCTTTGTTCCAATATTTTCTGTGCTTCATTGTACATGACATGATTTCATCTTTATCGTCACCCGTTTCATCGTCTGCAACTCTTTCTAATTTGAAAAACTCTAAGATATTGTCGTTTGGAAGAGCCTTCAACACAAGAGTTGAAAAAAAAACCAATAAAGATAAAGTGAATGCAGATTCCTTAACCCATTACCACACAACGACTCTTTTTGACTCCTCACAAGATAATGCCATGGGAAAACATTGTGGAAAATGAAGAAATTGCTTGTGACAAGCAATTTCTTCATTTTCCACAATGTTTTCTTCCCAAAAAGACCAAAACATTTTAAATTTCATGCACTTAAAATTGTCGTCTGCATCTTCTTTGAATTTGGACTAGTCCAAATTTTTGCCGTTTGGTAATGGGTTGACCAATTATCAGTCGCCGATTTCAAGCAAATAGATCGTTACATTGTTTGGTCTTTCTAGGAAGAAAATACTGTGGGAAATGAAGAACTTGCTTGTCACAACCATTTCTTCATTTTCTACCATGTTTTCCAAACACATATATTTCATGGGAACCTAAAGGGGTCAGAATATAGGAATGGGTAAAGCGCACACATTGTATCTAGGGAATGGGTTAAGGGTACACAGTTGTAGTAGGTCAACCAGTGACCCAGTTAAACACCTGTTGACCAGTGCACTGGTAGGCTAAATGACCGTAGAAAAAATCAGAGCAGTAAAATTTTAACTACATGGAATTTATCTTAGAGTTACAATATTTTGCTTTCAAGCTCTTTACTCAACCGAAAAGATTGTAAAAACGCTGAAAATTCTAACAGGTATTCAATCTAAGCGAAAATTTCATCAAATGTAATTATTACCCCCCTCCTTATTTGTCGCAGAAGTGAAAGTGATGAAAAACGTTGAAGATAGTGAATGATAAAGGACGCTTCTGTGGTGTTTGAAATAACGTAGTATGGCTTGAACACTTAGCTCAGCGGGACAGAGTTAGAATGTAATGTCTGGAGTGATGTCTGGGGGGATCGAGAGTGAAAAACTGGTTATAATATATTGGGCATAGCTATGCCCAATATAAAAACTAAACAAAACTCCACAATATGAAAGTGCTAAAATAACCCATGTGTCTGGTGTATGTGGTGAGATCCATCCTGTACTAGGAACTGTAACTCTATCTTTTCTTCTTGATGGCTATCCTTTCGAACACACCTTTCATGTCTTTACTAACCTGCATGAACCAGTCATCTTAGGTCGTGATTTCATGACAAAAGAAGGACTGCAGCTCAACTTTAGAACTAATACTATCTCTCTGTCTAAACCTAACTCTGACCCTATTCACATCTCTCTAATATCTCAGGAAAACTCTAAAACCGACTTTGGTAAAACTTTCTCTTCTCATGTAATACCTCCTCACTCTGAATACATTCTTTCTCTGAAAACTAACAAGTTTATGGATGGTGATGTTGTCTTGTGTGAGCCGCCACAATCTCTTGTCAAGGAAGAGCTAGTTGGAGGCAAATGTCTTGCAAGAGTTGTGGATGGTACAGTACATTACCGTGTCATGAATCCTACTGCTCTACCTATCTTTCTAAAACCTAAAACTAGAGTCTCTGTAATAACTGAAGCTAACCAATCTGAAATAACACAAATTTCTGATCTTGATAACATTCTGCATGAAAACTCTGAAACTATAAACTCTATGGATTCTAACTCACTATCTGATGATGACTTTATCACCATGGCTGAGGATCTTGGCATTAATCTTAACGAATCTGATCTCACCAGTACCCAGAAAAGAAACCTACTCATATTCATAGGCAAAAATAGACAGACATTCGCAAAAGACTTATCAGAATTAGGACTCACAAACTTATTTTCGCACAGAATTGAAACAGACAATGCTAAACCTGTTAAGAAAGCACCTTACAGGCAAAATCCTGAGATGCGTCGGGAAACCGAGCGTCAGGTTAAGGAAATGCTAGAGAATGGCTTTATCACTGAATCTGACTCGCCCTGGAACAGTCCCGTTGTACTTGTTAAAAAGAAATCAGGCGAATGGCGATTTGCAGTTGATTACAGAGAACTGAATAAGGTTACTGAACCCATGTCCTTCCCAATACCCCATATTGCAGATGTTTTTGATACAATTGCCGATGCAAAGGCAGAAGTCTTCTCAGTTCTCGACTTAAAATCTGGCTTTTGGCAAGTGCCTCTTGACCCTGAAACTGCACATAAAGCTGCATTTGTTACTCATCAGTCTGTATACTCTTGGTCAAGGCTTCCATTTGGTCTTATGAATTCGCCAATCACCTTCCAAAAATCTGATGAGTAAAGTGCTTAAAAATCTCAATTGGAAAGTTGCTCTTGTGTACATTGATGACATATTGGTTTTTAGCAGAAACTTTGATGATCATCTTGATCATTTGTCTCAAGTCTTCGCAAATTTGAGAGCAGCTAACCTGACCCTTCAACCTTCCAAATGCAAATTCGCCACAAAAGAGATAGAATATTTGGGCCATATCATTTCTAAACAAGGCATCAAGGTCAACCCTGCCAAAACCAAAGCAATTGATGATTACCCACAGCCCAAAACAGCCAAACAAGTAAAGTCATTTCTCGGCATGACCTCATACTATAGGAAATTTATCAAATCCTATGCAAAAATAGCAAATCCTCTAAATGCACTTCTAAAAAAAGACACTAAATTTAAATGGACATCAGAATGTGAAGACGCTTTTAAAACTTTAAAGAAAGCATTAGCTTCTCCCCCCATACTAGCCTTCCCAGACTTTGATCGTCCTTTTATCTTAGCAACAGATAGTTCTGATCATTCGATGGGCTATGTTTTGTCACAATGTGATGAAAAAGGCTTAGAGCATCCTATTGCTTATGGAGGCAGAACTTTGCATGGCCATGAAATAAAATGGCATATTACAGATAAGGAGGGATTAGCACTGGTAGAGGCGGTTAATCACTTTAGACCCTACCTCGCTAATAACTTCTTTACAGTGTATACAGATAACGTTTCTGTAAAGTGGTTAAAGCACATTAAGAATTGTCAAGGACGTCTTGGAAGATGGGCCCTAACCTTACAAGGTTACAATTTCGAGATTGTCCATAAGGCATCTAGTGCTAATGGTAATGCAGATGGTCTCTCACGACGCGTCTATCCCCAGATAGACAGTGAGAAAAGTGATCTAGGTACCAGTGATCACACTGTACCAGTCTGTCAGATCTCAGACAACAGGTCTAAGCAACTGACAGCTGTGACTTTAGTATATCGTCACGAACAAGATCACTGCCCATCTGTTGCTCCAGCCACTACCAGCTCTGAGACAGCACTGACACAAACTAATGACAACACTGACGACAATCAAAACAATGTAAATGAAAACAATGATGACAATGCAAACATTCCTGTGAAACCTGACATGGACTTAATATTTCTGCAACGAGATGATGAATTTTACAAAGACATAATAAAATACAAATTACAAAGGGAATTGCCAGATGACCCTAAACAATCAAAATTAGTCGTTGCAGAAGCAGAGCAATATGAGTTATCCGAAAATGGAGTACTCTTACACATATACACACCACGCACCAAAGGCATCCCCAAAGAACAGAAAATTATCACCCAAATATGTGTTCCCTCTATACTGCGTGATGATGTTTTAAAATCATATCATGACAGTCTAGCTGGTGGCATGCACCAAGGCTTTGAGCGTACCTATGCAGCTCTTAGACAAAAATATTACTGGCCATCCATGTTTCGAGATTGCGAAGCATATGTTCAATCATGTGACCAGTGTCAGAGAGTTAAACGCAATGTGCATGGTAAACCACCACCACTCCAACCACTGCCAGTCGTTGATGTATTTCAAAGATGGCACATTGACATTCTCGGAGGACTACCAGCAACCAAGGACAAGTACAAATATGTCCTTCTTGTTGTAGACAGCTACTCCAAATGGTGTGAAGCTTTCCCGCTTCGCACCCAAGAAGCTACAGAAGTAGCAGCTGTCTTGTTCAAAGAGATAATCTGTAGATACGGTGCACCTAATGTACTTGTATCTGACAGAGGTCAAAATTTCCTCTCGCAGCTAGTTAAAGCTCTTTGTGAACTGTTTCAAATAACACGGTTCTATACGAGTTCATATCGTCCGTTACTGAATGGCGCTGTGGAACGTATGAACAGTGTTATCCTTCAATCTTTGCGTCTCTACTGTAAAGGACAGCAGGATGATTGGCCAGAACTTCTACCTTCTATCATGATGGCTTATCGCATGACTCCTGCTACTCAGTCCACTTTGCACTCTCCTTTCTTCTTACTCTTTGGACGTGAAATGAGACTGCCGATTGACACTTCTCTGACACCTAAATCTACACTATCTGCTAACTTTAGAACTCATCTTTCTAATGTCCTTCAAAATCTTGAAATGGCAAGAAAGATAGCTGCTGAGAACATCCAAAATGCCCAAGACAAATACAAAGAACAGTATGACAAACGGACACAAAACCCGGACTATAGACCAGCAGACCGTGTGTGGTTGTACTGCACAAAAGTCCCTGTAAGAATGGCCCCCAAACTGCACAGAAAATGGGTAGGACCATACTACATTGTCTATCTAGGACCCCACAATACATACAAATTGAGACGATGTGGTGACAACAAAGAGGTCAAAGTTCTTGTCAATGCGACTAGGTTAAAACCCTACTATGATCCCAATGACAGACCAACAAACATACCACCTGGGTATGAGCACTTGACGCAACCCCTTAACGCAGAGCACATCCCAGACAATGACGGTCAACCTGAACGTACACAAAATGACCAGCCTGCACCCACGCAAAATACTCAGACAAATCAACAAAATGACCAACAACCTCCACAAAATAGAGGTAAAGGTCCCAAAAATCCCAAGCACAAAGCTAAGGTCAAGAAAACAAAACCTCAGCAACAAAAACAAAATGATCAGGAAATTGATCAAGGTGACACACAGACAAATGACACACATCATGATGAAGCTTCAACTTCACATGACACACCACCCACTGAACAAAATACAACACAAAATTCCCAACCATCAGCACCTGCACAGCAAAAATTTCAAATAGATGAGATTGACAAAATAATTCAATCCAAAAGAAGCAACAACACACTGTACTATAGGATTAAATGGAAAGACAGTAAAAAGCAGAGCACTTGGGAATATGCAAGCACAATACCAGATGTTTTCATTCGTGAATACCATGTTCACAAAACAATGGCTGGTAGAAGACGCAAACGGCCATTGTTGAAAAAGAACAGGTTCTTCGAAGATTTGCCAGTCACAGGAGAACTAAATCTCAACCCACCACCACAACATATTGTTGGATACCTAGAGACTTATGATCTATCCAATCAAAGGTTATATTATCACAATCCAACTTCAAGAAGCTCAGGATTAATGTCAGTTCCTTTCCGTATATCTGAAAGAAAGAAAGAAATGCAGCCATATTTAAATACACTGTTTGACTCTTTGCAAAACATTGACCACAACTTGTACCACAACACAACAGCCCTATGTGATGATGGTACTCCTGTAGAAGCCAAAATGGTTAGAGCTGTGTTCACAAATAACATGAATGACCCTTTTGAAACTACATATTTCAAGGTCTTCTTGACAAATTCTCGTGAGCCAGTATGGTTACCGTTCAATCAAGCCCCAATTAAATATGTAAGGCAATTGATGTACAGGATAAGGACCAAAATTCAGCAACAGGGTAAAATTTTCAAATCGAACGGGAACAAAATAGTATAAATATGCAAGCACAATGTATCAATATGAATATCTTTCCAAATACATAGAAAATTGCTAATATGCTCTGATAGAAGAACAACATAGGTCTTTGCAGTGAATCAAGATATCTTATCATTACAAACCAAATTCAATCATCTGTTCCAATATGAATGAAGAAGGAATGTGTTAAAATGATGGAATTTCACTTACAAAATAGTAAGTAAGTAAAGAAACATTTTACCCAATAAATGGTGTACAAATAGCACAAGGGAATTGTAGAAAATGCTACCTAACAATTGCTCAAAGAAGCAAGAAAATTATAAATATAATTATTGCTCAAAGGAGCACAAAAACAAATATTGTCAAAATATGCTCAAAGAAGCACAATGAAAAATCAATTATAAAATTTGCATAGCTGATAATGTTATTCAAAACTATATTGAAATCAGTTATCAAAGAAAATGAATGCCATAGAGCAAATTATACGCCAAAGAGCGAAAATGTTCATATCAAAGTGGTAGACTATTAAAAAGTATACATCATATTGAAAGTCTATGCACAATCGAAAGTCAAAAAGACAAAATGAAATTATATATATTGAATATTATGAATCTATACTATAGTGATGGGTTATTTACAAGTCTAAAGTATATTGACAATCTATTCACAGACAGTCACAAAGGTGACCAGTTGCATCTGCATTGAATATTATCGTGGTAGATTATTTACAGTCTAAAACATATTACCAATCTATCCACAACAAACGTCTGTATATTATGAATATAGAAGACGAAATAGCGAATGCATTAGTTACCAAATTGTAACAAAATTACTGGTGAGTAAAATATCTCATCAGTTGGCTTTTCAGAAAACAATTCAAATGGATAGATACTGAAGAAAATGCCAAAAATCTCTTCAAAGGAAGGAAGACAATTCTATGTATGTGAGGTTATCAATTCATTGAAATTGTAATTGCATTTTACTTTCTAATTGTTGCATTATATTGTTGTATATTCATACAACTGCAATGTTCTTATATTTATTGTACTAATTATCTTACAGATATATGTCATTTTATAAGAATTTGAAAGTCAATGCTTTGCCTCATATGCATACCAAATCACCAATCTAAAATTATGTCATGACATTTTGTTAAAATTTAATTGAATTGACATTGTGTGTAAAATGATGAATGTAAATGTGTATGAAAATACTGCGCAGTAAGTATGAAAGAATTGTATGAATGTATTTCTGTCAATTGTTGAATATTGATATCATGTATTGTTATTTGTATTTTCTTTTATTAATAATGGAGATTGAGGACAATCTTTTTCCAAGAAGGTGGAAAGTGTAACCATGCAACTAAAATGAAAATTTTGTGTTGCACCTTTTGTCGCAATATTTTATGAAATTGTAAAATTGAAATTGTTTATTTAATTTGGAAAAGGAAATAGCTTAAATTCGGTCTTAACTTAAAACCCATTGTTTAATCAGTTATGAAAACATTGTATATAATCTCATGTCTGGGAGCAAATGGCTTCAAGCTTAAAATTTTAGCACAATATGATTGCTTCCTGTGATAATAAAGAATATTTGATTGATGGTGAGAAAGTGCCAAACCTTTCACACATACCATTGTGATTATAAACTTATATTGTTGATACTGATCTAGATTGATAATCATGTTCTTATGTTCTCAATCAGATTTCCAATATTTGAATGTTAATTCTCATTGGCTAAAAATATTATCTTTGTAATCTTGAATTCTATTGGCTATTTGTGATTGATAAATTCTAGGTATAAAAGATATGAACATTTTAGGTTTGGAGCAGAACAGAATACATTAGAAGTCAGTAGTTGAAATTTAGTTTGAAATTAAGTCAGTGAATTTAGAAATTGAACTTCAGAATATAAAATTGTCAGTGCTTGTCTTACTGTAATAATATTGTGATAATAATAATAATAATTAGTGTCCACCAAAATAAAAGAAGATATGAAATTGAACATTGAACTTGTGTTTTATTAATGCGAACTCCACTGCCAAGCGAGATAAACTGAACAGTACCACTGTGGCAAATTGGTCCATCCCCAACCAATAGCTGCCGTGGGCAATGTGAAGCGGATCGAGGAAACAACCCTCGGTCACAAATATTTTAACACTTTCTTTGCACAATTTAAACTAATGATTGAATGATCATGATGATGAACAGAACTGATTAGATGGTTCAAATGATCTCGTTTGATACTTTTAGAATTCAAAGTAGAATCAAAACACATGGATTAACAAAAAGGGCAACTGCAATACATGTATATTGAAAGTTTATTGACATTGTTCAAAATTAAGGTTGTAGGTCGTATACATGTATAGCAGATTCTTTAGGGGATAGCTAGATCTATGACAGAAGGTATAAATTTTGCAATTATAGTGTTTTCATTATTATTATACAGCGTTCTTTGGATGATATGTGCGCTTCCGAGGAGTATGATCTTCTGCAGTTCCTCGATAACTGGTGCACTAGGGATTTGTTTGAGTATTTGTCAAGTCCCTTCTTAATGAGACCAAGTGCACCTACAACGACTTATACAGTTGTCGTCTCCATACCCCACATTCTGGCTACTTCTATTTCAAGGTCTTTGTATTTTGATAGTTTCTCAAGTGCCTTGACGGAGACATTTCTTTCAGAAGGAACCGTCATGTCAATCATGATGAACGTCTTGTCCAATTTGTTCTTGATGATGATGTCTGGTCTGTTAGCCTTGATCTCTGTACCATTATTCACTGACATGTCCCTCTACGACAGTTTTTGGTTGATGTTCATACAATTCTTTGTTTGCTGGGAGTCCAAATTGCTTGCAGATTTTCCAACGAATGTACCCTGCTGCCTTGTCATGTCTTTGAATGTACTAAGTTGGCACTAATGTTGGACAGCCCGAGACAATTTCATCATATTGGTTGCATAGTCTACACTTTGGATCTGTACCATCTTTGATGATCTTGTTGTGATATGCACTTGTAGCCAAACTCTGATCTTGTGCTGCTATCACCATTCCCTCTGTTTCTGCATTGAGACCTGCACTAGAGAGCAACTTATGTGTCTGATCTTGGTCAACATCTGGTTTGTCAAACCTTACGGGTATTGCCCATGCATTGGTTTGGCTTTCCATGTTTGTGTCATCCCTTTTTTGGGCATTTGCCTTTGTCCGTCTTGTTCTTTTGGCATACTCTGTGACGGATTCTTCTCCATTTCTTGTCGTTTGTGCAATGTTCAGTTCTTGAATGAATTTTCTGACTTGCTCTGAGATTGGGTAAAGTTTCTTGTTACGTTCATGTTCCCGGATCAGATGTAGCAGATTGTCTTGTGTTGTCTCCAAATACGTGTTTATGCCATCTCAATCTATGAGAGGCCCCTATCACCGATCTTTCGTGGTAGGTACAATCTTTCAACGTCAACCTTTGGGTGGTGCATTCTTTCTGTTGTTAGTAACTGTCTGGTCTTTGTGTCAAGTTTTCCTTTTTTCTTGCATTTGCCAGTTTATGATATTGAAATTGTATGTGACAACTGGGACTGCCAGGGTGTTTATGGCTTCATTCTTATCTGCAGCTTTTAGCTCACTCTTGATGGCAAGCCTTAACTCTTCTGTAATACTCTTTTCTGATCTTTTCCCTCATTGCTGCATGTTTAATTCCGTCACCTTCATTAATACAAGGTATTTGTATTTAGAGTCTTGGTCTAGTTTCTTGATGATGTTGTCTCTTTCTAGCTGTATGTCAGATGTTGATGTTAGTTTTCCTTTTTTGAAGGTGGCTTTTAGACACTTGTCCAGTTCAAATTGCATACATATGCCATCACTAAAGACCTTTACTGTCTCGAGCAGTTGTTTTTGCTGGTGATCGTTCTTGGCAAAGGTCTTTAGGTCATCCATGTAGAAAAGATGGTTGACCTTCTTGCCTTGGATGTCATATCCATGTCCAGTGTCATTCAGCATGTTATTGAGAGGGGCAAGAAACAAACAGAAGTGGAAGGGTGATGGTTATGCGACTTTGCATGCAGATGGATAATTCTTGAACTTCTTTGGCCTTGGTTTGAAACCTTCCGGATGAGGACTCCCACCACGCCCATTTATTTGGGACCATAACCTTTGACCTAGTTACCCTGACCTTTGAGTTTGACCTACTTTAAAAAAACTTAAACTTTAAAGGGCTTACAACAGGAATTTATCCTTAACCCCAAATGCTGTCAAAAAACACTGTGTACTGAGTCCCCCGTCTCTTTTTTGTCTCCTTTTAGATCTACATGCAGTTTACCCATAATTGTCCATAATTTGCCAACGAAGTAAAAATTAATTTATTTGTGTTATTTTACCTTTTGAATTACGGTATAAAACACACATCACATTTACATTGCAACTAGAAATGTGTCATTTCAGCAATCTTAACACGCAGGAGCATATTGTTTTACTCTTGTCTGTCTGTCTGTCCGTCCATCTGTCTGTATGAAAACTTAAAACTGGCCTTTTCTCCAAAAATATGTGACATACAAAGCTATAATTTTGTATGTAACATTCGTTTGAACAATGATATTTATCTGTTCGTGCAATATCAATATGACCTTCCTCAAGGTCATTCATTAACCCAATTCAATCCTTACCTCGAAAACTTAGCATGTTATTAAAGTTCTTATTTATATTCATAAGCATACTAATTAGTTTTGTGTAAGAGATGTCTTAACAAAATAACATTTCAAAACTAAAATGTATGTTTTATTACTATAATAGTTTTAAAATGTTTTTTTTGCGATTAGTTGAAGCTAATGCTGAAACTTCTATAAGAAAAGACAGTTGCCATGGAAACAAGACGGTTGTTAAATTTTGCTTCTCCGGCACTTTGAAATGGAACAACAGTCAGAATTCATTAACAGGTTCAAGAAAATACAGAGGGTTTTCATTTTTGGCTTATGACATAATAATGCCATACTCCATATTGAAAAGCATGTTATTTGCTCGGCTTATTACCTCCCTTTATGGATATACCTGTTGTGATTTTTTTTCCATATACATGCTGTGTAGGACAAATTAGTCAACATGAATTGTATTTCTATGCATCTGGTTTATATATGCAGTGTATGCTTAGTATAGAAAGCAGTAAAGCCACATTATCTTAAACATTTCAAAACCTTGCACTGATTTTCAACTATCCAAACCCTATCAAATTTCAAATGCACATTCTGAGGTATAGCTACTCTGCAGAGTGGATATCATTGCATTTTTGTTCTTCCTTTGGATAGGTCTTTCAAGATATAAAGGTGTCCCTTTGTCCATTTTAGTGGTAACTCCAACCATATCTGGCCCAAGGGCTATTAGGTAGCCATGTTATACATCAAATTTTACCTTAACGTTCGTGTAACAATATTAAAAGACATAAGAGATGAAATTTATACATTTAATAGAATTAAAGGAGCGATATAAGGCAAACGTATTTGTTTAAAAATTCTCCAATGTTTCAAATAAAACCGTTGAAATTTGAAAAAAAATGTTAAGTATTCATATTTTCGTGTCTGGTTTATAAAAATTTGACATATTGGGATGTGCTTTAGACGAATAAGATTTCAATAACAACAACTTCATTTTGGACCCCCTATGTCACATTTTGGATGCATTATTTTTGAAATTACCCAGTAATATATTTTGGACTATGATCTAAACATTTTCCTTTGGTATGATTTATTTTGTTGTTTTCAACTCATTTCAATTTGGACTGGTCCTAAATTTTGTCATTTGGGAGCGGGTTTAGCATAATCATCTGACATGCATTTGTTGGGAAAAAACATCATTTTTTTATGCTCCCCGAAGGGAGAGCATATAGTCGCCGCTTCGTCTGTCCGTCATTCCGTCCGTCATTCCGTCCATCCGTCCGAAGCGATTTCTCTATAACCCTTGGGCCAAATCAAATGAAACTTACCATGTGAACTCCCTATGACATAATGCCGATGTACTTTTCCCAGTTTTTGGATTTGGGGCCTCGTCATGGGAAAAGGGGACTTAAGGTCAAATACACTTTTTCTCTAATTTCTCATAGTCTAATGGTCAGAATTTGATGAAATTTCATATTTGAGTAGCAAATCAGATGCCCTTGACAATAAACTACTTGAAATTTGCGTATAAAAAGTATGTCATGGAAAAAGGGGGCTTATCGTTTGTTAGCTTAATCTTAGCTCTGTATGGCATACATTTATTGTGACAAAGCCTTATTCGGGGAGCATTGTCCGTCTCTGACGGCTCTTGTAATAATACTGAAAACCTGGTTTTGTCAGTGCTTGTCTGCCTACTTCATATTTCACACTTTTTGCTGTGCCATCTTTGACTGTTTTTAACCGTTTCCGAAAAGGCAAACTTTTAGACTTAAATGCTGCTTCAGACAACAAGCTAAATGTTGTTGATGACCAGATGCGTGCACAATAAACAAAATACAATATTTAGACAAAAAAATCCAAATGCTGGTTAAGGCAGAATACCTGTAATGTCCCTATCTTGAGATTAGAAAAACATCAGGTTTTTCTGAGTGGCATTGGTACATATCCGAACTTATTGGGGCACGGTCGTAAACATTCAGCGGTTAATTCTGGTGTTGGCAAATCTCATTAGGGATTTATTACCTTAAACAAAATTCCTTCTTTTGTCTCAGTGTTTTCCTAAGCTTATTCTTTAAGAAACGTCAAAATTAGGTCTTGTATGGGAAAGGGTTAAGCCTTACTGCACTCTTCTGTTGACTTCAGTAGACTGATTACAAATAAAGATTAGACAAAGTGTCTCCTCTATAGCAGCAAAATGTGTTGGAAAACAATAAAGATTGTATATATAGACAACAGATCTCCTTAAGTCATCAATTTGAACATGTTTTTTTCTCCCATTACTCTGGGAGTTGGGTTGGTACTTCAACAAAAAGTCAAAGGCTCTTTAAGATCCCAGCGCTTATATATGTACTTGCAAATGTTTTGCTCTAACTCAACAATGGTTGCAGCCAAAGCAGTTGGTAGCGCTGAGACTCTTACTCATTAGATCTCGCCATGGCAAACTTCCTTTGTGACAGAATTGTTTCCAATCAATGGTTCAATAATCGTAAATCTATTAGGGCGAGTAACTGGAGGCTCCAAAAGGATTTGACAGGAATCCATGTTTAGGTGCTCCATAGCTCTTGCAGACATAGTATTACCATAGGAGTCGAAAGAGGCATCTTACCCAATTAAACCAATCAATCTAACCTAACAATTCTAATTCATTTCTTTTCCCACAGAAGTTGATTTGTGAGTTTGATCAATTTCTGCAACAGAAGGGTAACCCTTTCCCAAACAGGACTGGGTTTTGATGTACCTATCAGAAAATACTTGGGAAAACATTGAGACAAAAGAAGAAAATGCTGATAAGCAGCATTTTCTCTGTTTACCTCAATATTGTCTGTTCTAAATTGCACAGAAATTTCCTTTATAGTTACTTCAATGTTGTTGTCTGCAGCAGCTTTGATTTTGGAATGGTCTAAAATGTTGTTGTTTGGGAAAGGGTTAATATAAATTTTGCTCTTTGTTGCTGGAGACCACCATGTAACCACTATGCACTAAAATTGTGACTTCAGATAAAGATATTGACTGAAGCATCTCCTTTCTAACTATAAAGATTGCTTATAAAGACAAAATAAACTTCTTAATAACCCTTTCCGAAATGTCAAAAGTTTGACAGTTCCAATAAGAAAAATGCTACAAATGTCATTACAGATGGTGATAAAGAAAGGATTTGTTAGATTGAAGCAAAAGGAAAAAATAATGATTATTAGCATTTTTAGCTCACCTGAGCACGAATGTGCTCATGGTGAGCTATTGTGATACCGCGGTGTCCGTCCTGTGTCGTCCGTCAAACTTTGCCTTGTGTGCACTCTAGAGGCCACATTTTTTGCCAAATCAACCTGAAATTTGCTCAGAATGATTGTCTTGATGAAATCGCGGACAAGGTCGAAATTGGGTCATCTGGGGTCAAAAACTAGGTCACGGGGTCAAATCTTAGAAAAATCTTGTGTGCACTCTAGAGGCCACATTTTTTGCCCAATCAATTTGAAATTTGCTCAGAATGATTGTCTTGATAAATTCTTGGACAAGTTCGAAATTGGGTCATCTAGAGTAAAAAACTAGGTCACAAGGTCAAATCTTAGTAAAACCTTGTGTGCACTCTAGAGGCCACATTTTTGCCCAATCAACCTGAAATATGCTCAGAATGATTGTCTTGATAAAATCTCGGACAAGTTCGAAATTGGGTCATCTGGGGTCAAAAACTAGGTCACAGGGTCAAATCTTAAAAAAACTTGTGTGCACTCTAGAGGCCACATTTTTTGCCCAATCAACCTGAAAATTGATCAGAATAATAGTATTGATGAAATCTCGACAAGTTTGAAATTGGGTCATCTGGGATCAGAAACTAGGCCACGGGGTCAAATCTTAGAAAAACCTTGTGTGCACTCTAGAGGCCACATTTTTTGCCAAATCAACCTGAAAATTGATCAGAATGATTGTCTTGATGAAATCTCGGACAAGTTCGAAATTGGGTCATCTGGGGTCAAAAACTAGGTCACGGGTCAAATCTTAGTAAAACCTTGTGTGCACTCTAGAGGCCACATTTTTTGCCCAATCAACCTGAAAATTGATCAGAATAATTGTCTTGATGAAATCTCGGACAAGATCGAAATTGGGTCATCTGGGGTCAGAAACTAGGTCCTTAGGTCAAATCTTAGAAAAACCTTGTGTGCACTCTAGAGGCCACATTTTTTGCCCAATCTACCTGAAATTTGCTCAGAATGATTGTCTTGATGAAATCTCGTACAAGTTCATAATTGGGTCACCTGGGGTCAAAAACTAGGTCACAGGTTCAAATCTTAGTAAAACCTTGTGTGCACTCTAGAGGCCACATTTTTTGCCCAATCTACCTGAAAATTGATCAGAATGATTGTCTTGATCAATTCTCGGACAAGATTGAAATTGGGTCATCTGGTGTCATAAACTAGGTCACGAGGTCAAATCTTTGTAAAACCTTGTGTGCACTCTAGAGGCCACATTTTGCGCAATCAACCTGAAAATTGATCAGAATGATTGTCTTGATCAATTCTAGGTCACAAGGTCAAATCTTAGTTAAACCTTGTGTGCACCCTAGAGGTCACATTTTTTTCCCAATCAACCTAAAAATTGGTATACAAAAAGTTATTATATCAGGTGAGCGCTTCAGGGCCAATGGCCCTCTTGTCTTCTTATTTCCTAACTTTTTCCCAAGCCTATTTTCTCAGGGACATTAAATTTAGGTCTTGTATGGGAAAGGATTATGTCTTAAAATTGACTTTGAATTCTCTGGTTTCTTTTGAGTACAAGTAAATTGGTGAACTTGTAATTTGCTGAAATGGTCATATTGAAAATGGGAATTGTCTTTCGCTATCAGGTACCCAACAATCATATGTAACTTGCCACCTGCCTCATTCTGATAACCCTTTCCCATACAACAATTAAAGGTCTTTCAGACAAATATAACATGTACTTGATGTGGGATTGGATGTTATTATAGCATTGAAAACGATGAGGGAAAAGAAGAAAATGCTTGTATCAGCATTTTCTTCTTTTCTCTCATTGTTTCCAAAACTGTCTCAAATAGAAACATTTAAAGGAGATTAATTATTTGGGATAAGGTTAATCGAAAAAATATTTGGTGTAAAAAATGTCTATTTATCATTTCCCACCTAATTGACTTCATTCTGATAGCAGTTGTCTAAGTTGTTGATAAAAGCATCAACAAGTGTTATATTATCATGATAGAAAGCCTCACACATAGAATTATATAGAATTATACAGAACTTTGTGTTATAATGTACTAGATCAAAGACAGAAGGTACAATAGTAAATGAAAAATTAAGTCATGTTACATCATCAGGGATAGAAACTAACTTCCTAAGCTTGATTGCCAAGACAGGCAACCAGTATCTGAAATGTGGTTGACTGTCACAAGATCTAATGCTGAGATTCAGATCTAGTAATGAGCAGAATGAATACATTTAGCGAAGTAAGGTTTTGATTCCATAGTTATTTGAACTTGTATTGAAATTTCAAAAGCGGACTTTCTATGCATTAGTCTATCATGTAATTTCTTCCTCCACTTGTCCATATGGACTACCAGCTTACAGAATTTATTAACCTGACATAAAATCTGGTTGTCTTGAGCGAGCAGGCAACTATTAGTTTTCATCCCTGCAGCATGTTTCATACAATAACCCCTGAATTTCTGATTGAGCATCAAAGAGGTAATGGTAGACCAAATGTCACCAGAGTTACATATTAGGTCCTATTAGATCTAGTATGTTGGTATTCATACTGTTTGGGTACGCAGTAATGAGAATATTGGAGAATTCTAGAGATGAACATCACATCACAACGTTTGATTTTCAGGTGACAGAAATGTGACAATATCTCTGCAATCTAGGGCAAGCCGCAGCAACATGTCAGCCACTGTTTGTATACTGGTATTTCTACAGTTTGTGTGTGCAGTAATGTCATGAAGCCAAATATTAGAGAATCATGAATATAAATTTGGCAGTTTTTGTTTAACTTTGGGAGGTAGAAATGTGACAATATCCCTACAATTCAGGACGGGACACAGTAACATATCCGCCATTGTTTTGATGTGCAATAATGTCATCAAGCCTATTAAAGAATTATAGATTTAAACATTGCAACTTTTAATCAATTTCAGGTGGTAGAAATGTGACAATATCGCTACAATCCAGGACGGGACACAGCAACATGTCTGCTATTGTTGGTATTTTGGTGTTCCTACAATTCTGGTTCTGGTATCCACTAACACACTTCCTGTCTCTGGCATTCACACCAACATGTACAGTAGGGCTGAACTCGGATCTAAAGGTAAGTCTTTTAATGTGAACAGAAATAAGATATATCGTCGTTGTAAATGCAAAACCTCGTATCTCGTTTTTGGAAAATTTCAAAGGGGAGGGAAGAAAGTGTTATAACTTTTCCCAAACTGAAATGTTTTACTTGAAATGTGGACATATTGTTCACAAATGATTTGTCATCAATACTGATCAGTGAAATACTTTAAAACCTGCAAGAATCGTCTGTAACTGGACACTCAAGTTTGTACTTTGAAAATCGCAAGAATCGACATACAAGGTTTTGCATTTACACCAACGATATATATCCAATTCCCAACCCATCCCAGGGACATACCATAGTGTAGGTGGTCGGACTGTGCATTATAGAGTCACTCGTTCAATAGCTGCCACTTCCATAGTGCAGTTTGTGGTACATCAGACCCACTCAGCTGTGACAAACATCCTTTCCGAACTTTGTCTCAGATCAATGGTTGGATAATTATAAACCCGTGTTGGTGAACCCTGGAGATTTGGACCAGGATGTTGTGGTAGTGCTGTTGAGATAAACAGCAGGAATCAATGGTTAGGTCAAGATCTTAACTTTTAAGATATAAATCGATTTAGTAGTTCAAATTGATAGAAGCGATTCTGCATAAGGGAATTGTAATTGTGACTTAAATTTCAGTGTTGAATCTAGAGGGGGCCATGGTCAAATTGACCCCCAAAAGTCCAAAAATGGCCCCCTTCAGAAGGGAGTCTAGGCCCAAATGGCTCTCTTAGGTCAAAAGATCCGCAAGTCTTTTCTGAATGAAAACATGCAAATAATGTCTTAGCTTGTCTAAAAGGCCGAAAATATATTGTTTATTCACATAACATTTAGTTATTCAATAATTTGTCTAAATATTTGTGTTGGATGACCCCCTTGACCAAGAGCTGTGGGGCCCCTTGAAGGCCAAGCTAGATTCAACACTGAAATTTACCTATCATGATATTTCAGATGCCAAAAGTAGAGTTTAAATCCAACGCGAAGCCATCAACATTTGCGTACCCACCCAACCTTGAGGAGAAAAAAGACTTGAAGAAAGACAAAGTAGAGACAGCTGTCCTCAGTATTACTGCCAAACAGAAGAAGAAGGAGGCAGAGAAGAAAAAAGATGAAGAAAAAATGGAAGTGGTAAGGACAACTTGTAGATTGAACTGCCGTGCTAGGGGTTGCTAGATGTCAGGGAATTTTCAAATTTTGCCAGGAAAATGTCAGGGAGCTTTGTTTCCTCTGGCTTTTTGGCAACCCTGACATGTCAGGGAATTTTCAAATTTTGCCAGGAAATTGTCAGGGAGCTTTATTTCGTCTGGCTTTTGGCAACCCTGACATTGATTATTTCAAAGGTAGTTCAATGTAAAACTTGTTTAATGGTCAAGATACGATAAGTTTATTGCTTGTGCATTTTGTGTTCGCTCATGATAGTATTATGGTTATATGCAATTATGTCAATAAAAAGATTAATATTTTAGAAATTAAAGTTATTCCAGAAAAGGTTGAAATCAACACATCAAGTCTGTACTTCAATATGCCAATTCATTGTCTCATATTGCAGAAAAATTGTGATAGAATAGAATAAGTTTAATATCAGAAATGGGCCCTTCCGAGCATAACAAACATACACATACAATATATTTTTTGCCATAAAATTTTGGAAAGGCCGAATATTTGTGGTGGCTTAGACAGATGTTGACGTTTTTCAACACACTATTTCTAAGGATTTTTTCCAATGGATTCCAGAAACTGTGAAGAACTGAAATTGTAACAATATGCTGCAGGGCTTCTAAGTTACATTCAGTGACAGTTCTAGTTTTACATGTCATTTATATATGGCCGAGCCCGGATAGCTCAGTCGGTTACGTCGGAGTCTGTCAATCCAGGGGTCTCGAGTTCGAACCCCGGCTCGGCCAGTATCCATTCTGACATTTGACAAAAGTCATTTGTCTCTCACCAATGGGTGTGAATCATCTATGTGAGAGAGCAGCTGGAGGCTCGGTTTGGATATTGTGGTTGTACTGGTGCGAGAAATACCAGGAACCCACGGTTAGGTGCTCCAGCCACCGCGATATGACCCTGGTAGTTGAAAACGGCGTAAAACCCCAATAAACTCATTTATATATGTGACCCGTCACACTAAAAGGGACCTTATCCGAACTCAAGAAATCCAAATTTTGACAAACTCGTCAGACTCACCACTTGTAAACCAGATCCTGTATGCGAAAAATGAACATATAGTCAGATAGGGAAACATTCTGCATAAAATTACATAAAAGTGAAAAGTGTCGGCCCTAGTCTGGCTGCGCGGACTGCGCAGACTAACTAGGGTCGATATTTTTCACATACCCGATAAGGTACCTTTTAGCGCGACGGGTCACATATGCTATAGGAAACTCCATGTCTTCCAAAACATGTATATTTAATTACCCTTGGGTAATATTTAAATTCAATTTTAACCCTCCATTATTCTTCTTTGTTTCCGTACATATGTCAAGTCTTCAATAATAAGTTAAATATCTTGTATCTTACTGGCTTTACTATAGAACTCTCTGACCTTGTCTTAATGATCCTTCCCCAAACAACAAAATTTTGGGGGTGATCTAATTTGAATGGAGCTGCAGATGACAAAAAAAGTGTAACTTTGTGAATTAAAGTTGTATATTACAGCGAGGGGAAATATTGAGACAAAAGGAGAAAATGCTGATTATCAGCATTTTCTTCTTTTGCATCAATGTTTTCCCAAGCTTTTTCTTTAGGGGTCGTCAAAATCAGGCCTTGTTTTGGAATAGGGTTAATGACCCTTCCCAAACAAGACCTGATTTTGACATCCCATAGAGAAATAGTTTGAGAAAACACAGAGACAAAGGAAGAAAATGCTGATAATCAGCCTTTTCTCCTTTTGCCTCAATACTTTCTGCTCTATGGTGTACACAATCCTTTCTATATCAATACCGATTATGTTTTCTGCAGGAGCTCTCAAGTTAGACTACTTTAAATATTGGCTGTTTTGATGATTTGTAAATTGGATCAGTGTAGAATTTGCGCAAGTCGGTCAGACGTCAAGGGGGTAGAACCGGCATCAATTTGATGCCTGAGGGAAGCATTTATATAGAGGCAGATAATGGCAAATCCCAGTCATAATGGCAAATTCCAGTCATAATGGCAAATCCCAGTCATGTCTCTGCAGTGCAAGTCTGCTCATTCCTCTTGGAAAATGGTCAAACACACTGATTACTTATTGAAAACATCTAATAACATTCACCTGCAATTTAATGTTCTAGTATCAAGTGCAGCTTCCAGTCGACATTTGATGGATAGATATTTGTCCCTTTTTAGTATTCAACCTTCCTAAAAAAATCCATGTCAAGCCACTGACTAGATATCAAACTTTAGGGTCTTGAGTTCAAGTCCTACTTTGGCCAATATCCTTTGTTACATTTGTCAAAAGTCATTTGTCTATCACCAGTGGATGTGAATCTTCAATGTGAGAGAGCAGCTGCAGGCTCGGATTGGATATTGTGGTTATACTGGTGCAAGAAATGCCAGGAATCTATGATTAGGTGCTCCAGCTGCCACAAAATAACCAAAGTAGTTTAAATGGCATTAAATCCCATTCAATCAATCATTCACCCACATATTTTGAGAGAAGGAAAATAGAGATACTGGTAGTGGGACCTGATCACGGTGTACAATCACGTGACACAACAATATAAAAAAATCTTCAATAATTTTGTTAATACGGGACTGATTTGAATTCGGTTTGAAGCAGAGAAGGAAGACAGATGTCGCGCATTAGATGGGCGTGTTGGATCTTCAAAAAATCAGCTGATAAAAAAGTTATTGAAGATCAACCAAAATTTTGGTTGATCTTCAATAACTTTTTTACTAGCTGTTTTTTTAACAATCTAACATGTCCAACTTATTCCTGCCATTTTCACACCTTCTCTGCTTCAAACCAAATTCAATTGGTCAAGTATTAACAAAATTATAGAAGATTATCGTAAATTCTGGGTCACATGATTATACACCGTGCTGGTATTGACTTCATGCATTCAAGTCTCTGTTTTCATTGACTTCTTGACCTGTAATCTGCAATTAATTTTGAATTAAATGTCTGGCATTCTCTCCTAAATGCAGCTTTCTATTGCCTGTAATTGATTTATTCACTCTTGTTTGGACAGAATTTACCCTTAATATTCTACCAAGCATTGATTCCGAAGAATGGCAATGCAAGGTTGCCATGCGTCAGGGAATTGTCAGGAAAGTTTGTGAACTGTCAGGGAAATTTGAAAATATTGGCAAATGTCAGGGAATTATCAGGGAATTTTGAAAAAATAAGATACAGTGCCATAAAATTAACAATTTCAACATCGCCTTTAAAAACTGTCCCAATACATCACGAGTTACTGCGAAATTGCCACGACAAATTACGTCGGGGAATTTTCCAATTTTGTCAGGGAAATGGCAGGGAATTGTCAGGGAATTTTATTTCCTCTGACAAGTGGCAACCCTGCAATTTGAATTGGTGTATTTTAGCATATACAGGAAACAAGAAAATGCTGGTTGAAAACATTTGTGACCCGTCACGCTAAAAGGGACCTTATCCAAGTGTGAAAAATATCGACCCTAGTCTGTCTGTGCAGTAATGGGTGTGAATCATCTATGTGAGAGAGCAGCTGGAGGCTCGGTTTGGATATTGTGGTTGTACTGGTGCGAGAAATACCAGGAACCCACGGTTAGGTGCTCCAGCCGCCGCGATATGACCCTGGTAGTTGAAAACGGCGTAAAACCCCAATAAACTCAAACTGTCTGTGCAGTCCGCGCAGCCAGACTAGGGCCGACACTTTCCACTTTTATGTAATTTTATAAATCCGGAAAGTTTTCTCTACCTTACTATATGTTCATTTTTTGCATATGTGATCTGGTTAACCTGTGCCGGGTCTGAGAAGTTTGTCAAAATTTGGATTTTGGAGTTCGGATAAGGTCCCTTTTAGCGTGTCGGCTCACATTTTCTTTTGTCTGTGTTGTTAAAAGCTGTCCATAGCAGTCATATGGGGGAAGTACTTTTATTAGTCCCCTACCGGCGAAGCCGAAGGGGACTTTAGGTTTGCACTCTGTCCGTCAGTCAGTCCGTCCGTCCGTCCGTCTGTCCGTCAGTCCGGTGAATTAGTTTTCCGGACTTTTTTTCTAAACCGGGTTAGCTATTGAGCTGATTTTTGGTATGTAGACCCGCATTGATGAGTTACAGAACAAGTTTAAGTTTCGTTCCGGTCCAGTGATTTTTGAGGAAGATATGGATGCTGGACTTAGAAAATTACTGGGAAATTACAGTTTTCCAGACTTTTTTTCTTAATGCTGGCAGCTATTGAGCTGAATTTTGGTATGTAGACCCACATTGATGAGTTACAGAACAAGTTTAAGTTTCGTTCCGGTCCAGTGATTTTTGAGGAAGATATGGATGCTGGACTTAGAAAATTTCTGGGAAATTACAGTTTTCCAGACTTTTTTTCTTAATGCTTGCAGCTATTGAGCTGATTTTTTAGTCCCCTACCGGCGAAGCCGAAGGGGACTTTAGGTTTGCACTCTGTCCGTCAGTCAGTCTGTCTGTCCGTCCGTCCGTCCGTCCGTCTGTCCGTCCGTCAGTCCGGTGAATTAGTTTTCCGGACTTTTTTTCTAAACGGGGATAGCTATTGAGCTGATTTTTG
The DNA here is from genome assembly GCA_963680895.1 of Fragum sueziense. Taxonomy (NCBI): domain Eukaryota; kingdom Metazoa; phylum Mollusca; class Bivalvia; order Cardiida; family Cardiidae; genus Fragum; species Fragum sueziense. The sequence continues at coordinate 36,808,238 of OY804607.1, read as the reverse complement.
GTATGTAGACCCGCATTGATGAGTTACAGAACAAGTTTAAGTTTCGTTCCGGTCCAGTGATTTTTGAGGAAGATATGGATGCTGGACTTAGAAAATTACTGGGAAATTACAGTTTTCCAGACTTTTTTTCTTCATGCTGGCAGCTATTGAGCTGAATTTTGGTATGTAGACCCGCATTGATGAGTTACAGAACAAGTTCGAGTTTCGTTCCGGTCCAGTGATTTTTAGGGAAGATATGGATGCTGGACTTAGAAAATTTCTGGGAAATTACAGTTTTCCAGACTTTTTTTCTTCATGCTGGCAGCTATTGAGCTGATTTTTGGTATGTAGACCCGCATTGATGAGTTACAGAACAAGTTTTAGTTTCGTTCCGGTCCAGTGATTTTTGGGGAAGATATGGATGCTGGACTTAGAAAATTTCTGGGAAATCACAGTTTTCCAGACTTTTTTTCTTAATGCTTGCAGCTATTGAGCTGATTTTTGGTATGTAGACCTGCATTGGTGAGTTACAGAACAAGTTTGAGTTTCGTTCCGGTCCAGTGATTTTTGAGGAAGATATGGATGCTGGACTTAGAAAATTACTGGGAAATTACAGTTTTCCAGACTTTTTTTCTTAACGCTTGCAGGTATTGAGCTGATTTTCGGTATATGAACACATATTGATGAGATACAGAACGAGTTTGAGTTTTGTTCTGCTCCAGTGATTTTTGGGGAAGATACGGATGCTGGACTTAGAAAATTTCTGGGAAATCAGTTTTCCAGACTTTTTAGCTCACCTGAGCACGAAAGTGCTCATGGTGAGGTATTGTGATACCGCTGTGTCCGTCGTCCGTCGTCCGTCGTCCGTCGTCAGTCGTCCGTCGTCCGTCGTGCGTCGTGCGTCAACCTTTGGCTTGTGTGCACTCTAGAGGCCATATTTTTTGCCCAATCAACCTGAAATTTGCTCAGAATGATTGTCTTGATGAAATCTCGGACAAGTTCGAAATTGGGTCATCTGGGGTCAAAAACTAGGTCACCGGGTCAAATATTAGAAAAACCTTGTGTGCACTCTAGAGGCCACATTTTTTGCCCAATCAACCTGAAATTTGCTCAGAATGATTGTCTTGATAAAATCTCGGACAAGTTTGAAATTGGGTCATCTGGGGTCAAAAACTAGGTCACGGGGTCAAATCTTAGAAAAACCTTGTGTGCACTCTAGAGGCCACATTTTTTGCCCAATCAACCTGAAATTTGCTCAAAATGATTGACTTGATGAAATCTCGGACAAGTTTGAAATTGGGTTATCTGGGGTCAAAAACTAGGTCACGGGGTCAAATCTTAGAGAAACCTTGTGTGCACTCTAGAGACCACATTTTTTGCCCAATCAACCTGAAATTTGCTCAAAAATGATTGTCTTGATGAAATTTCGGACAACTTTGAAATTGGGTCATCTGGGGTCAAAAACTAGGTCACTGGGTCAAATCTTAGTAAAACCTTGTGTGCACTCTAGAGGCCACATTTTTTGCCCAATCAACCTGAAAATTGATCAGAATAATTTTCTTGATAAAATCTCAGACAGGTTTGAAATTGGGTCATCTGGGGTCAAAAACTAGGTCACGGGGTCAAATCTTAGAAAAACCTTGTGTGCACTCTAGAGGCCACATTTTTTGCCCAATCAACCTGAAAAATGATCAGAATGATTGTCTTGATGAAATCTCGGACAATTTTGAAATTGGGTCATCTGGGGTCAAAAACTAGGTCATGAGGTCAAATGTTAGAAAAACCTTGTGTGCACTCTAGAGGTCACATTTTTTGCCCAATCAACCTGAAATTTGCTCAGAATGATTGTCTTGATGAAATCTCGGACAAGTTTGAAATTGGGTCATCTGGGGTCAAAAACTAGGTCACGAGGTCAAATCTTAGGAAAACCTTGTGTGCACTCTAGAGGCCACATTTTTTGCCCAATCAACCTGAAATTTTCTCAGAATGATTGTCTTGATGAAATCTCGGACAAGTTTGAAATTGGGTCATCTGGGGTCAAAAACTAGGTCAAGGGGTCAAATGTTAGAAAAACCTTGTGTGCACTCTAGAGGCCACATTTTTTGCCCAATCAACCTGAAATTTGCTCAAAAATGATTGTCTTGATGAAATCTCAGACAAGTTTGAAGTTGGGTCATCTGGGGTCAAAAACTAGGTCACTGGGTCAAATCTTAGTAAAACCTTGTGTGCACTCTAGAGGCCACATTTTTTGCCCAATTAACCTGAAAATTGATCAGAATAGTTTTCTTTATAAAATCTCGGACAGGTTTGAAATTTGGTCATCTGGGGTCAAAAACTAGGTCACTGGGTCAAATCTTAGAAAAACCTTGTGTGCACTCTAGAGGCCACATTTTTGCCCAATCAACCTGAAAATTGATCAGAATGATTTTCTTGATAAAATCTCGGACAGATTCTAAATTGGGTCATCTGGGGTCAAAAACTAGGTCATGGGGTCAAATGTTAGAAAAACCTTGTGTGCACTCTAGAGGCCACATTTTTTGCCCAATCAACCTGAAATGTGCTCAGAATGATAGTCTTGATGAAATCTCGGACAAGTATGAAATTGGGTCATCTGGGGTCAAAAACTAGGTCACGGGGTCAAATCTTAGAGAAACCTTGTGTGCACTCTAGAGGCCACATTTTTTGCCCAATCAACCTGAAATTTGCTCAAAAATGATTGTCTTGATGAAATCTCGGACAAGTTTGAAATTGGGTCATCTGGGGTCAAAAACTAGGTCACTGGGTCAAATCTTAGTAAAACCTTGTGTGCAGTCTAGAGGCCACATTTTTTGCCCCATCAACCTGAAAATTGATCAGAATAGTTTTCTTTATAAAATCTCGGACAGGTCTGAAATTGGGTCATCTGGGGTCAAAAACTAGGTCACTGGGTCAAATCTTAAAAAAACCTTGTGTGCACTCTAGAGGCCACATTTTTTGCCCAATCAACCTGAAAATTGATCAGAATGATTTTCTTGATAAAATCTCAAACAGGTTCGAAATTGGGTTATCTGGGGTCAAAAACTAGGTCATGGGGTCAAATGTTAGAAAAACGTTGTGTGCACTCTAGAGGCCACATTTTTGCCCAATCAACCTGAAATTTGCTCAGAATGATAGTCTTGATGAAATCTCGGACAAGTATGAAATTGGGTCATCTGGGGTCAAAAACTAGGTCATGGGGTCAAATCTTAGAAAAACCTTGTGTGCACTCTAGAGGCCACATTTTTTGCCCAATCAACCTGAAATTTGCTCAGAATGATTGTCTTGATGTAATCTCGGACAAGTTTGAAATTGGGTCATCTGGGGTCAAAAACTAGGTCACGGGGTCAAATCTTAGTAAAACCTTGTGTGCCCTCTAGATGCCACATTTTTTGCCCAATCAACCTGAAATTTGCCCAGAGTGATTGTCTTGATGAAATATCGGACAAGTTTGAAATTGGGTTATCTGGGGTCAAAAACTAGGTAATGAGGTCAAATGTTAGAAAAACGTTGTGTGCACTCTAGAGGCCACATTCTTTGCCCAATAAACTTGAAATTGGCTCAGAATGATTGTCCTGGTGAAATCTTGGACAAGTTTGAAATTGGGTCATCTGGGGTCAAAAACTAGGTCACAGGTTCAAACCTGGTTTGTACTCCTTGAAGCCCATTTTTTTGCCCAATCAACCTGAAATTAGCTCATAATAATTGTCTTGATGAAATGTACAAAAAGTTTGAAATTGGGTCATCTGGGGTCAAAAACTAAGTCACTAGGTCAAATTTAAGAAAAAACTTTATTTGCACTCTAGAGACCACATTTTATGCCCAATCAGCCTAGTCAGAATAATAATCTTGATAAAATCTCGGACAATTTCAAAATTTGGTCATCTGGGGTCCTAAACTAGGTCATGGGGTCCAGTCTTGGGGATTTTTTTTTGCCCAATCAAGCTGAAAATTTGTCAGAATGATTATCTTATACAGGCCACAAATCTTAGTAAAATGTGATCATTTTGGAGGCTCAGACACACCATATACAGAAAGCTATTATGTCAGGCAGGCCCGTAGGAACAGGGGGGGCTAGGGGGCTAAACTCTTCCAAAGTTGGCCAAAAATGCCAATTTTTCTTAATTTTACACTTAAAATTTTGGGGAAATCCCAATTAGCCCCCACCCCCCCAATATTTAGGATAGAGTCTATAGCCTCCCAAAATGAAATTGCTTCCTATGGGCCTGTCAGGTGAGCGCTTCAGGGCCAATGGCCCTCTTGTTTTCTAAATGCTTGCAGCTATTGAGCTGATTTTTGGTACGTAGACCGGCATTGATAAGTTACAGAACAAGGTTGAGTTTCGTTCCGGTCCAGTATTTTTGAGGAAGATACGGATGCCAGCAACTGGACTTTGAAATTTTTTGGGCTTCTTTTTCTAAACACATATATAAAGCCGGTAGGGGACTTGGTATTGTTTTGCAATACTTCAGAATGCTTGTTGTATGTAGACCTGCATTGATGAGTTACAGAACAAGTTTTTAGTTTCGTTCCGGTCCAGTGATTTTTGGGGAAGATATGGATGCTGGACTTTGAAAATTTCTGGGAAATCACAGTTTTCCAGACTTTTTTTCTTAATGCTTGCAGCTATTGAGCTGATTTTTGGTATGTAGACCTGCATTGGTGAGTTACAGAACGAGCTTGAGTTTCGTTCCGGTCCAGTGATTTTTGAGGAAGATATGGATGCTGGACTTAGAAAATTACTGGGAAATTACAGTTTTCCAGACTTTTTTTTCTAAACGCTTGCAGGTATTTAGCTGATTTTCGGTATATGAACACATATTGATGAGATACAGAACGAGTTTGAGTTTCGTTCTGCTCCAGTGATTTTTGGGGAAGATACGGATGCTGGACTTAGAAAATTTCTGGGAAATCACAGTTTTCCAGACTTTTTATGCTCCCCGAAAAAATTTCGGGGGAGCATATAGTCGCCACGCTGTCCGTCCGTACGTCCGTCCGTCCGTCCGTCCGTGTGTCCGTATGTCCGTCCGTCCGTCCGTCCACAGCCATATCTCAGCAACCCTTGGACCAAATTCAATGAAACTTCACATGTGAACTCCCTGGGTCAATACCTAGGGACCTTTTTCTCCGTTTGTAAATTTAAGACTGCGTCATGGAAAAAGGGGCCTTAGTGTAAAAATTAGGTTTTCTCTTATTTCTCTTCATCTAATGGGCAGAATTTAATGAAATTTTGTGCTCATGTAATAAATAGAATGTTCTAGACCATATTCTATAAATAATGTGTGTACAAAAAAGCTGTCATGGGAAAAGGGGGCTTAATGTATGATAGTTTTTATTTTGTGACAAACACTTATTCGGGGAGCATAATCCGTCTGTGACGGCTCTTGTTTTCTTAATGCTTGCAGCTATTGAGCTGTTTTTTGGTACGTAGACCCGCATTGATAAGTTACAGAACAAGGTTGAGTTTCGTTCCGGTCCAGTATTTTTGAGTAAGATACGGATGCCAGCAACTGGACTTTGAAATTTTTTGGGCTTCTTTTTCTAAACACATATATAAAGCCGGTAGGGGACTTGGTATTGTTTTGCAATACTTCAGAATGCTTGTTTCAACCCATTTGCACATGGTGACACTTTTTGACACACCAAGACAAAAACTGAAAATCATTGTGGAAAAAGAAGGAATTGCTTGTGACAATCCATTTCTTCATTTCATTCAATGTTTTTCTATCCAAAAGGACCAAAAAAATGTAAAATTTCAGTCACTTGAAACTGCAAAATCTTTTAATTTGGGCAGGTCTAAAATTCTGTAATCTAGTAATTGGTATAGAAATTTTCGTAAATTATTTTCTCGTTTTAAGGATGAAAAGACAGATGAAAAAGAGAAAGAAAAAGAAAAGGAGAAGGAAAAAGAGAAGGAAAAAGCAGAGGAAGAGGAGAAAAAGAAGGAAGAGAAGAAAGAACCAGAACCCAACTTTGAACTTTTGAACAATCCAGCTAGGACTATGAGGGCTCAGGTATTTACCCTTGTCCTGCAGACTTTAAATTTTAACCCTTTCCCAAACAAGACCTGGTTTTGACGTCCCTAATAGATATGGCTTGGGAAAACATTGAGACAAAAGAAGAAACTGCTGATAACCAGCAGTTTCTCCTTTTGTCTCAATATCTTCTGTGCTAAAATATACACAAGTCTTGTATTTATCCACAACCATTTTGTCGTATTCAGCAGCTTTGATTTTGGACCACTTTAAGATTTTGCTGTTTGGGAAAGGGTTTATATCAAGTTTTTGCAATGATTATTTAATAGAAAGCAGGCAGTGCAGACTAAGATCAGACAGCACATCTTTGTCTTCACTGTCTGCCCAAGCTTTGGTCACTACAGGAATATGACAGAACCCAACTTTTGAACAATCTGTCCAAGACTATGAGGGCTCAGGCATTTTAACCATTCTTAACCCTTTTCCAAACATTGAATTTTTAGATTGGTTCAACCTGAAAGCTGCTACAGAAGACAAAATAGATGTTGCTTAAATAAGAAATAGTGTACAAAATAGAGAATATCAGAAAATATTGAGGCAAAAGATTATCAGCAAAACTTCATTTGCCTCAATGTTAGTTACGACTACGAGGGCCCGGATAATAACCCTTGTGCTGCTGACTTAAATTTTTGTTTCAAACAAAATTGCTATCTCAATAAGTTTATCTCAAGTTTTTGCAATAATAGCTCAATAGAAAGCAGGCAGTGTAGGCGAAGATCATACCGCATGTCTGTGTAGGCTGATTGTAGTCTTTACTGCCTGCCAAAACTATGGTCATGGTAGAGATGATAACATTTCTGTATATTATTGCAGCTGAAGGCGTTATCTATGCCAGAAGGTAGCAGATACACACCGCTAAAGGAGATCAGTAATGGAGGTCTGGTAATGGGTTAACCAAAGTTTGGTTGAGATGACATAATTTTTGTATATCACTGCTTTTCAACAAAAACCTCGTAACTGCAGCTTAAAACAAGCTGCAGTTGTGAGGTTTTTGTTGAAAAGGGACATTTTATTGCAGTTGAAGGTGTTATCCATGCCAGAAGGTAGCAGATACACGCCACTAAAGGAGATCAGTAATGGAGGCCTGGTACTACTGAAGGATGTGAAGCCAGGAGAGAAGGAGGAAATTGTGGAGCCAGTAGCCAGTAAGTGAACAATATATATCACCTTTATAATACTTTCCTGCATCTAGACTCCTTTAAACTGAGCCCTGATAGCTCAGTCTGTAATACGGGAGTCTGAATCCAGGGGTCATGAGTTTGAACCCCCAATCTGACTGCTGATATCCATTCTGACATTTGACAAATCTGAAAGTCGTTTGTCTCTCACCAATTGGTGCAAATCATTTATGTGAGAGAGCAGCTGGATGCTCGTTAGCTCCACTGGCCTTCAGGCTAGCGGGCTATTGTCATGGTGGTGTGTTCGTCGTGCGTCTGTGCGTCCGTCCGTCCGTCAGTCCGTCCGTCCGTAAACTTTTTCTTTAAAAATCTTCTCAGAAACTACTGAACGGATTTCAAACAAACTTCACAGGAATGATGATTGGGTGACCCTCTCTCAGATTCCTTCAAAGAATTTGGATTGAATCAGAATAACCTGAGTTATCTGCCCTTGAATGTCAAAAATAGCTGGTTTTGACTTTATTTGTACTCTAAAATCTACAAATATTGATCAATCAAGACAAAACTTTTAGAGAATGATGTAGACTATAAGATCTTGCCTTGGTATAATTTTCAGCTTGATCTGAATTTTACATCATGAGTTATGTGCCCTTGAAATTGACAAAATTGCCATTTTCGGCTCTATTTTGACTTTGTTTTCACTCTAGCAACTACAAATATTGACCAATCAAGACAAACTTAGGTCAGAATGTTGGTGACTATAAGATCTTGCCTTGGTATAATTTTCAGCTTGATCTTAATTTTACATCATGAGTTATGTGCCCTTGAAATGGACAAAATTGCCATTTTCGGCTCTATTTTGACTTTGTTTTCACTGTAGCAACTACAAATATTGACTTATCAAGACAAAACTTGTACAGAATGTTGGTTATCATAAGATCTTGCCTTGGCTTAATTTTCAGTTTGATCTGGATTTTACATCATGAGTTATGTGCCCTTGAAATTGACAAAATTGCCATTTTCGGCTCTATTTTGACTTTGTTTTCACTCTAGCAACTACAAATATAGATCAATTTAGACAAAACTAGGACAGAATATTGGAGACTATAACATTTTGCCTTGGTATAATTTTCAGCTTGATCTGAAATTTATAACATGAGTTATGTGCCCTTGGAATTGACAAAACTGCCATTTTCGGCTTAATTTTCTCTTTGATAACCATTAGTATTAACTAATCAATACAGAACTTTCACAGAATCTTACTGACCATACAATCCTATTTGTTTGTAATTTTCAGCTTGGTCATGCATTGGCTTGTTTGCGCAGCCTGAACCTTTGAAATTGCATTCAACAAGACAAACAGTCAGGCCTGTGGAGCGCTTCCAGACCGCCAGGGCTGTCTAGTTTTGGATATTGTAGTAGTCACTGGTGAGAGAAATACCAGGATTCCGTGGTAGGGTGTACCAGACACAGCAATATAGATAGCACTTTGAAGAGGCATTAAATCCCAATCAATTAATCAATGTAACTCTTTTGGGGATCTCATTGGACATTGAATTTGATGGATTCCATAATAGTTTGACACAAGTATTCTGTATAAGGAAAAGAAATGTTAATAATGCTCCCTGAAAAATAAATTGGGGTAGCATATAGTCACCATGCTGTCAATCCTTCCATCTGTCTGTCCATCCACAGTCATATCACCAACCCTTGGATCTAATTCAATGAAAATTAACATTAATTTTGACATCTGCAGCAACTTTTGAATTATCCATGTAAAAGTTTGTCATTTGGTAAAGGGTTAAGTCTCATTTGGATGCATGCCTAAAACCCCGTGTGTCTGATATGCTAACATGTTCTGTCTTTCTTTCCAGCTGGAGGACCCAAAGTTGAGGAAGAGGAAGAACCTGAACCTCCAGAGCCGTTTGAATGGACCGAGGATTAAATATAGGGACGACTAGTTTAAACAAACGGAGGATTAAATACAATTAGACTAAACACCAATAAGCAACAGATACAAAAACTGAAATAAACTGAATAATTACTGATTAAATACAGCCACCAGAGCCGTTTGAATGGACCGAGAACTAAATATGGGAAGGACATAAGAACAATAAGGAATAGTTAGAACCAACAACAACAAGAGACTACATCCAAACGATTAAACCCAACAACAACTTACAGAGATAACATCTAAAATAAACTGAACTATTTATCATACAGACAAAATAAGGCTTTCTATGGAGTTAAATAATTATATTGTGGTTATTTTGCTTGTTCGAATGCTTGAATTTATTTTCTCATGATTCATTGTACTTGAGTTATTGTACTTTATCATCATAATTATGGTTTCCAGAAAATGCGACCAAAGTGCAATTCTAACCAATCTGATGACAATGTTTAAAGCTTCTCAAGTTTGTATAAAATTGAGAACAGATTTTTAGCTCACCTGAGCACGAAGTGCTCAAGGTGAGCTATTGTGGTCGCTTTTTGTCCGTCGGCGTCCGTCTGTCCGTCTGTCCGTCCGTCTGTCTGTCCGTCCGTCCGTCCGTCTGTTCACATTTTGTTGTTACCACTCTAGCACCCACAAATTTTGACCAATCTTAATCAAACTTGGTCAAAACATGTATGACCATAAGTTCTCGGATGAGTTTGATTTTGAGTTAGATCGGACCAGGAAGTCAGGAGTTATGTGCCCTTGAACATCAAAAATGGCTAGTTTAGACTTTGTTACCACTCTAGCATCTACAAATATTGACCAATCTTAACCAAACTTGGTCGAAATATGTATGACCATAAGTTCTCGGATGAGTTTGATTTTGAGTCAGATCGGACCAGGAAGTCTGGAGTTATATGCCCTTTAACGTCAAAAATGGCTAGTTTTGACTTTGTTACCACTCTAGCATCTACAAATATTGACCAATCTTAACCAAACTTGGTCAAAATATGTATGGCCATAAGTTCTCAGATGAGTCTAATTTTGAGTCAGATCGGACTAGGAAGTCTGGAGTTATATGCCCTTGAATGTCAAAAATGGCTAGTTTTGACTTTGTTACCACTCTAGCATCTACACATATTAACCAATTATAATCAAACTTGGTCAAAATATGTATGACCATAAGTTCTCAGAAGAGTTTGATTTTGAGTCAGATCGGACTTGGAAAACTGGAGTTATGTGCCCTTGAACATCAAAAATGGCTAGTTTTGACTTTGTTACAACTCTAGCATCTACAAATATTGACCGATCAAAACAAAACTTTGCAACAATGTTGGTAACTATAAGTTCTTGGATGAGTTTGATTTTGAGTCAGATCGGACTTGGAAGTCTGGAGTTATGTGCCCTTGAACATCAAAAATGGCTAGTTTTGACTTTGTTACCACTCTAGCATCTACAAATATTGACCGATCAAAAGAAAACTTGGCCACAATGTTGGTAACTATAAGTTCTCAAATGAGATTAATTTTGAGTCAGATCGGACCAGGAAGTCTGGAGTTATATGCCCTTGAACATCAAAAATGGCTAGTTTTGACTTTGTTACCACTCTAACATCTACAAATATTAACTAATTATAATCAAACTTGGTCAAAATATGTATGACCATAAGTTCTCAGATGAGTTTGGTTTTTAGTCAGATCGGACTAGGAAGTCTGGAGTTATGTGCCCTTGAATTTGACAAAATTGCTGTTTTCGACTTTGTTTACACTGTAGCTTCTACATTTATTGACTAATCAAGACAAAACTTAGCCACAATGTTGGTGGACATAAGATCCTGGACGAGTGAAACTTTCAGCTTGATTTGACTAGAAAAAACAGAGTTATTGGCCCTTGAATTTCACAAAATTACAGTTTTCGACTTTATTTTCACTCTTAACAATATATTGACCAATCAAAAAAAAAAAAAAATGGACATAATGTTGATGAGAATACTTTTATTAGAACAGAGTTATGTGCCCTTGACTGTGTTGTTTTCTTCCACTTTGTTTTCACTGTAACAGCCACAAATATTGATCATTCAAGATAATGAAAGCAGTTTTCAGCTGGATCATAATCTCACATCTTAAATTATGTGCTCTTGAACTTGAAAACATTGTAACTTTCTTTCTATCTAGGTTCAGGTGAGCGATTAAGGACCATCATGGTCCTCTTGTTTTATCTATCTGAAGTGAAACCATGTGACATATAGTTTGAATTTTTACCCATGTACATGGCTGTTGCGAAAATATCTAAAAGTATAGAATAACTTATTTTAGGATGAATAATGTGAACAATGTTTTGGTCCGTGATAGCATCTCTGTAAAAATATCTTAAGACATTCTGCATGAACATCCGTATAGTTTGTATGTATCTTGGAGACTCAACCATTCCTAAACAAGACCTAGTTCTCACATCCCTGATACAAAGGACTTGGGGAAAATATTGAGGCAAAAGAAGAAAATGCTAGTGACCAGCATTTTCTCCTTTTGACGCAATATTTTTGTTCTACATTCTACAAATTGAAACCTTTTTTGCACCATCTCTTCTGTTGTCTGCAGTTCCTTGGAATTTTGAACATCGATGAAAATTCTGATAGCCAGCATTTCCTCCTATCCGTATAATGTTTACTCAATTGTCCTGCCTTCGATTCCTCAAAACTAGGCGGAGTCTGGTAAAGGGTGAAATTGACTGAAAATCTTCATTAATTTATGTCAGCTGATACATTGTATTGTATTGTTTTGCAAATTTCTTGTACTGATTAATTTCTGCTGGAATAAAACACTTTAATCTTCATCTGGTTTTCGATTTCACATCTTTAAGGAAGTCAACCCATATGAGATTCAAGCAACGTTGGAAATTTTCGTGTGACATTAACTTCATAATGTATCGGAACCTACTCTGGCGACGTCGTAAACATTCGGCCGTGGAAAGTGTCGTATGTTTCGTTTATATTGAAGTAAAGTACCAACACAAGTATAGTGTATACAGGAATATATTCTAATGAATTATAAACATGTATGTACATCAACAATATAACAAACTAAAGCTATGTCTAATGACTGAGTGTGAATGACCTAAAAACAATAAGAGTAGGTGGCTTATATACTAGTTAATTAAAGTATATAGTCGGTTTCATATAAAGCATTCATCCACTCATACAACAGAAAGTTCCACCGCCAAATGTTTACGATATTGCCCGAATAATTCCGACATCAATTTAATCCCAATTTACGATATCGCTAGAATAATTCCGACGTCACGTGAATCTCAACATGGATGGACTAGATCTACCTTAAGACATTCCTTACAAAATTATTGTAACCCCTTTCCAAATTAAGTTATGATTTTACCAGGAATAGTTAGATGAAACGAAGAAAATGCGTCTGATCTATCAAGAACGAGAAACAGGAAAGAATTCTGGGACGTTTGAAAGTCTCCTACCTTTCAACCTGTCTACTCGAAAATCAAAATATCACAAATGTTTTAGGAAGATTGATTATAATAAGATGATATTTTAGGAGAATTTCATTTCTGCTGCGTGGGCGAGCGTCAGATTTATATTTCGTTTTGAAATTAATATTTTTTTCTGCAAGCGATAAGATTTAAACACAGACACATTGTCTTTAATATGTGCACAAATGTCGATTTTGTTATCAATAATAATATTTTTGGAAAATCCGCACGAGTTGCAATTTTTCAGAAATCTTGAAACGATAGGAATCCATCTCCAGCCACCACACCATGACTGGCAAATTCTGTTAGAAAGGGCTTTAACCCATTACCAGACGACAAAATTTTGGACTGTTCCAAATTCAAAGATGTTGCAGACGACAATTAAAATTGAATGAAAATTTACATCTTTTGGTCTTTTTATGTTGAAAATATTGTGGGAAATGAAGAAATTGCTTGTCACAAGCAATTTCTTCATTTTCCACAATGTTTTCCCAAGTCTTTTCTTGTGAGGTAGTCAAAAGGCGTCACTGTGCAGTAATGGGTTAATATATGATTAATTAATTAATTATTCCAATGCCAGCATCTTTTAGAATTTGTAAAATTAAGCTTTGACAAAAATAACATTGGATGTGGTTCAGGGTTGGTAGGACAAATGAGATCGACAAGGGTTCATGTCAACTTCGCAAACTGGTCTTAATGCACGTTGTTCTCTTACGCATCTAAAATCCCGATACCTCAGTCGGCACTATCAATCGTGAGATCGAATCCTGATTTGCCAAATTAACTTTTCTACATTTGATTGAAGACATGCGTCTTTTATACATTCTTTCGGCCAGGAATTTGTTGCGTGGCAAAAACAGCTGGTGACTCAAATTAAGTCTTAAATCTGTACAGGCACGAGAAATGCTAGAAATAGTTAATAATTATGTTAACAAGCGCCACAATACGATTGAAAAATGTTAAATGCAACGTTAGAACCCATTCAGTAATCTCCGAAAAGCTTCTTTGATGCCTATGTGAATTCGGGAGGAGCAACATTGTTCATGATCAAACCAGATTTGGGTACAAACTGACCCGCTTCCACAGTCCCATTCTTTCATGTCCTTGCACATTTGTTTGAGAATAACACAGTGTGACACGTCATTATACCATTCATGGTTTGTGAAGTGAAAAAGCAGATATAGAACAAATATTCTCTGAGACCAAAACGACACAGATCATCGTGAAACAGCATTAAATTATACTTAACACGGTGCCTGTTTTCTCTCAGACAAAACCTTTGATTACCCATTCTGACAGATTGTCATAAAACAAACAAATGTCAGTGACAGCAATTCTACGGTTAAGTGAATTGCAATGAATTTTGTTCTAAAAATAGACTAGGTTAACCGTTATATTTTGATCAACTGTCGGTGTTGTTTTAAAATCTCGTAACTACGGCTTGAATCAAGCCGTAGTTAAGAGATTTTATAACAACACCCACGAAATATTGTTTGTTTGTCCGAAATTACGTCACTGTTTACTTGATAAAATCGTCCCCTATTACTTTTGTACTATTTAATATTGTCTGGAGACAATTACCGGCCCATCGCTTTACCGACATCCCATCCAGTCCTATATAGAGTCTACGGATCAAGAAACATTCATTAACTCTTTACAACACAGTGATGCCCAATAAGAAAATGGCTTTGGAATACATTGTGGAAAAATGAAGATATTGCTTTTTACAAAAAATTCTTCATTTTCCACAATATTTTCTCACACCATTTTCATATGATCGTCAAACTGCGTCAAGTGCTGTGGAAATGGGTTAAACATGAGTGAAAGTTTTCAGGCATATGCCTGAAGTTCAGGTTTTTGAGTATTCCGAAATGCCCCATTTTCTCCATTTTTACTATATACATAATAAAAAAAGTTTTGCAACAAAATGTAAATATCTGTAGTAACCAAAATAGTTTTGTTTTAACATAAAATCAAATGTTTACGCAATAGATAGTAGCTAGAGAACACAAACAGATGAATTTTATACCGCAATCGCGTGCGTCTCGCACTCCAGGTGCGCATTTCCGGTTTTCAGCTCCACTGGCCTTTCAGGCCAGCGGGCTATTGTCATGGCGGTGTGTCCGTCGTGCGTCCGTCCGTGCGTGCGTGCGTCCGTAAACTTTTTCTTTTAAAATCTTCTTCTCAAAAACTACTTGATGGATTTCAACCAAACTTCACAGGAATGATCCTTGGGTGACCCTCTCTCAGATTCCTTCAAAGAATTTGGATTGAATCAGAATAACCTGAGTTATCTGCCCTTGAATTTCAAAAATAGCAGGTTTTGACTTTAGTTTTCTTCTAAAATCTACAAATATTGAACAATCAAGACAAAACTTTGACAGAATGATGCTGACTACAAGATCTTGCCTTGGTAAAACTTTCAGCTTGATCTGAATTTTACATCATGAGTTATGTGCCCTTGAAATTGACAGAATTGCCATTTTCGGCTGTATTTTGACTTTGTTTTCACTCTAGCAACTACAAATATTGACTAAACAAGACAAAACTTTGACAGAATGATGCTGACTATAAGATCTTGCCTTGGTACAATTTTCAGCTTGATCTGAATTTTATAGCATGAGTTATGTGCCCTTGAAATTGCCAAAAATTGCCATTTTCAGCTTTATTTTGCTGGTTTTGACTTTATTTTTACTCAAGAATCTACAAATATTGATCAATCAAGACAAAACTTGGACTGAATATATATAAGCATTATATGCTGCCTGTGTGTAATTTTGAGCTAGATTGGAATCTTACATCATGAGTTATGTGCCCTTGAATTTGACAAAATTGCCATTTTCGACTTTGTTTCCACTCTAACAACCACAAATGTTAACCAATCAAGATGATACTTGGAAAGAATCTTGTTGACAACAAGATCTTGCTTATGTGTAATTTTCAACATGATCACACTGTTACAATCTGAGTTATGTGCCCTTGAAATTGAAAAAATTCAGTTTTCAACACTTTTTCCACTATTGAAGCCACGAATATTGACTAATATAGACAAAATTTGAACAGAATGATAGTGACCAGAAGATCTTGCATGTGTTTAATTTTCGATTTGATTTTAAATATACATACTGAAATATGTGTCCTTGAATTTGGCAAAATCACAGTTTTCAATTTTATTATTGCTCTAACATCCCTAAAATATTAGTCAATCATTTACTTTCTTTTTGCATTGACCACATGATTGCTGCTTTTGACTTCGTTTTTGCTGTAAGAACCACAAGTATTAAAAAATCTAGTCAAAACTTGAATTGAATATTAAAAGAAATTCAGGCCTGTGGAGCGACTCAAGACCTTCAGGTCTTTCTAGTGATGTCTGCCATGGTATTCATGTGTATGGAGCATAGTTCTAGAAAACATTTAGGTGTGAACGTAATTGTCTTTGCCCAGCATAAAAAAGGCCACTATAAAGAATTTTCTGCAACGCTGTGGGACTACGCCATGGACTTACGTTAGAAGGACGTTATATCGCTAATGTGTTTCTACGTGGCAGAACCGGCGAATAAGATGCCTTTTTGAATTTTGCGCATCTCAAAGCATAAGTAACAATTTGAGAATGCTATGTGAGCCAATTTGTGTGGTTTGAGATAGTCCCGGTCAAGGACGTCGTAGAAAAAGGCCACGAGAAGATGACCGTCATAATTTCGTTACGTCACGGCAAAGATGTTCCTTATCAACACCAAAACTTACGAGTGGCTTCCACAAGAATTTCAATATAGAGTATCCACACTTGCCATCCGTGATCGTCTCCACAGATGAACGGTTACTAGACGTTGACCATACGTTGTAATTTCCCTGACGTTACACCATGAATGCAGCAGACTTGACTGGTATAGAGTCCTAAATGCTTTAAGCCAAATTAAGCGTATACAACACTGATGGACTCCCATTATCATCCATTTCTTTCTGATTTGTCACCTATAGAGCACATACGGTGCATTTAAGGAAGACGTGAGCGTGATCGTACTGACGCGAATGACGTTCAATCTCTTGATGAAGTAGTGAATGTTGATACTGTGTACAAACAATTTAAGTGGATTAGAAAACTTTTCATGGTTGTTCTTGCTTGAAAATGGCCGCACAGTCGATACCGAATTCTATTGTAACTTTTTATTTTGACCCCTCACCTACGTCAAGACAATGTTTCTAACACAATATTTATCGTTACCACAAAGCGAACTTTGAATGTTCTGCGTAAATGCATATGCTAATATATATATATATAACGGTTGTGAAATAAATATCACAGAAAATACATTTTTTCAATTAACAAAGTCAGTGTTGCTAAACTTTTTTTACATGGTATATATAAGTACAGACTTTTCCAGGTTTTCAGGTTTTTGAAAATTTTGTACTTTCACCCATGGTTAAAGTATCGTAGCCAGCAATGCCAGAAACACCTAACCTGACATGGTCACCAAACGCCACAATTCAGGCACGTAGGAACAGGGAGTTAAGGGGCTTAGCCCCACAAAGTTGACAAAAAATGCTGAATTTCCACAATTTTACACTAATCTTTTTAGGAAAATATTATTTAGCACCTCCCATATTCAGACACTGGTCCGGACAAGTGAACGGTAGCTGTAATCGAACTTGATCGTACACCACAATTCAGGTCCTTAGGAACAGGGAGTTAGGGGGCTTAGACCCACAAAGTTGACCAAAAAAGCTGAATTTTCACAATTTTTCACTATTTTTTAAGGAAAATATGATTTAGCACCTCCCATATTGAGACACTGGTCCGGACAAGTGTCACTGGTGGTGAACTCGGACAAAGCGAGGAACAATTTTCATGAACACAAGGTACAGATACTTCATGTCACATCCGCATTTTTGTAAACAATACACGTGGTATTTTGTTTTACTTCTCTTTCCGTATTTTTTTAAAGGATGCACTCAAATGGAAGTTACTAAGGTATGTAGATATGATTTATAATACGCACGAAAATATCAGTTTTATCGATCATTATTTTCAAATGTTATAAACGGATTGCAAGTGCACAAAGCGCATATTGAGATCATGTGGGTTGATCTTAATCGTCCGAACGAAATGGTACGATATCACTGTTTATGTTTATCAACTTGCATTGCTAGTAAACAAAAAAGACATATAAATGTACAAATAAAGGCTGTAAATGGCAGTTTGTGGTGTCATGTCATTGAAAATCATTGTGCGGTTTCTTCGTGACAACGTTACAGCATGTTTGCGATGTTATCTTTACCAGCTACGGTGTTTTATGACCACATGTTTGATAAATTAATCGATTGCACTGGACTTAACGGCACATTTAAACATTTATTCGGTAATATCGCACTGATTTGAGCATCTAACCATAGATTTCCGGCATCAAATTCGAGCACCAGGTACTTGTTTCAATATATATCAATTTGTACTGCCTAACTCCCTTTTCAGATAAATTACTGACAGGTGATGACAATTAGATGACATCATCATCATCATCATCATCATCATCATCATCATCATCATCATCATCATCATCATCATCATCATCATCATCATCATCATCATCATCATCATCATCATCATCATCATCATCATCATCATCATCATCATAATAATCATCATTTTTATCGTTACCTTGGAGTTTCACCGGTAAGATTTTCGTTATGCCTTCTTAAATTTGGTACTGGTGGAGAATAAGCTATTAAATGAGAACAAGATGGATCTTGATCAGACAGTGCACATGCAAAGTTTGATCTGGATCCATGTTGGTCGCAAAAGCCTAAATGAACGTTTCCAGATCTATACTGTAATGTTTGTCATTACCATTATCACCATTTATTCTAAGGAGGATCCACTGTTTCACACATCCCAGGCCCGTACGAATAGGGGGACTCTGGAGCCGCCCCCCATAGTTGGCAAAAATGCCGAATTTTCATCATTTCACATTTAAAACTTACGGCAAATCTAATTTAGCCCCCCCCCCCCCCCCAATATTAGACACTGGCCCAGACAGGGCCCATATGGAATTGCTTTCTACGGGCATGCATTCTAAAGTATACTAACGGGAAAAGTTAACTGTGTGCATTTCCTTTTCAATTAACACCTTGACTGCATACGGTACATGAATAAAATTTTACAAATGCACATTTAATCTTTTACTTTCAATAATTGTCAATGTATTACTATACTTGTTATTACCGTAACAATTCCTGAAAGTGGATAAGGATAAGATTCGCTTTTACACGACATTTTCGAGTGTGAACACCGTTGGTATTAATACATGCTATGCAATTGTCCTTAGAAAACAATAGATGCTGTCTAACCCACTGAAGGTAATGTTGTCAATAACATCGTAGCAAGACTATGGGTATCGCAAGACGTCTGAAACTGATGGTCTAATCCGTTAATCAGCCTCTACTGCTGATAGAACTCAACTCAGGAAGCAATCTAGCATATCTGTAACGTTTGCCTTTTTCTGTCGATTTCACAGGTAGTCGTTCCGATAATGATTGTCTTGTCGGAATGACGTCACGTGTAGACGTTGGATGTGTTGGAATCGTCTCAAAATTGTAGCATGGCAAGTAAATCGAAAACAGTCTAATTAATGGGGTAATTCGACTGTTTTCGATTTACTTGCCATGCTTCAATATCTTGTATTTATTTCGGTACATTCATGAATAATCCTAAAATTGGCGACCATTTGCATTAGACAAGTGGCTACTTTCTTATGACGGGGAATATATTTGTGCTACTATAATTAAATCCATTTGTTTCAATATTTTAGATTTCTTAAAGATAAAATGTTAAAAAAGACGTCTCACTACATTTCTCCTGAAACAAAAGTTTACGCTCATGATCTGTTTTCATGACTTTATAACATCGCCGCCAAACAATACGACGTCGTTCCCACGTTTTGTGTAATTGACGTTGAAGTGCGTATAGACGTCGCGCACGGTATTGCGACCAATTTATGTAACGTCAAAATACACGGGAAGACGTTGCGTGCAACGAACATTCTTTGTCATCCGCGCTTTCTTTCCCGTTTATCCCAGAAAAAGGCTCAATCGGTGTCGTTTAATTAGATATTTAGAAAGCAGAAATATACATGGATAAAAGAAATGAATATATATCTGAATTATAGTTCAATTAAATCTCTACTTTTTATTGATTTTGTTGATGAATAATGTTATGCGTTTGAGTATTGTCGCTACATTATATACGCCGCACTGGCGGTATTCAACACTAAATTTTGAAAAAAAATTACATATTTTGCAATTACATTTGCGAAACATACATCATATCACTGAATATGAGGGGATTTTTTTAGTGGTAGGTCTACATCTGAATAGTTTCTGTTGTCTGTATGTTATTTCATATTGTAAATATTGTGTCATGTAGAAATGTTTCTTGTCTAAAGATGTCATTGCCACTAATTGTAATTGTTATAGATTTTCCGAAATATTAATAACCTTTTCAATACAATAGAAATCGACCACATTGAACGCCGACGTTAAACGCCCATTTTGACGTAAATTTAGGGGGGGGGGGGGGGTGGACATTTCTGTTTTACCTGGGGAAAAAATTGGCGTTTCTCGTATGATTATGATACACATATACAAGTTACACCATTTTGAAGATATTGTAATGAACTAACTGATTATCAAAACATCGATGCTTAGAATTTGACGAATTTAAACATATTATTGTTGAAATGTGCGCTAAAACATTTTTCCGCGAAAAAACGCAGGGGGTGGACATTTCTGTTTTACCTGGGAGAATTCAAAATAAAACCTGAAAACGACGTAATAGATTGTTCATATTTCATATATCTAAAGTTCATTTGATGAACTTGATTGTGAACTAAGGTTAAATGAAAATGATACAATTGTTTTCGTTCCAAGGAAAGTGAAAAATGACATTTTATTGTAAAAATCCAGAAAATAGCTCACGTCACGCGCCAAAGCGAGTTTGTTTTTTTCATTATACTGACCTTAATTTTTGCATGTTTTTCATAAAAATCATATTTTTGTATAGCGAATAGGATAACAAAACGAAAAGTGCAATATTTAAACATGAATTTATGCTGCAAATACACGTTTTATTTGGAGTAATCAAATTCGTCGAATTTTTATGTTACACGTCACGCTTTAAAACTGGAATCTTTTTCGTAAAATAAGTAACCAAATTCATGACTTTCCGGTGTATCGTGTCCATGTAAAACTACATACAGACAGTTTCATATATACAGAAACAGATTCTATCGAAAAAATAATTCTTCACTACATATGCTTCTTGAATTAGCGCATCTTTCATTGACGATCCAGGTTTTTCACGTCTGGTCGCAATAACGTGCGCGACGTCTTAGCAAACATTGAATCAAAAGAAGAATAGATCTATACTGAAAATAATTTGGCTCCTTTTTTCTTAATATTTTTCTTTCATATTTTCTTAATTAGTACACACATTTTAACTTCTCAACATATAAAATCAATGTATTTTGACATCTAGAGCAGTCAGCTAGACAAATTGACGGACGGGTAGAAAAACGGACGGACGGGCAAACGAAGCACTATCTATATGGTGGTCATTACTGAAAGCCTTCTAATTGGGGGCTGCAATACCAGATAGGCCTATTGTTTTGGAAATGATTATTGTATACCATTAATTCGTCTTTGAAAAAGAATAAATTTTATCCACTACGGTATATATAGACCTAGTGACGTTTTTTCGGACAAACACTAGTGCTTCGTCGGCGTAAATCTAAAACGTCACAAACTCAACTTTAATGAAGCTGCAGTTACGGGATTCTATAACAACACCTACGATTTATCCATATTTAACCGAAAACCCATTCTATTGTTAGGACAAAAGTCATTGCAATTCGAACAGCCATTGAAAATGTTCACGGTATCATAAATAAACCGTACAAGTCCCCTTCAAAAAACGTTAACTACGATTTTCACATCGGAAAAAAACTTCTACTCCAAGAATTGTAATACCAACTTCAGAATCAGTCAGAGAAATAAAATAACAAAACTGACAATAGCCTCTAAGTGTCTCTCCGATCGTCCATATTGTTTTGGGCGGATAAACACGTGCAAATCGTTGTGTACATGCTCAAACTAGTAAAACTGGTTTTTAAACGCGCATTTAAACATGAAGTATCTGTACCTTGTGTTCATGAAAAATGTTCCTCGCTTTGTCCGAGTTCACCACCAGTGAGTGTATGGTAGCTCCAATCGAACTTAAGTATGTTAAATTTGCCATTTTGAACTCGTTTAGACATGAAAGAATGTATTGTCTTGAAAGACATTACGATATCGTTACAACATTTCAAGTCTCAGAAACAAGTTTTATTGCGGCGTCAATTTTCTCATAGACAAGTGTTTTGATTGCTTTTATGACTGCCTTTATATATAAATAGACTGGACATCGATCCATTTGCTGACAATAAACCCTTTCCAAAAAAAACAAAACAAAAACAAAATGCTATGGTGGTCAAAATTCAAAGGTGATGCAGACACCATTAGTGATACTAACTGTGGAATATTTTGCATGTCAAAACATGGAAAGCAGTGAAAGAAAGCACAGAAAGAAAGGGAGAAATGAAATACACGGAAAGAAAATGGGAATGAATAGTACATAGGGAAAATGCTGATCATCTGGGTTTTCTGCTAGATGCCTCTTTCAACTGCTATTCGCGGTGGCTGAAGCAACTTACGTTGGATTCCTGGCATTTTTCTCATCAGTACTACTACACTATCCAACCCGAGCCCCTAGCTTCTCTCTCACTTAGATAGATCAAATTCATTGGTTACACAAGTGTCTAATGTCAAATAGGATATTACCCGAGCCATGATTCGAACCCACGACATTTGCATTGATAGAATCCGACATAACCGAGATACCCAGGCCCGGATCCAATGCTGAGAAAATAATGCTTTTGTCCCATGTAACATACATTTGGTCATGTCCGGATTCGATCCCATGCTAAACACATCACCACACGGCAAAATTTTAGAACAAACATGATGCAGACGACGACTGAAAGTGATTAAAATTTTACGTTTTCACGGTGGATGATCACGTGATACAATATTTTCAGAAAATCTTCAACAATTTTGTAAATACTGGGCCGATTTGAATTCGGTTTGAAGCAGAGAATGTGGACAGACGTCACGCATTAGATGAACGTGGTTGATTTTTAAAAATCAACTAATAAAAAGTTATTGAAGATAAACCAAAATTTTGGTTTATCTTCAATAACTTTTTTATCAGTTAATTTTTCAAAAATCAAACACGTCAAGCTTATTCCTTGCATTTTCCCACCTTCTCTGCTTCAAACCGATTTCAAATTGGTCAATTATTAAAAAAGATATTGAAGATTATCGGAAATTCTGAGTCACGTGATTATACACCGTTGTTTTTAGCTCCACTGGCCTTTCAGGTCAGCGGGCTATTGTCATGGTGGTGTGTCCGTCGTGCGTGCGTGCGTCCGTCCGTCCGTGCGTGCGTCCGTAAACTTTTTCTTTAAAAATCTTCTCCTCAAAAACTACTGGATGGATTTCAACCAAACTTCACAGGAGTGATCCTTGGGTGACCCTCTCTCAGATTCCTTCAAAGAATATGGATTGAACCAGAATAACCTGAGTTATCTGCCCTTGAATGTCAAAAATAGCAGGTTTTGACTTTAGTTTTCTTCTAAAATCAACAAATATTGAACAATCAAGACAAAACTTTGACAGAATGATGCTGACTACAAGATCTTGCATAGGTAAAATTTTCAGCTTGATCTAAATTTTACATCATGAGTTATGTTCCCTTGAAAATGACAGAATTGCCATTTTCGGCTGTAATTTGACTTTGTTTTCACTCTAGCAACTACAAATATTAACGAAACAAGATAAAACTTTGACAGAATGATGCTGACTATAAGATCTTGCTTTGGTAAAATTTTCAGCTTGATCTGAATTTTATAGCATGAGTTATGTGCCCTTGAAATTGCCCAAAATTGCCATTTTCGGCTCTATTTTGCTGGTTTTGACTTTATTTTACTCTAAAATCTACAAATATTGACCAATCAAGACAAAACTTGGACAGAATATATATAAGCATTAATGTATAATTTTCAGCTTGATCGGAATCTTACATCATGAGTTATGTGCCCTTGAATTTTACAGAATTGCCATTTTCGACTGTATTTTGACTTTGTTTTCTCTCTAACAACCACAAATGTTAACCAATCAAGATGATACTTGGAAAGAATCTTGTTGACAACAAGATCTTGCTTATGTGTAATTTTCAACATGATCACACTGTTACAATCTGAGTTATGTGCCCTTGAAATTGACAAAATTTCAGTTTCCGACACTGTTTCCACTCTTGAAGCCTCGAATATTGACTAATATAGACAAAATGTGAACAGAATGATAGTGACCATAAGATCTTGCATGTTTTTGATTTTCGATTTGATTTTAAATATACATACTGAATTATGTGTCCTTCAATGTGGCAATATCACAGTTTCAATTTTATTATCGCTCTGACATCCCTAAAATATTAGTCAATCATTTACTTTCTTTTTGCATTGACCACATGATTGCTGCTTTTGACTTTGTGTTTGCTGTAAGAACCACAAGTATTAAAAAATATAGTAAAAACTTGGATTGAATATTAAAAGAAATTCAGGCCTGTGGAGCGACTCAAGACCTTCAGGTCTTTCTAGTTGTCGAAAGAAATGTGGGAAATGAAGAAATTGATGATCACAAGCCATTTCTTCATTTCCCACAGTGATTTCCAAAGCCATTGTTCTTGCTGGGCATCACTTTGTGATAATGGGCTAACGAAGGTCTTTCTACTCTGTATAGCGCTGGATGTGATGTCGGTAATTGGCCCAAGACAATATCGTATGGAAAATGTAATGTACTTAACCATAGAATTGGTGTCACTGACATTTGTTTGTTTTATGACAATCTGTCAGAATGGGTAATCAAAGGTTTTGTCTGAGAGAAAACAGGCACCATGTTAAGTATGATTTAATGTTGTTTCACGATGCTCTGTGTCGTTTTGGTCTCAGAGAATATTTGTTCTAGATCTGTTCTATCACTTCACAAACCACAAAGAGTATAATGACGTGATCAAATGCGTTTTTCTCACGAAAATAAAAAAAGTGCGCAACCAGCGATGCTCCCTCAGAGTTTACATTGGTTGTCAATAACCTGTAAGAGAAGGCATGCATTAAGTCCTGACTGCATGTGTTAACCTTTTCCCAAACAAGACCTGGTTCTGACGTCCCCAATAGAAAAGGCTTGGGAAAACATTGAAACAAAAGAAGAAACTGCTGACTTCCATTTTGTCATGTGTGGCAGTTTTTGAAGTTGATCACCCTAAAATTTTGTCAGTTGGGAAAGGTTAAGATCTGACTGCATGTGTTAATATGCGGATCCAACCCACATAGTAGCATGTTTTACAGTCACAAACGCGCAACTTTTGTGTTAGGTTTCTCGATTTGTAAGATGATTATTGGTGACAACATCGACATTCGTGCACGCTATAAGGATATGGTGTCTGTATTTAGTTCTTATTGCCTCACCTACAGGAATTATACTGAAACAAAAAAGAAACGTTTCGTTCAATTTTGTCCGATATTTGAATGTTGTGAAGTCCATACGAGTTATTAGCGGTCTCCGTTGCAGTCTTAAACCTATCCCGTAGGTGGGGTTAACGTGATTATTCGATCCTGCCTTGAAGTCATATCTCTTGCACGTCTGCCTCGTGCTCAATCGGTTGTGATCCAATTGAGAGCCAACAACGTATACAGTCAAAAATGTGTCGATTTTTTGCCCCATCAATGTCTTACGACAACATTTTGAACCTTTTCCACCAACAACATCTGTACTGCAGTTAGGCACTGGTTTTGGCCTAGCCTTGCTATGCGTAGCTTAGTGAAAAGTGTGTGCACGCTTTGGCGTCTTCTTTGCCTATGTTCTAGCTTGTGTTTGACGAAAATTTGTTTTGATAGTAGTCATCTAGAAAACACGGCAGGGGATAATCAGTTTTTAACAATTTACCATATATCACGTGATGAATGTACGACATCTGAAGAAAATGGCACTGTATTAAATGCGCATGTATGCAGGTATATCAAAAATGTACTCAACAGCCATTAAAACATATTTTGTCGAAAATATTATGAAAAATTGGGGTTGCGTATCTTTTTTGTCCTAGTATATTATTTGTTTTAAACAAACTAAAAATCTGACGCTCGCTCACACAAGAAAAATAAAACTCTGAAGATCAAATTGTTTATTTTCTACAAACTTACAAATCTGTGCAATCTATTCTCGTTCAGAAATCGTCCCGATAGGTTATCAATCGCTGTATTGTCCAATGGCAAAGAATTTTGTGCTAACAATAGACTAGTTTTACCGTTATGTTTTGATAAACCGTCGGTGTTGTTATAAAATCTCGTAACTACGGCTTAAATCAAGCCGTAGTTACGAGATTTTATAACAACACCCACGAAATACTATTTTGTTTGTCCGAATTTACGTCACGATCATCTATGGATAAAATCGTTCCCTATTATTGTCATTAAAGATGCTCGTATTTTGCATTGATGGATGCATAAATCACGGCTTGTTACCAAATAAACGTCGACATTATAAAGGTTGATGAATTTGTTGTAAAACGTATATGCTCTCATTGAAATTGTGAAATAAAGTATGTGTATCCAATGTAGAAAAGAACCAAGGGAATAAAATGGAGCATCTTCAAAGCATGGAAATTCTGCAAACCCCCCCCCCCCCCCCCACACACACACACACACACTCCAAAAAAGATAAAATAAACAATAAGAAATACAATAAAATAACAAACACAAAATATGTTAAAAACAATTTCTTCATTTCCCACAATATTTTCAACCCAAAAAGTTTAAGTAAAATTGCATTCATTCACTTGAAATTGTCGTCTGAAATATCTTTGAATTTGGACAAGTCTAAAATCCGTCGTTTGGTAATGGGTTAATGATGTACAAAACTAACTGACAGTCTGACTGTTGTAAGGTTATCATATACATGTACCCCCACCTACGAAGTAGAGGGGGGTATATTGGTTTCACCATGTCTGTCCGTCCATCCGTCCGTAGACTTTTTCGTTTCCGTAATCTAAGTCAAGAACCGGTTGACCTAGGCTCATGAAACTTTACACAGTTGTTGTCTATGACCCAAGGAGGCGCCCTATTGTTTTTTGGTCATGAAGGTCAAAGGTCAAGGTCACAATCGGACTTTGTTTAAAATCCGTTTTCGTGCTCTAAGTCAAGAACCTTTTGACCTATAGCACTTTTTTCAGTGACAAGGCGCTAGTGGGGTATTTGTCCGCTTTGCGACAGTTCTACTTATGTCGCTCATTGTCTTT
Source organism: Fragum sueziense (assembly GCA_963680895.1). NCBI lineage: Eukaryota > Metazoa > Mollusca > Bivalvia > Cardiida > Cardiidae > Fragum > Fragum sueziense. The sequence continues at coordinate 36,781,226 of OY804607.1, read as the reverse complement.
CTCTCTTTGAATTTAGGATCTGAATTATTTTGTACGTCCACTTACGGTAAATATTGAGAATGAAAAATATAACTTTACATAACAACTGCGCGATATGTTAACCTGTAGACCATAAGAAATACATGTATTGGTACGAGGAAATATTTTCATGATTACAAAAGCTGGATAAGATTGCCAATCTGCAGAAAAGCGAAAAATATCAACCACAGAGAAATAATAATAATCGTCGTGTTAAGCACGCACAAGACGTTATATCTAATATGGTAAAAGGTTATTATGCTGTTTTATTGTCTTTCTCTTTTTGAAGCAAATATCTTAAATTGTTTTGTGGGACTTTCTATCATTGGTATTAAGAAAAACATGACCTCCTTATTATATATTATACATGATACATATATTGATATAAATGTATCCATGGGGATGAAAGTTTATGTAGGACCTTCGGAGCAAGAAATCAGTTAATTTTCTTAAAACTACTACCTTATATTATATTATACAACAGGCATGCACGGTGTTTAATCACGTGACACAGAATTTCCGATAATCTCCAATATCTTTTTTAAGACTTGACCGATTTTAGTTCGGTTTGAAGCAGAGAATGTGGGAAGATGCCAGAAATAAGCCGGACGTGTTGGATTCTTGAAAAATTAACTAATAAAAAAGTTATTGAAGATAAACCAAAATTTTGTTTTATCTTCAATAACTTTTTTATCAGTTGATTTTTCAAAAATCCTACACGTCCAGCTTATTCCAATGGGGAGAATCACGTGATTGACAATGGTATTTAACACGAAAAAATGGCGACGAAAAGACCGCTTCGGCGTGAAAACTCAAACTTTAGAAAGGTATGTATTCAATCTACGTAGTTTCTCAGACGAACCACCTATCCTAAAGTACCCGCTGTTGTCTAAGGTTTTCACAGCTACCCAACTTTCCCCTATCCGTTCGCTGTATTTAGAGAACACTTAAAGAATATTTTCGAAATTGTGAAAATTTTGGATGTGTGTTAAGCAAGTCGCATAATATTTACAGCTTTACTTCTTACCCAAATAATTCTCTGTTCACACGGTATATTTCCAGACCCTTTTTTATCGATAACATTTCATTCTAGTCCATTTACATGGCCCATGTTGTCTTTGTTAAGCGTATTTACGAAAAAGATGTTAAACACGCGTAAAGTGCTAGAGTGTTTGGCACGCCGAGTTCTCGTGAGTGTGATATTAACCACGCAAGTGTACCATAGTTATGTAGAATGCGTTGACTGATTTGTGTTTTTTTGCAGAGATATATTCTGTGGATTGAAATCTTTTGAACATTTAGGAGATTACATCTGAACAATGCACATTAAAAGTCTGGCACATTATTGGGCAAATGCACATTTGAGAGTGACAAAATAATATTTCAGTAAGGTGTGATGCACTTTACACTGTCGGTATAGAAATGAATCAATTGCACATGCAATACAATGATATGACAGAATAGAATTCAGTTCTATCCAATAAATCTTGATGTTAGCTTTGTCACTATCTGTAAGAGAATCAAGACTGTCACTTAAAGGCTACCAAGCTTGGCAGTTGATTTCACCGTATATTGGGAGAAAATCATTACATTAACGTGTTTTGTAAAAGATCCACCAAACTCGGTTGTTTTTAAAAGTTTTGTTTGCTTTTCTTTACGTCATTACTTCGATGATTTTCGAGAAAATAAAGATCGGCAATTTCCGTAAAATCGCCACGAAATGACGTGATACAATTGCTTGAGTCCGCCCCAAATCTAGAGCATCGGAAAAGACCAAAAAATCCAATTTAAAAGACGAAATAAAAACACTTTTAATGTTTGAAAATCGTAGAAACTTTGATATGTGGTTATTAGAAAGATGTTTTTTCAACACAAGAGTTTAATTTTGCCAATCAGCGTACACTTTAAGTGGTTTTTTGAAAGATTGTTTATAACATCAATTTGAAGATTCTCCGCCAAAACTGCTGTAAAGTCTCCATATGTACCTCGTTTTTTTCTCCACTGACATTATACGGATTAATTGATCGGAGAATCTTCGGATTTGAAACGGCAAAATCAATGCCTGCATATCTATATGTAGGAGAGTACTGACCACGCCAAAAAACTTTCATGACAGTATCACCCTGACTCTTCGCACCACACATAAGATTTATTAAACTTTCATCAAAGAGTCTATATTTCAGTTTCCAGAAGGTTTTCGTCTGTTTTAGAGTTATTTTCAAACCACTTTACTGTGTCTACAAACAAGAGCAATGAAATGATATTCAAAGGGAAAACCCTGTCTTTCACTTGTTTGAAAAAATCAATAATGTCCTGTCCACTCCTGACGACAGACGGAAGTAATTCACTGATCTGTTCAAGTCATTGAGTCATTATTTTCATATTTTTGATCAAGAAATCCAAAGTCAGGCACGGATTTAACAGTTGTCGGCTCTGAATTGTATAACTGCGTTCTTGTCTGTACCCTTTTAAAACATTTCTTCAGTGGTGAAGCACTATATGTAACGATGATTCACCAGGTGAAGCTCCGTAAAATAGAGATTTATAAGGACTCTTAATCTGAATTTCCGATTTTAAAGGGATTGCTTGCTTCCTCTTGATTCCAGACAGTGTGTTTCGTCTTTTGGCTTATGTAATGAAAGCCGAGACTTCTTTCGATTCATCTGAAAAAAAAAAGAAGCAAATGGTAATGGTATATGTTGAAAGCAGTTAAAAAAGTAACTGTTTTATCAATAAATGGCATATAGGTTATGAAAAATCCACTAAAAATCCGGTTGGGTATGACAGTAAAATCTGACAGGGACAAATAAAGGGTCATTTTCTACAAGATTTTTTTCTGACCAATTAAATAAACACTTTCAAGATTCTGAAAGCGATTGAAACCATAAACTAGGCAAAGAGGACATCTCAATTCAGTTCAGATTCAATGTGTTTGTACGTATTTGTCATGGAAAATGATGTAACAAGAGATTTGATAAGTTAGAGCAGTTATGGTCGATTTTTTTCCCCAATTCATAAAAGATTACCCCTAACGATGTCTGTCATATGTTACTGTAAGTTAACACCGGATTTCAATCATATTGGGTAATGAATAAAAAACCAATTTGTCCAATATCCGTGGCTTTCTTAGAACACGAACAACTGTGTGTGTGTTTAATATCACATTCACTAGAACTCGGCGTGCCAAACACTACAACACTGTACGTGTGTTTAACATCTTTTTCGTAAATAAACTTAAAAAAAATAAAATGGACCTTGTAAATGGACTAGAATGAAATGCCATCGTTCAAAAAGGGTCTGGAAATATACTGTGTGAATTGAGAGTTCTTTGGGCTAGAAAAAAGGCTGTAAATATGATGTGACGTGCTTAACACACATCCAAAATTTTCGCAATTTTGGAAATATTCTTTAAGTGTTCTCTAAATACAGCGAACGGATAAGGGAAAGTTGGGTATCTGTGAAAACCCTAGACAACAGCGGGTACTTTAGGATAGGTGGCTTGTCTGAGAAACTACAGAGACTGAATACATACCTTTCCAAAGTTTGAGTTTTCACGCCGAAGCGGTCATTTCGTCGCCATTTTTTCGTGTCCAATACAATTGTCAATCACGTGATTCTCCCCATTGATTCCTGGCATTTACCACCTTCTCTGCTTCAAACCGAATTTAAATTGGTCAAGTATTAAAAAAAATATTGAAGATTATCGGAAATTCTGAGTCACGTGATTATACACCGTGTACTTAGACCTTCTTTACAACACTATTGAAAATGCTGGAAGGATCTTGTGCCCTATCCAGAACGAGACACAGGGAAGAATTCTGGGAAGTTTGGAAGTCTACCACCTCTCAACCTGTCTACTGGAAAATCAAAATATCACAAATATTTTAGGAAGATTAATCATAATACGATGATATTTTAGGAGAATTTCATTTCTGCTGCGTGGGCGAGCGTCAGATTTGTATTACGTTTTGAAATGAATAACTTTTTCTGCAGGCGATAAGATATAAACACAGACACAACGTCTTTATTGTGTGCACAACTGTCGATTTTGTCATCAATAATAATATTTTGGGTGAAATCCGCACGAGTTGCACTTTAGTCAAAGCACTTAACCCTCAAAGGTCAACATTTTAAGTCAGTCCAAATTGAAAAGTATTGAGAGGTAAAGACGTTGCTGACTATCGGCAATTTCTTCTTTTCTCTCAATACTTTCCCAATCCTTTTATAGAGAGGGCGTCAAAACTATGACTTGTTTGGGAAAATGTTAAGATTATGCAAATAAAAAACTTGCAACAGTGTCCAAATTGACCGATCTATATACGATAGGAATCCATTGGTTTGGTAAACATTTCGGAAAATTGATATATTATTACTTTTTACAAGCAATTTCTTCATTTTCCACAATGTTTTCTCATGCCGTTTTCTTAGATGCGTCAAATTGCGTAACTGTTCGAGAAATGGTTAAATTTTTACCGGTGCCAGCAATGCCAGAAATAATTGATGTGGTCACTAAACGCCACAATACAGGCCCGTTGGTTCACATGTGGATAGGGGTTTACTCCCACAAAGTTGGCCAAAAGGCTAAATTTTCATAATTTTACACTGGACATTTAGGGAAAATCTACTTAAGCCCATCCAGTGTACAGACAGGAGCCTCTCTATAAAACTGTTTCATACAGGCCTGCAATATGCTTATAAAATGTTGAAGTCAGCGTAAAAAAACATGCAATACTTTCGCACAGCTTCTTCACTGCCTATAGTTACGCGAGAGGGGCAACAATGGTCATGATCATACCAGATATAGGTACAAACTGACCGTTTCCGTGGCGGTCTTAACCCTTTCCCAAACAAGACCTGGTTTTGACGTCCCATGAAGAAAACATTGAAACAAAAGAAGAAACTGCTGATAACCAGCAGTTTCTCCTTTTGTCTCAATATTTTCTGTGTCATATTTTTCACAAATCCAATCTTTAATAAGATCTACCTTCCATTTTGTCATTTGTTGCAGTTTTTGAAGTGGATCGCCCTAAAACTTTGCCGTTTGGGAAAGGGTTAAATGTCACAGTTCTATTTGTTCGTGTCCCAGCTGATTTGTTCGAGAGAAACACATTGTGTCACGTCATTATACCATTTGTGGTTTGTGAAGTGAAAAAACACAGATGTAGAACAAATATTCTCTGAGACCAAAACGACACAGAGCATCGTGAAACAACATTAAATCATACTTAACATGGTGCCTGTTTTCTCTCAGACAAAACCTTTGATTACCCATTCTGACAAATTGTCATAGAACAAACAAATGTCAGTGACAGCAATTCTATGTTTAAGTGCATTACATTTTCCATACAATATTGTCTTGAGCCAATTACCGACATCCCATCCAGCGCTATACAGAGTAGAGAGACCTTCGTTAACCCATTACCACAAAGTGATGCCCAACAAGAAAAGGGGCTTTGGAAGGGTATAATGGTGTGATCAAATGTATATTTCTCAAACAAATGAGCTGTGTCATATAAGGAAGGAACTATTTCTAAAACATATGACAGTGTCGCGAAACCAACTCGACACACTTAATAAGAAAAAATAGCGCAACCAGTGATTCCCCCTTGGAGTAAACATGGGTTGTCAAGAAGCTATAAGAAAAGGTGTGCATTTATATCTGACTGCGTGTGTTTAACAATATGCTTATTGGAATCTATATTGGTCTAAATGACATACCAACCCACAAAGTGGTATATTTTACAATCACAAACGCGCAAAATTTGTGTTAGGTTTCTCGATTTGTAAGATTATTATTGATGACAACATTGACATTTGTGTACACAGTAAAGGCATGGTGTCTGTTTTGATTTATTTATTCATTTATTTCTTATCACCTACAGAAAAGGTTATTAGTTTCTAAACAAAACATTGGTCTGACGCTGGCTCACACTACAACACTCTTCTAAAAACCAAATTGTTTATTTTGTACAAACTCGCAAATCTGTGCATCTCGTTCAGAAATCTTCCCAGTCAGAGTGTTTCAACATGTTATCAATCGATCGCTGCATTGTCAAATTAATGTCATTAAAGATGCTCCAATTGCATTGATGAATGCATAAATCACGGCTCGTTACGAAATAAGCGTCAACTTTATAAAGGTTGATCATTTTGTGGTATGACGTATATGATCTCATAGGAATTGCGAAATATGTATCCAACATTTGTGCTCCGGCTTACCGAGTTCTTTCCTCGGATATATGACTTATTTGTAGAAACCGTTTACTCTTTCCGAAAAGTGGTTTAAACTGACCGATAAAACGACAAAGAATCGTATTGTTTTTTCTGGTCGATAGGGATCTTTTTCTTTTTCTTGTTAGAAAAGTACGCAGCATTTTCAAAAAAGCTATATATCTTAGGAAAGAGCTCTGTCAGGCGGGGTACATGCAATTTATCGCGTATAATTGACCCAGATATAAGAAAAATATTGCACAATTTCTTACCCGAAGCGAGTCTTATTGGTCGTAGTTGTTACATGTATTATCTTGGGGAGATATGTTCATGGTTACAGAAGCTGGAAAAGACTGCGAATCTGCAAAGAAACGCTACAAATATCAACAACAAAGAAAATATGAACAACATAGAGAAAACAAAAGTTGTTTTAGCACGCACAAGACGATATAGCTAATATGGTAGAAGGTTACCATGCTATTTTATTGTCGTTCTCTATTTGAAGCAAATATCTTAAATTGTTTTGTGGGACTTTCTTTAATTGGTATGAAAAAAACACGACCTCCCGCATTATAGATACATGGCATTTATGATATTTATATTGATTGAACACGAAAATGTATCCATAGGGATGTAAGTTTCATGTTAGACCTTCAGTGCAAGAAGTCAATTAATTGGGGATTTTCTTGAAGCAAAAAATCCGTCTCTAGATCTAACTATTATTTAATGTTATAGGCATAAGTCATGGTACAATTTTGTTACAGTGATTCATGCTTCTATCCTACGGCTTAGGATTTCGCAGTACGATACCAGGCCATTCTTTGTAAAATTTGGAAAAGGGGTATAGATTTTGTTATTTTTGTTATTTTTTTTTATTTTATTTTATTTTTATTTATTTATTTATTTATTTATTTATTTTTTTTTTGGGGGGGGGGGGTGTATTATCCGTCTTCCAAGTTCAAACATTTTGGATACAATTTTCACGAAAAGATAATTAATATAAACACATTTTCTATTAGACTAGTTCAAACCGGTACAACATTTGAACCTGTGCATCTTGTTCCTATTGCCAAACGTATTCACAGCAGTGGCCAAAAACGTGTCAAGAACATTCACTAGAATGATATTCATTTTACTAAAGAATTGTAAGAATTATTTCATCTGACAATTTGGATAGATGTGTGTTTATATTTTTGTGGCGTGATCCATTCATTAGCGATACAACTAGATATAAATACGTTTCAAAAGTCTTCCAAAATCCAGTTTTACTGTCTCCGTAAGAAACATAAAGGAGAGATGTGTTCGTAGATAAATCCTGTATTTTTTAATGTAAGCCTAATGGAAATGAGCCAGGATCTGGAAAAACGTCCCTTATAGCATTTGAGAACAATATGGTTCCAGATCAACCTGCGTATACACGCAGTCTGACCAGGAACCATGTTGTTCTCCAATAGCTGCCTCATGGTCTGTAGCAACCATTTGAGAGTAACATATATGCTGGCTAGATTGCATCTAGGCACAGATTGATCTTGAAACATGGTTATCTCAAATGCTATAAGGGACGTTTTTCCAGATCCCGGCTCAAATGCAATCGGCGTATACACGTCGGGATAATCACGTGACACAACAATTATAGAAAATCTTCAATAAGTCTTTTAATTCGTGACTGATTTAAAATTGGTCACGTATTAAATGGTAATGCACACGTGCACATAGTATTTAAAGCCGAAAAAGATGAAAAACCAAAATTTCATCAAAATGAATTAACAAAACCGATTACATTTTGTGTCTATAAAATAACGCATGGCAAAAAATAAATTTGATGAGAATGGAGGATCTAATTTTCATGAATAATAATATTACGTTGTAACGAACTCAGTGTTGATTTTACAAGAAAAAGCAGTAGTAACCAACCGAGCGCGTCAAAAACCAACGAAAGGATAGACATTATGTACATGCTATCAATAATCGAACTCGTGACATTTTGGTCTAAACGCTTTCAATCAAAGAAACTAGTTGAGGAGCACAATTTTTATTCTGACCAAAGTATGATAACATCAACGAAGAGCGTGAAAGTATGGCTAAACGTATTCTTTCGATATTAAGTTTAGATACAAATTCTGGGCGTCATGTGGGTTTGTGAATTGAAATCTTAACACAATATGATAGAACTTGCAGGGGTTTGTTTAAGAAAAATCCCTTTCCCAAACGACAAGGTTTTAGGAAATTCAATTTGAAAGCTACTATAGACAGCAAAACGGGTGGCATTATTGAACGGGTTTGTGAACAATATAGCGCAGATAATGTTTAGACAAAAGAAGAAAATGCTGATAAACAGCATTTTCTTCTTTTGTCTAAACATTTTCACAATCCCCTTCTATCAAGGACGTCAAAGCCAGTTATTGTCTGGAAAATGGATAATATACTGTTTGAAGTGGATGGCCTGATGTTCCAGACAAAAACAATTAATCCTTTCAATATTTTGATGTATTCGTCCTCGGATTTTACAAGATAATGAAAAAAATATCAATTCATTTCCATTCATTTTCATTTCCATTTTTCTCATAAAAAATTAAACGATCTAGATTGAAAACTGTCAACATTGCAGACGACAGCTTAATAGTAGATGCCAGGAAAGCTGTGTGATATGTGCAGAAAATAGTACGAGTTCCTATTATTTTGTCCAAACTATTTCAAAATAAGCATCACGTAGTCGATATTGAGTATTCGCCCTTTGATAATAAGCCCTGTGTCTGAGATCAAGTCCTAATCTAAAAAAGATTTCAAAAATAATGATAAAATGTCGCAAATTAACGCAAAACTTACTCACTGTATGGTACTTGTGCAGTTGACACTCGCTATGTCGATATCGCGTATGTCGAATAGCAATGAAGTTTGTGCTTAAAATAGATTTTCGTTACCGTTAATATGTGACCCGTCACGCTAAAAGGGACCTTATGGGTTTTGTGAAAAAATATCGACCCTAGTCAGTCTGTGCAGTCCACGCAGCCAGACTAGGGCCGATATTTTTCACTTTTATGTACCTTTCTGCATCTGGAATGTTTTTTTTTTTTCTATCTTAGAATTGGTTAATTTTTCACAAACGGGATCTGGTTGACCTGTACTGAGTCTGATAAGTTTGTCAAACTTTGGATTTTTGGACTTCTGATAAGGTCCCTTTTAGCGTGACGGGTCACTTATGTTTTGATAAACCGTCCTTGTTGTTACAAGTACAAAATTGCTGCATGATGCAGCATAAGATGAAGCACGGCCTAAATAAATTTGTGCCCGGAATTTTTCCGCATTATGGTTAAATTCCAAGGGATCAAACAATAGTTTTTAGCTCCACTGGCCGACAGGCCAGCGGGCTATTGTCATGGCGGTGTGTCCGTGTCCGTCGTGCGTCCGTGCGTGCGTCTGTCCGTCCGTCCGTAAACTTTTTCTTTAAAAAAATCTTCTTCTCAGAAACTACCAGATGGATTTCAATCAAACTTCACAAGAATGATTCTTGGGTGACCCTCTCTCAGATTCCTTCAAAGAATTTGGATTTAATCAGAATAACATGAGTTATCTGCCCTTGAATGTCAAAAATAGCTGGTTTTGACTTTAATTTTACTCTAAAATCCACAAATATTAATTAATCAAGACAAAACTAAAACAGAATGTTGGTGACTATAAGATATTGCCTTGGTATAATTTTCAGCTTGATCTGAATTTTACATCATGACACTCTAGCTAATACAAATATTGACCGATCTAGACAATACTTGAACAGAATGTTGATGACCATAAGATCTTGCTTTGGTAAAATTTTAAGCTTGATGAACTCAACATCATGAGTTATGTGCCCTTGATATTGACAAAATCACATTTTCGGCTCTATTTTGACATTGATTTCACTCTAGCAACTACAAATATTGACCAATCAAGACAAAACTGAATCAGAATGTTTGTGACCATAAGATCTTGCCTTGGATTAATTTTCAGTTTAATCTGAATTTTACAACATGAGTTATGTGCCCTTGAAATTGACAAAATTGTCATTTTCGACTCTATTTTGACTTTGTTTTCACTCTAGCAACTACAAATATTGACTAATCAAGACAAAATTTGTACAGAATGTTGGTGACAATAAGATCTTGCCTTGGTATAATTTTCAGCTTGATCTCAATTTTATATGAGTTATGTGCCCTTGCTATTGACAAAATTGCCATTTTCGGCTTTATTTTCACTTTTATTTTCACTTTTACAACCATTAGTATTAATTAATCAACACAGAACTTTCACAGAAATCTTACTGACCATACGATCTTACTTGTGTGTAATTTTTAGCTTGGTCATGCATGCATTTGGTTGTTTGCGCAGCCTGAACCTTTGAAATTGCATTCAACAAGACAAACAATCAGGCCTGTGGAGCGCTTCCAGGCCGCCAGGACTGTCTAATTTCTTTAATGTCTGTGAACTGGTAGGGTTACAATCATATCTCTATTATCTAGGTGTAAAAATAGTGAGGGCTTGTTTTTGGAGATAATGGCTAACAAAGTTGGTAGGGTGAATTGACATGAGAAGCATTTTTTTTTACTTTGAAGTACATGTATAGTTTTACAAATTGACCCTGCTGATACTCTACTCTACAGTAATGGTAAGAGAGCTTTAGACTATCAACAGTACTACTTTACTTTATCCCCTTTCAACCAGCATCGTGTGTCTTCACCAGTCCTAAAAACCATTAAGTGCTTATTTAAATTGTGAAAGGACAGATAGGTGACCATAGTAGGTTGAACACTTTAAGCCGAAAAAGGCAATTTTGCCAAACTCAAGGGCAGATAACTCAGAATTTGCATTTTCAATCTGGATAATATTCTAACTCACCCAAGACGTACATGCAAACAATTGTCTTTGGCTTTACATTTGATTGTGCAATATTTGTATGTATTACGCCAAAATTGTCAAAAATGGCATTTTATGACATTCAAGGGCACATAACGCAGCACTTTCTACAGATTTCTACAAAATCAATCTTACACAAGGGTTTATGACCATACACATTTTGACAAAGTTTGGAGAAGATCTAATGATATTTGTGGATTCTAGAGTGTAAACCTGGATATTATAGACGAGCAGACAGACGGGCAGAAAACAGACAAACCTGGTCGCAATAGCTTATTTCCCAGGTGAAATGTATCATGGATTTCCATGAAATAACATGAACTATCATGGGCCAGGGACCATGTTTGACCATGGACTACCATGTTTTGTTAAATGGCCGCTACCATGGTCAACATACCATGATAAACCATGGTCAGAACATGGTTGACCATGTTAAGGAAAACATGGTAGACCATGTTACTTTACCCATGGTCTAACATGTTTTGTTAAATGGCCGCTACCATGGTCAACAAACCATGATATACCATGGTCAGAACATGATTGACCATGTTAAGGAAAACATGGTTGACCATATTACTTTACCCATGGTCTACCATGTTTTGTTAAATGGCCACTAACATGGTCAACATTAACATGATATACCATGATAAAAACTTGGTTGACCATGTTAAAGAAAACAAGGTAAACCATGTTACCAGCATCATAAAAAGCCATGGTAGGCCATGGTCAAACACAATAAACCATGTTATGTTAAATCATAGAAAACTTACCAAGGTTAATCGAGTGTTTCCCCAAAGCCATTTTGTATGATGCATTACCATGCCCCTTTTCTGGTGCACTATGTTGGTCCAAAGAAGATTAAGTGCAACATGAGCCTTTTTTTCTTAAGATAATTTTAACAGTTGTGAAATGATTGATAATATACATGTTTATTCTTAGCCCTTCAAGAAAGGATATATCATAGGTTACATTGTAAAAATGTGGGTGGGGTGTTATTTGAATTTGAAAGTCAAAAGATTACTCACCAAAAATAAGGTGTTGTCTTACTTGGCCTTTTCAATAAGCAAACTCCTGTATTCTTATTTAATTCACTACTGTACACAGATTGAAATTATCACAAACATCATTTTGAGAAAGTGCAAACAAACAAACTCATGTTCCCTCCACTTTTTAGCAAAACAGGAAGTGACATCATCATTATGATTTGACCATGGTAGGCCATGGTCAAACATGATAAACCATGTTAAGTCATAGAAAACTGACCAAGGTTAATTAAGTGTATCCCCAAGCCATTTTGCATGGTGCATTACCATGCCCCATTTCTGGTGCACCATGATGGCCCTAAGAAGATAAAGTGCAACATGAGCCTTTTTTTTCTAACAGTTGTGAAATGATTGATAATATACATGTTTATTCTTAGCCCTTCAAGAAAGGATTTATCATAGGTTACAATGTAAAAATGTGGGTGGGGTGTTATTTGAATTTGAAAGTCAAAAGATTACTCACCAAAATTAAGGTGTTGTCTTACTTGACATTTTCAATAAGCAAACTCCTATATTCTTATGTATTTCACTACTGTACACAGGTTGAAATTATCACAAACATCAACAGTTACTTGAGAAATTGCAAACAAACAAACTCATGTTCCCTCCATTTTTTTTAGCAAAACAGGAAGTGACATCATCATGATTTGACCATGGTTGACCATGGTTATGATCTATGTAAGATGGGTGACCATGGTATTTCATTTCATACCATGATAACACTGTAGAACCATGCTCTAACATATGATTTGACCATGGTTGACCATGGTTATTATTTTTGTAAGATGGGTGACCATGGTATTTCATTTCATACCATGATAGCGCTTTAGAACCATGGTCTAACATGGTCGTAGTAGCAACTCTGACCATGGTATGACCATAGCATTTGATGTTTTTTCACAGTTGATCATGAAAAAACATGATCAGATGCCAAATACAATGAAATACCATGGTAACCTTGGTAAACATTTCACCTGGGTTGTAGTACTTTCTTCTGAGGCCAGCTAAATTTTAAGCTAAGTAATCATTTATGCCTTTCTGTGCGAAGGAAATCCAGAAAATGTATTTTGTAATTTATTCCACTATTTGTCATGGGTTTTTAGCTCAACTAAGCACAAAGTGCTCAATGTGAGCTATTGTGATCACTTTTTTCTGTCGTCCGTATGTCTGTCTGTCCGTCCGTCTGTCAACAATTTGGTGTTTATACTCTAGCATCTACAAATATAAGGCAATCTTGACCAAACCAGGTCAAAATATGTATGACCATTTGCTCTCAGATGAGTTTGATTTCGGGTCAGCTCGGACCAGAAAGTCTGGAGTTTTCTGCCCTTGATTGTAAAGAAATAGCTACTTTTGACATTTTGTACACTCTAGAATCTATAAATATTGACCAACCAATACAAAAGCTGGACACAATGTTGGGGACCATAAGATCTCAAATGAGAGTGATTTTTGGTTTGATCGGACCAAAAGGTATTGAGTTATCTGCCCTTGAATTTGACAAAATTGTCGTTTTTTTTACTGTTTTCGACTTTATTTACACTATAGCATCTACCAATCAAAACAAAACTTGGACGCAACGTTAGTGACTATTAGATTTTGTATTTTGGTTTGATCGGACTAGAAAGTCTGGAGTTATCTGCTCTCGAATTTGACAAAATTGCTGTTTTTGACATTGTTTACTCTCTAGCATCTACAATTATTGGCCAATCAAGACAAAACTTTGCCACAATGTTAAGGACCATAAGATGTCAGATGGGTTTGATTTTCAGCTTAATCGTTTAAAAAAATCATGATTTATATGCCGTTGAATTTGACAAAATTGCCGATTCGACTGTTTTTGACTTTGTTTACACTGTAGCATCTGCCAATTAAGTGACCAATTAAGATAGAATTTGTACATAATGTTGATGACCATTAGATCCTGCATGACATTGAATTTTAGTGTGATTGGATAAGAAAGTCGTGAGTTATATGCCCTTGAATTTGACAAAATTGTTGTTATCGACTGTTTTTCGACTTTGTTTACTCTCTGGCCTTTACAATTATCGACCAATCAAGACTTACAAATTATGTTGGTGACCATAAGATCTTAGATGACTTTGAATTTCAGTCTGATTGGATGAAAAAGTAGTTAGTTATAATAATACTTGAATTTGACGAAATTGCTGTTTTCGACTTTGTTTTTACTCTAGCAATCACAAATGGTGACCAATCAAGACAAAACTTGGATCTTGGATATAATGGTTGATTACCATAAGATGATGGATGAGTTTGAAATTCAGCAGAATTAGACAAACAGTTGCTGAGTTATCTGCCCTTGAATTTAACAAAATTCTCGTTTTTTACTTTGTTTTCACTCTTAACAACCAGATATATTGACCTAAGTGGATGAAATACAGTTGACGTCCATAAGTTTGTTTTCAGTCTTACAATCACAAATATTCATTGATTCAAACAAAAACTGTGTCTCATATCATATTGGTTCAGGTGAGCGATGTAGGACCATCGTGGTCCTCTTGTCGTGTATTAAAGGGCCCATGACTCGTTTTCCCGACCAGCTATCAAAATTCCTAATAACTTTGCGCTGACAAATTATTTTAGTACTGGCCTAAAATATTATTCCAATATGTCGCTTTAATATAGAAACGCGTTGATGTTTTCCCCAGTCGGTTACATCGGAGTCTAACAATCCAGGGGTCTCTAGTTTGAACCCCGGCCCGGCCAATATCCATTCTGACATTTGACAAAAAGTCATTTGTCTCTCACCAATGGGTGTGAATCATCTATGTGAGAGAGCAGCTGGAGGCTCGGTTTGGATATTGTGGTTGTACTAGTGCGAGAAATACCAGGAACCCATGGTTAGGTGCTCCAGCCGCCGCAATATGACCATAGAAGTTGAAAACGGCCTAAACCCCCAATAAAATCAATTTTCCCCAAAGCTGGGATATGAAAATATACAATAAATTGAAAGATTGCATAAAATGCTTATTATTTTGAAATTGATCATAAGCAAGCAAATGGACCTCGTGTCGTGTTAACATGGGCTCATATACAAAGCATTTTGTTTTAAAAAAAAATTCGCCAATTATTTACATATAGCTAGAAAATTAATGAATAAGAACCTTGGGTAGCGCCCGAATAGAATTACCTTTCAATAAACATGTACAAAATACACCAAACCAAATGTCCGTTTGATTCAGACTTTTCGGCAAAAGATGTCCCCTTTATGTATCTATTTATACTAGGAATATTATTGGAAAACTTAGGTCCCAGGACCCCCCTTTAAATGTTTATTTTCACCTTTTCCCACCCACATATTGTGAAGTAAACTGGTTATAGAACCAGTACTAGAACAGTAAGTTCTAAAACTGCATTTAACGTTCAAGAACAGGTTCTTGAACTAATTATTGAATCAGTTCTAGAACTTTTGAGTTTTAGAAATGCCATTTAACGTTCAAGAACTGGTCCTAGAACTAGTTCAAAACTAAGTTGTAGAACATTAAGTGACAGTTCTAGAACTTCAGATCAGGAACTTGGGATCAAGAACTGATTCTAGAACGTTCTAAAGCTGATGTTTTAGAACATTCTAGAACAGTTCTTGAACTTCTTTTGCAGGGGTATGTCTTTACCCCCTTTTTAGCTCCACTGGCCGAAGGCCAGCGGACTATTGTCATGGCGTTGTGTCTGTCGTGCGTCCGTGCATGCGTGCGTGCGTGCGTCCGTTAACTTTTTCTTTAAACATCTTCTCCTCTTATACCAGTGGGCCAATTTTGACCAAACTTGGCAGGAATGTTCCTTGGGTGACCCTTTTCAAAACTTGTTCGCAAATTTTTGATTCGTCAAAAAATGTGGGCGTGGCAGGGCGGGGCTTATCAGACTTAGAGAAATCATAAGAAAATTCTTTAAAAATCAACCATTGGGCCAATTTGAACCAAACCTGGCAGGAATGTGCCTTGAGTCATTCTTTTCAAAATTTGTTCACAAATTTTTACATTTGTCAAAAAATGTGGCCGTGGCAGGGAGAAAGGGGCTTATCAGACTTAAAGAAATCATAAGAAAATTCTTTAAAAATCAACCATTGGGCCAATTTGAACCAAACCTGGCAGGAATGTGCCTTGAGTCATTCTTTTCAAAATTTGTTCACAAATTTTTACATTTGTCAAAAAATGTGGCCTTGGCAGGGAGAAAGGGGCTTATCAGACTTAAAGAAATAATAAGAAAATTCTTTAAAAATCAACCATTGGGCCAATTTGAGCCAAACCTTGCAGGAATGTGCCTTGAGTCATTTTATCAAAATTTGTTCACAAATTTTTACATTTGTCAAAAAATGTGGCCGTGGTCGGGAGAAAGGGGCTTATCAGGCTTAAAGAAATCATAAGAAAATTCTTTAAAAATCAACTATAAGGCCAATTTGAACCAAACCTGGCAGGAATGTTCTTTGAGTCTCTCTTTTCAAAATTTATTCACAATTTTTTACATTTGTCAAAAAATGTGGCCGTGGCAGGGGAGGAAGGGGCTTATCAGACTTAAAGAAATCATAAGAAAATTCTTAAAAAATCAACCAGTGTGCCCAAATGAACCAAACTTTGCAGGAATGTGCCTTTAGTTGTTCTTTTTAAAATTTGTTCACAAATTTTTATATTTGTCAAAAAAATGTGGCCGTGGCAAGGAGAAAGGGGCTTATCAGAGAAATCATAAGAAAATTCTTTAAAAATCAACCATAAGGCCAATTTGAACCAGACTTTGCAAGAATGTTCTTTGAGTCTCTCTTCAAAAAATATTCACAAATATCAAGATTTGGCTGCCGCTGTGTAAGGCTTACAAGAAATCATGGGATAATTCTTCCACTTTAACCAGTGGAGCGATTCAGGCCCTCCTGGGCCTCTTGTTGTTTGTTACTTCCCGTATAGTGTTAATGAAAATTTGTAAAAGAATTTACGAATATTTAAGACTGGTAGGCCTAGTTGACGTGACTATCGAAATAACTAAATCTTCTTCTCTCTCAATCTTATCTAAAAAATTCCTATCACGAACAATACCTGATGTTGACGTTCCTTATAGGAACGCAGTTGACGAAACATTGCGGCAAAAGAAGTAAATGCACAATATCATTATTTCCCTCTTTGCCTCAATATTTACAGTGCTACATTTTACACCAATCCTTTCTTTTTTAATATCCATTTGTCATCTGCAGCACATTTCAAACTGAAGTTTCTTTGTTTGTCAAAGATTAACAAAGACATAGACACAATGTTATGTTTGAGAAAGAGTTAAAAAATTATCTCTGGAGCTCTGGATTGACCCAGTCACGCTCGGTCACCTGATTGTCCTACATAGCTCACCACTCGCACTGTGCAATCCTTTTCCAAAAAGCGAACCTTTGTTTACTGCTCTAATTCCAAAACTGTTGCAGACAACAAAATAATTAAAGCTTTAAACCTTCCTATTATTTACATGATATTCCTGATGTGACCAAAGCTACGGTAGACAATATAGATTAAGATTAGTCTAGTCAGCAATGCAATCTGATCCTAGTCTACATATTGGCTGCTTTCTGCTTGATTATATGATGAGAACTTGAGACAAACAATAAGATCAGTAGGGCAAAGGTTAAATAAAAAAATAATTGCGTACTATGCATTACAGCACAAACGGGATACATTCTGAACGCCCCTCAAAGCTGTTAATGTGATTAATGGTTAAGATAAAACGGAATGTATGTGATAGGCTAGAAATAGAAGGGAGTTTTCATTTTCGAAACACAGAATAAACTCAACAGAAAGATCCTTTAACGAACTTTTGTGATAAACATCCTTTCTTTACTCTTACTTATATAAATATCCTTGCCTCTCAAATGAACATAGCCATTGATTATGGAGATAACAATTCATTGAGAACAGAAAGGATTATATTAGCTTATATCCGACACCACTGACATTCCCAAACTCACCTTATTATGCACGGCCTGAGGGGCCGTGCAATAAAATCTCGTAAGTACGGCTTGGTTCAAGACGTAGTTACGAGGTGTTATAACAGCACATACGAAATACTATTGATTGTCCGAAATTATGTCACGATTAACTGGACAAAATCGTTCCCTATTTCTGCTTGGGTCTAAGTGAAAATCTGGCCCTGGTTTCTCGGAAAAAAAACCTTAAGTGCATACTCATGAGTAAATGCTCAACTTCAATGGAATACTCTCCAAAGTTGAAGGGTATTCGATTGAAGTTCACGTGGATTTCGTGCGATTTCAGTACGGTGCTCAGATTTGAGTCTGAGAACGTGCTTAAGTGTTTTTTTTTTCGAGAAACCGGGGCCTGGTCCCGTCAACAGCAAATTTTAAAAGAAATACGGCTTTGAATTAAATATAGCTTTCAAATATAGTAGGAAAAGGAGACAGGTTGCTGTTTCGACCAATTTCTTTCCCCTTTCTTATAAAAGTCAATTATAAGCATACTTGGTGGCCAATAAAAATGGTTAAATATCATTTTAATCGTAACTGAACAAAAAATCCTTTCAGTCGTACTCTGAATATTTTAAGGCAAAATGACGTTCCTTAGGTCATCGTCACAACGTAAAACTGTATAATTATGTCTAGAAAATTCAACAAATAATGCGAGTGCTAAGGATACATGGAATGGAGAATCTCAGGTGAATAACCTGGTGTGAGATAAGATTGTTTGAAAATAATAAGTGAGGAAAATACTTTATTATCAGTACAACCGACTTTTTGATAATACCACCACGTCAAAATAATTTGAGAGATATTCCAGTTAGCCATTTCCCACACATAGACTCTTTTGAACCCCCCCCCCCCCCCCCCAATGATCTGCAAAACATTGTGGTAAATAAAGAAATTGCTTGTGACAAGCAATATCTTCAATTATCACAATGTTTTCTACATAGTAATAAACAGCAAAACATTAAAGCCCATTCCCTTGAAATTGTCGACTGCAACTTCTATCAATTTGGAGCAGACCAAATGTTTTCCGTCTGGTAGTGGGTTAGCCCTATCTCAAACAATTCTTGTATTTAATGCTTATTCAATTTCTTCAGGCGTTCTTTAAGAACGCATTTATTTAACATCGATTGGGAAGCAAGTTTCTTCAACTAATTTTAATCCCTCTCGATTGAGATTAATGCCATTAGTCAATGATGCTTTCATAAAACTTGACCCTTTCCAAAAGAACCAGCATTTCCTCATATTGACTCAATATTCTCTGTGTTGTATTGTTAACAAATCATACAAATATCAACCCCGGTCCCCATTTTCACGTACATGTATTTGTATACCTTTTATTTCACAGGTGTAGGCCTATTTCTTCTTTCTCCACCTTAATAAGCCCTTTCCAGAAACGACAAAACATAGAAAGAACCATTATTAAAGCCGTTATAGAAGACGTGTAGATAAAGTACAGAATTTATTTACAACATAGCCCATGTATTTTTGGGGCCCATTGTAGGAAAAGGAGAAAATGGTCATTATCTTTTTTTTCTAATTTATTTCCAATATACCAAATACATGTAGCTTTGTTTGGATCATCAAAATAAGGTGGCGCTTTATGACATTTGACTTAAGACGTTAAATTATTCTCTCACCAATGGATGTCAATCATCTAAGCGAGAGTATTCCTCGCAAATAATCGTTCCTACGGAGAGCACCCGGTTGACTATTTGCCCGAAGTTGCACGAAGTATTTGGTGTCTAATGATGGATTGGATGCCTTAAGGGGGAATGCTCCAGTTTCCTAATTTTTTTCCCAATAATAGAATTTTATTTATATTTTGTATGCTGAAATTACATGTTATTACCAATTGAAAAATAAAATAAAAATGGATGGTCAGCGATCTTGTTTGAATTTTATAGGCATTCGTATCACATACCCCTACATCGAAAAAATGCACAATTTCTTGCACCTGCCGAAGGTCACTAAAATGCTAATAAAATGCTGTATATTCATCGTTTAGTCCCGAAAACGGATTTAAAGTAACGTCTTACATTTGATAATAACAGAAAACCCAAAATATGCGCTATTATAAACGCGTAAATGTATAAAACAGCATGCTCACGTGTTCGGTTAGATCGACTAAGCTGGAGTGTTTTATGTCAAAATTTGCATATTTTTGGAAATATTTCAAGTTCTACAAAATAGAATTTGATAAAACTCCCTCATTGTATAAAGCAACATGTCCTGGTAATAATACAAAAAGACAAGAGGACCATGATGGTCCTATATCGCTCACCTGAATCAAGATGACAATAATGATAATGGCAATTTTGTCAAATTCAAGGGCATGAGACTTATAAGGACTTTCTGTTTGGAAACAATTAAGTAATAATTTTGACCCAATTGATCCTGTAAAGTTGGGTATGAATAAACATAATGGTTGAGTTTCTTTCAATAATTATTTCATGATTTCGCAATATACAACATAGGGCTAATTTTCAAAGCATACTGATCTGTTAAAATTGATCATTTATGATATTATAAGCAAGATTTGGTATGCGATTTGAAAGAATATAGGCCTAGTAAATGAGGACAAACCATCTGATAAGCTAGGCTAATCCCTTCTTATTTGTTTACATAAGATAAACATTGGGTCAGCCAGAACAACAGATAACAGAAATAGATACGAGAAATAGGAAAAGCTTTCCAAATTTATTACTTATATCAAAACGCTATGCAGAATGTATTAATTTTTTCAAGCAGATGATTGAAATGATAACCAACAACTAAGGGTTTGATGAATATTGAAACAAAATGTTGCTTTTTGAAAAGCAATTATCTCCTCTTATCTTCAGTTTGTATGATTCGCAAAGTAAATGCATCAAAAATGCCTTGTAAACTGTAGAACCCACAATATAGGGCTTAGTTTCCATGTATAGTAATGATTTCTTGTATTCTGGAAGCCATCAATGAAATTAGGTCTTACACAAAATTTCAAGGTTCTAGGCCAAACAGTTTAGAAGAAAAATAAGTATCTCCATTACAACCAACAGTACAGTACAATTTTCAATGCACGAAATTTCCCTAACCCTGCCACACCAAAATACTTTTTAAAGAATTTTCTTATGATTTCTCCAAGTCCGATAAGCCCCTTCTTCCATGCCACGGCCATATTTTTTGACATGTAAAAATTTGTGAACAAATTTTGAAAAGAGTAACTCTTAAGAACATTCCTGCAGAGTCTGGTTCAATTGGGCCAATTTTTTTATTTTTAAAGAATTTTCTTCTGATTTCTCCAAGTCAGATAAGCCCCTTCCTCCCTGCCACGGCCACATTATTTGACAAATGTAAAAATTTGTGAACACATTTTGAAAAGAGTGACTCAAGGAACATTCCTGAAAAGTCTGGTTCAATTGGGCCCTATGGTTGATTTTTAAAGAATTTTGTGATTTCTTTAAGTCTGATAAGCCCTTTTCTCCCTGACACGGCCATATTTTATTGACAAATTTAAAAAATTGTGAATGAATTTGAAAAGAGTGACTCAAGGCACATTCCTACTAAGTCTGGTTCAATTGGGCCCAATGGTTGATTTTTAAAGAATTTTCTTCTGATTTCTCTAAGTCTGATAAGCCCCTTCCTCCCTGCCACGGCCACATTTTTTGACAAATGTAAAAATTTGTGAACAAATTTTGAAATGAGTGACTCAAGGAACATTCCTGCAAAGTCTGGTTCAATTGGGCCCTATTGTTGATTTTAAAGAATTTTGTGATTTCTTTAAGTCTGATAAGCCCCTTTCTCCCTGCCACAGCCACATTTTTTGACAAATTTCAAAATTTGTGAACAAATTTTGAAAAGAGTGACTCAAGGAACATTCCTGCAAAGTCTGGTTCAATTGGGCCTATGATTGATTTTTAAAGAATTTTCTTATGATTTCTCTAAGTCCAATAAGCCCCTTCCTCCCTGCCACGGCCACATTTTTTGACAAATGTAAAAATTTCTGAACAAATTTTGAGAAGAGTGACTAAAGGCACATTTCTGACAAGTTTGGTTCAAATTGGCCCAATGGCTGATTTTTAAAGAATTTTCTCTTGATTTCTCATAAGTCTGATAAGCCCCGCCCTGCCACGCCCACATTTTTTGACGAATCAAAAATCCGCGAACAAGTTTTGAAAAGGGTCACCCAAGGAACATTCCTGCCAAGTTTGGTAAAAATTGACCCAATAGTATAGGAGGAGAAGATGTTTAAAGAAATTGTGAACGGACAGACGGACGGAGAGACGGACGGACGGACGGACGACGGACAAAAAGTGACCACAATAGCTCACCTTGAGCACTTCGTGCTCAGGTGAGCTAAAAATGTATAGGTCAGCGCACTTATTAGCGAATAACAGCAATTTTTATCAGCTGCACGTGAATAAAATGACGCAAAACAATGGTAACTGCATACAAACTTACGACTGTCTGGCTCTAAATAATCGATTTTCATCTTGAGGAAATCAATTTCGCATAATAAATACGCTTTTACCGCCGAAAACTGGTAAATTGTAATGATGTGTTATAATATTGAAAATACGGTAGCGAAACATATTGGTACGAAACATTTAATTTCCTACAGTAATGACCGAGTGTTCCGAAAAACTGGAGCATTCCCCCTTAAAAAGCCGTTCGATTAATCGTCATGGAAACCAACAACCCACTATGCCTATATTAGGTCTAGGTCAAATAATGATGAAATCTTGCGAATTCTGCATGTCTAATCATTTTAGTAGGTTGAATCAAGGAGGTTGAAGAGATGTAAAAACTCCTTGGTTGAATCTAGTTGTCAGACGTGTAAATTTGTAATCGTCTCTAGACAAACTGACTCAAAAGTGTGTACAAACTTGCCTAGATCTGATAAGCAGGGCCTACGTCGTCTCACTCGGGAAATGGTTTTGAACTTTTCCCAAACACAAGCCCTGGTTAAACGCCGAATTCTTCTTTTTCCAAAATGAAAACTTTACATCGAGTTTGTCGTCTGAATCCCTTTGGAACTTGGACTCGCATTCGTACAATATGAAAGGTTAAGATTGAGAACGAACTGCCTGACAGGCAGGTCATCCAGTATATAAATAAGTAAATTCCAGTCTATTTAAAACCCGGAAGTGGGAAATGTAAACAAACTCTCACGTGAAAAAAAGAATTTAGGAGACCCATTTTCACCACTTTTTGCACAAAACACAGTGATTGTCATGCTATCATTGTTCACTATTCTGAAAGAGTGATACAAATATTTCTATTTTCCACAGATCGATGTCTTTTTAAACAATGGACTAGTTTAGAAAAGGGTGAGAAATCTAGGCCGATCGATTATCAGTGACAGTATGTAGACTTTGAACCTGTCCTGAATTACGTGCGAATACAGGTGTGCAGGTTAGTCCTATCTATAAGCCCTGGCATATTTTATCTTTGAAGTGATGCCAGGTCTTATCATTTCCGCCATTTTGTCTATAGCACTTCCGCCGTGCGGAAAACTTCGGAGGTTTAGCCCTCAAACTACTACATTTGAAATCAAAATTTCGATCTAAAAATGGTATGAATTGAAAGATAAATCAATTGTTTTTCACTTCAGTATAATTTTGAAATGAAAAATTACCTTGTTTTATGAAAAATCCAACCAAATTTCCAACAACCCTATACAAAGGCAAGATGGCCGACAGGTTTGCCAATTGTAGTAAAAACACGTTTCACAGTCATAATTTGATTTACACATCAGTATTTTAGTAATTTTAAGGTGGTTATAAACATAATGTAGTTATTTTTCATTGTTTATGCCTCATTTCACCATGAATAGGGACTTGGAAGAATTTAAGATTTGCTACACAGAATAACAGTAACCTGACAGGACTAGTGTGCAGGTATGTTTGATTATCCATGTTCTTTCTGTCTGTGTCAATTTACTTTTTTCTAACATTTCTACAAACAAAAGAAAGTCGTTTCAAAATTTTTGACAGACATTAATTTAGCGAGGTCAAAGCTATTTCAATTTTTTAATTTTTTACCTGATATGCATACATTTTCTTAACCCTTTCCCAAACAAGACCTGGTTTTGACGTCCATAATAGAATAGGCTTTGGAAAACATTGAGACAAAAGAAGAAACTGCTGATAACCAGCAGTTTCTCCTTTTGTCTTAATATTTTCTGTGCCATATCTTACACATATCTTATCTTTAATAACATCAGTTTTGTCATTTGTGGCAGTTTTTAATGTGGATCACCCTGAAATTTTGTCGTTTGGGAAAGGGTTAAAAGGCTTGCATTGCTGAGTTCAAAAAGGCAAAGGTTTTTAAATTTTAATAAAAACATGATTTTTTGTGATTTTTTTAAAAATCGGGGTTTCGATTTTTTTTCTGTCAATTTTTGTAACCTTTCATTTCATTTGCAGTATATCATGTAAAAAGCTAAAATTCACTTTGATATAGACACTGTGCAGTTTCTTATACAACAATATACCATTTGTTTAAAATACACATGCTAAAGCCAACAAATTTCCATTTAAATGACCACTTTGACCATGATCTTTGACAACAAAACAGTGATAAATATTATCCAAGTCCGGAAAATGACATAACATAATCTGAAAACTGCATCCTACAATATTTAAAAAAAAACAATACCATGACAGCATATTTCCATGGTAATTAAGCCTAGCTCTAATCATACAGACATTAATAATGCTAATTGGTCAATGTGACCTTGACCTTTACCCTTAATCCCTTACCAAACGGCTAAATTTTAAATGTGTCTAAATTCAAAGATGTTGCTGAGGACAATTTCAAGTTGATGACCTTTTACATTTTCCAATCTGTTTTGGGAGAAAACATTGTGGAAATGGTATTATGAAGAATTGCTTGTTACAAGCAACTTCTTCATTTCTCACAATGTTTTCTTCCCCAAAGACCAAATAGCCTAAATGTAAAACTTTACTCACTTGTAATTGTCGTCTGCAAAATCTTACAAATTGAAGCAGTAATATAAAACAAATTGTTTGGTAATGGGTTAAACCAAAATTCCAGACAGCAAACAGTTGACAATAGTCAATATGAATAAAAGTGACTCGGACTGGTTAATCAAGCCAAGGCTGCTCTAGACTAACGTCGTAACGAGACCAAATTTGTCCACCCCCCCCCCCCCCCACCCCAATAATATCAGTGAGTTTCCGGTCGTGACCAGCAAGGACTTGAGCTACTTCATTATTTTTCACCAAAATTCCATTCCTTAAAATCGTTATGCACTTGTTAAAGTCCAATCATTCACGATCATGGCAAATCGATTCCAAAAATTGACAAAATGATAGACTTCAATCGCACAACAAACGGAATTTGTTTTACAAAAAAATAACCAAAAGCTACCATTCTGTCATATATTATCTTTAAAAACACTAAAGTAAGATTATAAGAAAGGTGCATTCATGCTATATTCTTACCTAATAATCCTGTAAACTTCAGTAATTAGAGATCTATTCTGTAAAGCGCGGTGAAAAGAGCGATCGAAACAAAACGAAAGTAGAATTTAATTCGCTTCGGATTTTATCCTTATCCGCATAGTAAAGCAGGTGCGTCAAGAACGGCTACTCTAGGCGCCCACTTATTTCGCGCGAAAAAACAGACAGTGGGGTACTTTGAAGGGAAATGGGAGACATTGTGCATTTGATGATCGTAAAATATTTGCGCGTACATTTTAGAGGGAATGTTGTTTTTTATTATGCAGTTTGAACTTTTTTGAAATGTTAAAAGGTTATCACGCTAGATCATTCCGAAAAAGCGCCTTGTTTGACACTTAATAATTTCATAAAACTTATTATTTTCCTTAAATTTATGATGTATACCCTTTAAGGTGCCTCTCAGCTTTGGGTATACCAATTTTTAACGGATTTGATTGGATAGTAACGGAGAAATGACGATTTATAGCGAACCACTATTTCTAAAAATAGCCAAAGCCGGGATGCCATTAAGCGATAGAACACATCGACAACATGTAAACAGTTAATGTTTATTTCGTGTAATACATATAACATGGCTTAAACTGATTAATTTTCATAAAGTTTAGACCTTTGTCTTGTTATGGGAATAATCAAACATGGATATTTTGGTTCATTATGTATATTTAAAGGTGATTTTACATGTGCATTTTTTGCCGTTGACAGATATAAAACGGCGTTCTAAAAATAGCTCGGACCTCGCTAATTAATAGGCTTCAATTTTCCGTGTGAACAAATACATCATCGTCACACCTCACTGGTCTAAAAATAGATTGGGAATCCCTTATCGTACAAATATGGCTGTGAATCTCGCGAAGATTTTCCACGTTCAACTTGCCGGAGATAACATTCTAAGAGCTTGATTGCTGTAATCATTTGTTGAGAAACATTCTAATTCCGAGTTGAGAAGGTTGCTGCACTGTCGTGTACTTTTTAAGATCGGTAACTATGAAATAAGCAGTTGACAAGTAATGTTTACACATACGGACATGTCCTGACTTCATCGTGCTGCTCGTGCGTGCTCGTTTGCCCCTTCCAAAACGACATAATGTCATGTTGGGCTAAATTGAAAAAAAAGTCTGCAGACGACAAAACGGATGTGAATATCTTTAGTGTTTTATCTCGGAGAAAATATTGAGGCAAAAGAAGGATGATCATCAATATCCAAAGAAGTTATTCACACCCATTTTGTCTGCTGTGCATGCCTTTTCGATTTTGTCGATCATCATTTTCTTCTTTTGCCTCAATGTTTTCCCAAGAATTTTCTGTTGGGGACGTCAAAACCGGTCTTGTTTGGGAAAGGGTTAATATAGAAACAAGAGGGCCAAGATGGCCCTGCATCGCTCACCTAAGAGGACTTTGAAAAAAAAAAAAAAAAACAGCTTGCGAACTTCAAACTCCGAATGACCCACTTTTTACATGACCTAGACATCATCAAGATAAACATTCAGAACAATTCTCACAATGATGAGTAAATATTTTAGTTCTTAGAGCAAAAAACAAGATTTGACCTTTTGACCTAGTTTCTGACCTAACATTAGCCACTTTATACATGACCCATTTATCATCAAGATAAGCAATTCTGAACTATTTTCACAATGATGAATAAATATTTTGATTTTTTTTGGCAAAAACAAAATTTGACCTTGGTTTTGACCGCCCATGACCCATTTTATACATGCCCCAGATATTGTGAAAATAAACATTCTAAACAATTTTCACAATGATAAAGTAAATATTTTGGTTCTAAGAGCAAAAACAAAATTTGACCTAGTGACCTAGTTTTAGACCTCCTATGACCCACTTTTCACATCACCAAGATATCATCAGGATAAACATTCTGGAAATTTTCACGATGATAAAGTAAATATTTTTGGTTCTTAGAGCAAAATCAAAATTTGACCTAGTGACCTAGTTTTAGACCTCGCATGGCCCCCTTTTAACATTGACCAGATATCATCAAGATAAATATTCTGAAAAATTTTCACAACGATAAAGTAAATATTTTGGTTCCTTGAGCAAAAACAAGATTTGTCCTAGTGACCTAATTTTAGACCTCGCATGACCCACTTTTCACATCACCAAGATATCATCAGCATAAACATTCTGAACAATTTTCACAATGATAAAGTAAATATTTTGGTTCTTAGAGCGAAATCGAAATTTGACCTGGTGACCTAGTTTTTAACCTCGAATGACCTGCTATTCATATCACCAAGATAAACATTCTGAATTTTCACAATGATTGAGTAAATATTTTGGTTCTTAGAGGGAAAAAAAATTTGACCTAGTGACCTAGTTTCTGACCTCACATGACCAACTTTTAAAATGACCCAGATTTCGTCAAGATAAACATTCTGAACAATTTTCACAATGATTGAGTAAATATTTTGGTTCTTAGAGCATAAACAAAATTTGACCTTGTGACCTAGTTTCTGACCTCACATGACCCACTTTTAAAATGACCTAAATTTCGTCAAGATAAACATTCTGAACAATTTTCACAATGATAAAGTAAATATTTTGGTTCTAAGAGCAAAAACAAAATTTGACCTAGTGACCTTGTTTTTAACCTCAAATGACCTGCTATTCATATCACCAAGATAAACATTCTGAATTTTCACAATGATTGAGTAAATATTTTGGTTCTTAGAGGAAAAACAAAATTTAACCTAGTGACCTAGTTTCTGACATCACATGACCCACTTTTAAAATGACCAAGATTTCGTCAAGATAAACATTCTGAACAATTTTTACAATGATAAGGTAAATATTTTGGTTCTTAGAGCATAAAAAAAATTGACCAAGTAACCTAGTTTCTGACCTCACATGACCCACTTTTAAAATGACCTAAATTTTGTCAAGATAAACATTCTGAACAATTTTCACAATGATAAAGTAAATATTTTGGTTCTAAGAGCAAAACAAAATTTGACCTAGTGACCTAGTTTTAGACCTCGCATGACCCACTTTTCACATCACCAAGAAATCATCAGGATAAACATTCTGGAAATTTTCACAATGATATAGTAAATATTTTGGTTCTTAGAGCAAAATCAAAATTTGACCTAGTGACCTAGTTTTTAGCCTCGAATGACCTGATAAACATTCTGAATTTTCACAATGATTGAGTAAATATTTTGGTTCTTAGAGGAAAAACAAAATTTGACCTAGTGACCTAGTTTCTGACCTTACATGACCCACTTTTAAATGACTCGGCATTTGTCAAGATAAACATTCTGAACAATTTCACAATGACTGAGTAACTATTTTGGTTCTTACAGGAAAAACAAGATTTGACCTAGTGACCTAGTTTCTGATCTCACATGACCCACTTTTAAAATGACCCATATTTCGTCAAGATAAACATTTCTGAACAATTTTCACAATGTTTAAGTATATATTTCTGTTCTTAAAGCAAAACCAAGATTTGACCCAATGACCTAGTTTTTGACCTTACATGACCCACACTTTGTACATAACCTAGATATCAAAATAAGTATTTAGGATAGTTTTGACAAAGTTTTGGGGCAAAATTGGCATCTCTAGAGCAAAAGGAAGGATCTGTAATATTTAACCTTGTGACATATTTTTTGACCTTGCATGACCCTCCTTTGATCATGACACAGATATCATAACGGTAAACATTTAGAACAATTTTGACAAAGTTTGGACCAAAATTGCCACTTCCAGAGCAAAAGGAAGGATTTCACAAAATTTGACCTCATGACCTAGTTAATGACCTGGAATGACCCAATTCTTGACATAGCCTATATATCATCAAGATAAACATTCAGGACAATTTTGACAAAGTTTGTGCCAAAATTGGCACTTATAGAGTAAAAAGATGGATTTTACAATACTTGACCTAGTGACCTAGTTTTTGACCTGGCTTGACCTATTTCTTATCATGACCTAGATATTATCAAGACAAATATTCTGAATAATTTTCATAACAATTGAGCAACAAATGTGGCCCCTAGAGCAAAAAGAAGATTTGACCTAGTGACCTACTTTTTGACCCAATTATGGCCCCGATTCAAATTCTTTGAAGTATTTTGAAAAAGCATGACCCATAGATCATATGTGTGAAATATGATTGAATTCTGCCAAGTACTTAGGGGGAGAAGATTTTTTTCTGAAAAGTTGACGGATGGACAGATAGACAGATGGACAGATGGGCAGACAGACGCCGGACAACAGACCGATCACAATACCTCACCTCAAGCACTACGTGCTCAGGTGAGCTAAAAAACTAGAATTTGTCGCTGAATGTGATTTGATACCACATAGGCTTTCACTACAACAATGGGCAATAACTCACAAAATAAGCAAGATAGAGTTATGTTCCTTGTACGTTGAACTTCTCCTTGGTGAGATCTATCTACCAGAGAAGTTGCATGATCATAGCTACTTTACTTTCAGACTTTTCGATGTTTTTTCTTGTTAAGCTGCTGAGGAATCTCAAGAAAAACTTTTGTCATTTCTGGTCTGTATCCGTATCTGGAAGCAATGTTGCATGTTGCATATGCGCAATGTTTTGTAGTTTTAGTTCCCGCCTGCATTATCTATGATCGACTAATATCGCGCTTGAAAATAATATTTTTTTGCTAACACTGTTACGAAAAACTGTCCGATTCATTGACCGATAAACAAACTATTAGACTGGTACCCGGCAAACGTTGTTGGGGTATTCCCATCGGAAATCTATTTTTAGCACACGAACGCGGGAAAACTGTTCGCTATTCATATTGTGTTGACCCTTTTCAAAACAAGGCATAGTTTTAAAGTCCCTGTATGAGAAATCACTGGAAAACATTGAGGCAAAAGCAGAAACGGCTAATTGTCAGCATTATCTCCCTTTGGCTCATTTTTTTGTGCTGTAATAGGCACATATCATTAGAATAAATTCTCAATTTGTCATTTCAACTCAAAGAGTTGTCTCAATGGAACAAGTGACTTTTTAAACTTATGAACTGTAAAATTTTGTTACTTTGATAAAAGCGCACACCCTATACGCGGCAGAACAGTCAACTTGATGACAGTGGCCGTTATGCGGTAGAAGTAGAAGAACAATTCCAATGAGTACCCACAACATAGGGTTTGATGAATGATTAATGAAATAAGGCATTTTCAAAAGTCATTGCCCTCACCTTATCTTATTTGTAGCTCTGTTTAACCCTTTACCAAACAGCAAACTTTTAAGTAGTCCAACTTGAAAGCTGATGTAGACGACAAAATTTGTGTTGATAAAGATATTGATTCCCGTAGAGTATAGCGCAGAAAAATATTGAGAGAAAAGGAGAAAACGCTGATGATCAGCATTTTCTTCTTTTGTCTCAATGTTTTCCCAAGCAATTTTCAAGTAGGGATGTCAAAACCAGAACTTGTTTGGGAAAGGGTTAATTGTTGCAGGATAGAACAAAATGAGTGAATCAGAAGCCGAAGTTGGCAGTAAAAGACAGACAGATGTCATCGTGATAGGAGCAGGGATTTCTGGGATTGCTGCCGCGAAATGTTTGAAGGACGCTGGACTGTCGGTCGTAGTTTTAGAGAGGACTGGTGAGGTCGGAGGATTATGGAAGTTCCGAGAAAATGATTATGGTGTCATGAGATTCACACACATGTAATTATATAATCCTGAGATACAGATAAGAGGGCTCAGGGGTATTGATTTTTCAAAATGAAATATTTGATTAAATATTCATCAAACCCTGTGTTGTGGGTACTCATTAAAATCGTCTTGTTGAGACGATTCAAATGAATACCCACAACATAGGGTTTGGATTTGTATTATAAAGAATTTTGAATGTCTTCACACTCTCTTATAGATCTGTATCTCTGAATCACTATAATTCATACAAGTTTCTAATAAATTTGACTCCATTGATTGATATTATGGAAATAGTCAAACATTAGTTGTGTCTAGATTTCTGCCTTAATAACATGTTTATGTCTATCCATTTGTATGCAAGTAAGTTTTGAAATTTTACCAATTTTAATTCATGTTATAAGTGCTAGAAAAGTAACATTTTTCTACCTATAAAAATTGATTATTCTACTTCATCAAAGGATTGAGAAAATGTATTTCCATTATAGTGTATTTCCTTATTCTCTGAAAGCTTTAATCTACTCTTTCCCAAACAACAACATTTTAGAGTAGTTCAAACCCAAAGCTGCTGCAGATGACAATAAAGATGTAGATAAAGATAGTCTTTGTGTATGATAATGTAAAGTATAGCACAGAAAATATTGAGGCAAAAGGAGAAAATGCTGGCCTTCAACATATTCTTCTTTTGCCTCAATTTTTTCCCAAGCATTTTCAACTAGGAACATCGAAACAGGGCCTTGTTTGGGAAAGTGTTAATGCAATAATTCGAAAGAGGAAAATTTCTTTTTTTTTTTTCAGAAATGTATCCAAGTACAATTACTGTTTTTCTGACTTCCCATTTTCTGATGAGACACCAGACTATCCACACAACACTCACATGGCAGAATATATCTCCGATTATGTTCAACATTTTGACCTCGGTCCACTCATACGATTCAACAGAAAAGTCATGAATGTGGAACAAGAAAGTTTGTAATTTCATTTAACCCTTTTCCAACCAAGACCTTGTTTTGACATCCCTTATTGATAATGTTTTTGAAAGCATTGAGGCAAAAGAAGAAAATGCTGATGATAAGCATTTTTATCTTTTGTCACTATATTTTCTGAGCTACTTTAACACAAAGCTTATCAACATCCTTTTTGTCTTCTGAAGCAGCTCTCTACCTGGGCCACCCTAAGATTTGGTTGCTTGGAAAAGGGTTGAAATTGTTAGAAAAGCAAATTTTGTTTTGCTTTATATATTTATGGGGTTGTGGTCTATTATTGCCAGAATGATGACAGGAAAACAAATGAGATCCGGAAAAATTGGCCACTAAGATCTAAATCAGCATGTGCATACACACAGTCTGATCAAGGTCCATATTGTTTACAATAACTTCTTTATTACCAGTAGCAACAGTAAGATAGCTGTGTGGGTCGTGGACTATTTAATCAAATCAAACTGACCCATGGGAAACCATTTAATATTGGGGGATCAAGCCCCTCTGTATGCTAGTGTCTGAATACTGAAGGGACTAAATTGAATTTTCGCTAAATTTTCAGTACATTCACCCATTACCACACAGTGACGCCTTTGGATGACCTACAAGTTCAAGGCTTTGGAAAACATTGTGGAAAATGAAGAAATTGCTTGTAAGAAGCAATTTCTTCATTTACTACAATATTTTCTACTAAAAAACAACCAAAGATTTTAGATTTCAATCACTAAAAATTGTCGTCTGCAACATTTTTGAATTTCGATCACCCTAAAATTTTTGTCGTTTGGAATTTTAGGCATTTTTGGCAAACTTTATCTTTGGCTTAGCAAACCTACCTCAAAAAGTGATCTGACTTATCTCTAAAGAACAGACCAATGGACAGCCAAGGCCTGTGTGTTTTATCACACCTACAGAGCGGATGAAGCAGAGCTACAGATAGGTGGTGGTTACGACATTCAAACTTTGTTATTTCAATTCAAAGCCCTATGTTGTTGGTACTCATTTGAATCGTCTCGGTGAGAGGATTCCAATGAGTACCCACAGCATGGGGTTTGTTGGACAATAAATGTAATATTGAACTTTGAAAAGCCTTCCCTAGCTTATACCAGAGCTCTGATTTTCATTTCAGTTGATGGATGGACTGTGAGTGTTCGTCAGTCAATGGATACAGAGATCTATAAAGCCAAGTATCTGGCCGTAGCTACAGGACATCATGCAAAACCAAGCATTCCAAAGTTCTTAGGGCAGGACTCATTCACAGGTAACCATATAACTTTCAGTAGGATGATGAATACTGTATGTGTATAAATATATGCAGGCTTCTAATGTTCGCGCGAGACCATTGGTCGGCGAAGTGAAGTGTGCTCAAATATATGTACGCCCAATCTTTTTAACCTGCTAAAATTTATGCACTTACAGTGTGTATCGAAAACGGCACAGTAAGCAGATCTACTAAGAGTAAAATCATGAAAGAGTATTTACTTAAAGCCTAGTTTTATCCTTTAGGACCAATACCCCATCTGTATGTTTACTCCTTTTAACGCTGAGCAGTATCAGGGCTAGCAACTAATAGCAATCACCAGACATGGTGAAGAACTAGAATATTTTGTCAGACATTAGGTCTGACAGTACATGATCATCTGGCAGATTGAATGAAAAAATTCAGATTGAACTAACATTCACAATATTGCAGATCAAAATAAATGTCGGACTGACGGAAAGGAAAAATAATGTCGGGCTGAAGATTTCACCAGACTTGTCTGACGCTCTGATGGTCTGGCCATGACTGAGTCATATGTGCAGAATGTAAACTCTTTTTACATTTTACAGGGTTTGGATTTGAAATAGCAAAGTTAGAATGCTTTTACCCCCTCTTATCTGTTGCTCCATCTTCGCAAGCCAAGGGTTCTACCTACGCTTTGTTCCTTACAAATGTTGTAAGGAACAAAGTGTAGGTAGAACCCTTGGCTTGCGAAGATTCTGTAGCTCTGACCCTTGCTATTTCAGGTGAGATAATCCACAGTGTAAAGTTTAACGATGTTATAACCAACGGCATGACTGGAAAGCGTGTACTGGTTGTTGGTATAGGTAATAGTGCAGTAGATGTAGCTGTGAATTGTGCTTCTGTGGGCAGGTTAGTTGTACACTACAATATTATAGTCGGCCATTTTATAGTGAGTTAAAGCTGAAATTCATTGGTCGTGGTGGAACCTTTGTTCAGACAAATACTCTTAACATTTTGAAATTGATTTGAAAATAGTCAATTTTTAGCGAGCCGGGACTTTATGTCCGGGGAGCTAATGTCACAGCCCTAGTGTCGGCGTCAGCGTCGGCGTCGCGTCCCGTCCCATCCCGTCGCGTCTTCACTTGAAAAACTTTAACCTGGTCTATATCTCAGGCACTATAAGAGATACAGCCTTGATATTTCATACAAAGATACATCTTGACAAGACCTTTCATTTGGGACCATGACCTTTGACCTCGTGACCTTGACCTTTGAGTTTGACCTACTTTTGAAAAACTTTAACCTGGCCTATATCTCAGGCACTATTAGAGATACAGCCTTGATATTTCATACATAGAAACATCTTGACAAGACCTTTCATTTGGGACCATGACATTTGACCTTGTGACCTTGACCTTGGAGTTTGACCTACTTTTGAAAAACTTTAACCTGGCCTATATCTCAGGCACTATTAGAAATACAGCCTTGATTTTTCATACATAGATACATCTCGACAAGACCTTTCATTTGAGACCTTGACCTTGTGACCTTGACCTTGGAGTTTGACCTATTTTTTAAAAAAATTGCTGTTTTTGTGACAAGCTCTCGTATAGGCGAGCTACGTTGTCCGCTGACAACTCTTGTTTTGTGTTTGTTATACCCCACACCTACGAATGAAACTTTACACAGTTGTTGCCCTTGGACCCAAGGATATGCCCTATTGTTTTGGGGTCATGTAGATCAAAGGTCAAGGTCACAATTGTACTTTGTTTTAAGGTCGTTTTCATGCTCTAACTCAAAATCCATTTCACCTATAGCACTTTTTCTGTGACAAAGTGCTAGTGGGGTTATTTATTGGTTTTGCCACAGATCTAGTTTATGATTGGTGGTTTTGTTTGAGCAGGGATCTTGAAAAAGGTCCTTGAAGGCATTTGAGCCCAACATGGTTCCAGATCAGCCTGTGTATACACACAGTCTGATCAGGGACCTTGTTGTTCTCCAATAGCTCAGTCATGGTTTGTACAACCATATGAGAGTAACATGGATCCAGGTCAGACTGTACCTAGGCATAGTATGATCTTGAAAATGTTAAAAATGCTTTAACCCTTTCCCAAACTAGACCTGGTTTTGACTTTCCAATAGAAAAGGCTTGGGAAAACATTAAGGTAAAAGAAGAAACTGCTGATAAATTTGAGTTGTTTGGGAAAGGGTTAAGAGACATTTTTTTTCAGATCCTGGCCCATTTTATTTCAGATGTAAGTCTGTGCACCTGAGCACTAGATCTGGAGCCTGGGTGGTACCCAACTACATATTTGGTCATGCCACAGATCTGTATGCATGTCGTCTGTTCTTTATGTTGCCATGGAAACTGGCCAACTTTATCTTTGAAAATGTGATCAGCTTGGTGTCTGGACATCCGAGAAGGTAAGAGTAACCAATTACAGGGCTTTTTAGCTCACCTTAGCACGAAGTGCTGAGGGTGAGCTATTGTGATCACTCACCGTCCGTTGTCCGTCCATCCGTCCATCCGTCTGTCTGTCCACAATTACTTAAAAATCTTCTCCTCCCAAACTAAACTATAAGCCTAGACTCTTGAAATTTTGTATGTAGCATAGTCTCAAGACCCTTTACCAAAATACTTCAAATGATTGTGATACAAGGAAAATTGGCCCTGTGTTGTGGGTATCAAATTTCATATAGAAACAAAGAAGGAAATCTTGTACAATCTTCTTCTCCTGAACCGTTTGGCCTAGAGCTTTGAAATTTTGTGTGTAGAATCATCTTAAGGCCCTCTACCAAAATACTTCAAATGATTGTGATACAAGGAAAATTGGCCCTATGTTGTGGGTATCAAATTTCATATAGAGACAAAGAAGGAAATCTTGTACAATCTTTTTCTCCTGAACCGTTTGGCCTATAGCTTTGAAATTTTGTGTGTAGAATCATCTCAAGGCCTTCTACCAAACTACTTCAAATTATTGTGATACAAGGAAAATTGGTCCTATGTTGTGGGTATCGAATTTCATATAGAAACAAGAAGGAAATCTTGTACAATCTTCTTCTCCTGAACCGTTTTGCCTAGAGCTTTGAAATTTCGTGTGAAGAATCACCTCGAGGCCCTCTACCAAAAATACTTCAAATTATTGTGGTACAAGGAAAATTGAATATATGTTGTGGGTATAGAATTTCATATAGAGACAAAGAAGGAAATCTTGTACAAGCCTTTTCTCCTAAACTGTTTGGTGTAAGGCTTTTGAATTTTGTATGTGGAATTGTTTCATAATGATACAATCTTCTCCAATTCTGTTTGTCAGAGATCCTTAAGGTAAATTTTGCATTTCCCATCATGCATGGTAGTATAACGCTCTAATGCCAGCATTGTTTAAATTGTTTCCTTTAATGAACGTTGTCCAGAAGTTGTGTATGTGAGATGAGACAAAAATTATCATCTTGATGAGCTCTAAGGTGAGCGATATAGGGCCATCTTGTTTAAGGTTAGGTTAAGATGTCCGGGTCCCTTGATTTGGGGAAAAATACAACCCTAAGGGAAAATCTATTGTCAAGTATTTTGATAACTAGCTTCTTAGTTTTAACATAAAGATTCATTTAAGAATACAAAAATGATTTATAAGTAATATAAAGAAAGTAAAATTAATAATCTTTAAAAAGTCAGCTAACAAAATCCTTTGTTCAAGAAGGGGAAGTTTGTTTCTCAGGAGGAAAAGCATCTTTAAAGGAAAAATTCTCTGATGGAAAGGGGTCCATAAACGGGCCCAGTTTCTTAGTAAAAAACTGTGCATTACCAGATGGCAAAATTTTGGACTAATCAAATTTGAAAAGTGTTGCAGATTGTAATTTTAAGTTTTTAAAAATCTTTCCATTTTGGATTAGAAAACATTAAGGGAAATGAAGAAATTGCATGTCACAAGCCATTTCTTCATTTTTCACAATGTTTTCACAAGCATTTCTCTTGAGTGGTGTCAAAAAGTGTCGCTCCAAGGGAATGGGTTAGATATGCTAGATCAGCCAATGAAATTTTTGGTAATTTTGAAGATTTTTTTCATATATACCAATAGAATTATTCTTTCAGTCTCAATTTATGACATGTATTCTCAACATTTCCAAAAGTGAAGTGGTTGGCAATCTCTATAATAAATTCATTGTTGGAAAACGCTTGTAAAATCATTCTGTTTATTGAAAAAAGAGAGCTGAAGGAATTGTTATTTGCAAATGAAGATCTACATTTAACTAAATTTTTATTCTCTCTTTCTGCATGTTTTTAAAGGCTTCATCCATGAAATTTTATTCATTTGTACCTTTCCTAATACATGTATACGTATAATTATAAATACCTGAGCAATTTGCTTCATATTTACTTGTCTGCCTGTATGCCCAAACTTAGATTCAAAAGTTGATATTTGCATTAAAAGTAAGGATTTTATACTGTCTGTACGTCTGTTTGATTTTGTATCCAAATTCAAATTTAAAAAAGTGTCTCGACTTTTAAAGGTCTCGTACACAGATTGTATTCATAGGGACTGAATTACTATGTACACACCTAAAAATGAATAAAATACATTTGGACTTCTCCCTATGGGAGTATTAGCATAATTCATCCCTATGTTTGTAGATGGAAGTTG
Organism: Fragum sueziense; assembly: GCA_963680895.1. Taxonomy (NCBI): domain Eukaryota; kingdom Metazoa; phylum Mollusca; class Bivalvia; order Cardiida; family Cardiidae; genus Fragum; species Fragum sueziense. The sequence goes on along the minus strand of OY804607.1, from coordinate 36,743,145 downwards.
AACCCCAAGATGAAGGCCCTACAGACCCAGCCGACAGTCAGTCCAACACTTATACATCATATACAGAGACAGGACATCAAAATTGTGCCTAATGTTCAGGTAATAGTCCAACACTTATACATCATATACAGAGGCAGGACATCAAAATTGTGCCTAATGTTCAGGTAATAGTAAGTCAGTCCAACACTTATACATCATATACCGAGGCAGGACATCAAAATTGTGCTTAATGTTCAGGTAATATTCAGTCAGTCCAACACTTATACATCATACACAGAGGCAGGACATCAAAATTGTGCCAAATGTTCAGGTAATAGTCAGCTTCAGTCAGTCCAACACTTTTACATCATATACAGAGACAGGACATCAAAATTGTGCCTAATGTTCAGGTAATAGTCAGCTTCAGTCAGTCCAACACTTATACATCATATACAGAGACAGGACATCAAAATTGTGCCTAATGTTCAGGTAATATTCAGTCAGTCCAACACTTATACATCATATACAGAGGCAGGACATCAAAATTGTGCCTAATGTTCAGGTAATATTCAGTCAGTCCAACACTTATACATCATATACAGAGACAGGACATCAAAATTGTGCCTAATGTTCAGGTAATAGTAAGTCAGTCCAACACTTATACATCATATACAGAGGCAGGACATCAAAATTGTGCCTAATGTTCAGGTAATATTCAGTCAGTCCAACACTTATACATCATATACAGAGACAGGACATCAAAATTGTGCCAAATGTTCAGGTAATAGTCAGTCAGTCCAACACTTATACATCATATACAGAGACAGGACATCATAATTGTGCCTAATGTTCAGGTAATATTCAGTCAGTCCAACACTTATACATCATATACAGAGACAGGACATCAAAATTGTGCCTAATGTTCAGGTAATAGTAAGTCAGTCCAACACTTATACATCATATACAGAGACAGGACATCAAAATTGTGCCTAATGTTCAGGTAATATTCAGTCAGTCCAACACTTATACATCATATACAGAGACAGGACATCAAAATTGTGCCTAATGTTCAGGTAATAGTCAGTCAGTCCAACACTTATACATCATATACAGAGGCAGGACATCAAAATTGTGCCTAATGTTCAGGTAATAGTCAGTCCAACACTTATACATCATATACAGAGACAGGACATCAAAATTGTGCCTAATGTTCAGGTAATAGTCAGTCAGTCCAACACTTATACATCATATACAGAGGCAGGACATCAAAATTGTGCCAAATGTCCAGGTAATATTCAGTCAGTCCAACACTTATACATCATATACAGAGGCAGGACATCAAAATTGTGCCTAATGTTCAGGTAATAGTCAGTCCAACACTTATACATCATATACAGAGACAGGACATCAAAATTGTGCCCAATGTTCAGGTAATATTCAGTCAGTCCAACACTTATACATCATATACAGAGGCAGGACATCAAAATTGTGCCAAATGTTCAGGTAATATTCAGTCAGTCCAACACTTATACATCATATACAGAGACAGGACATCAAAATTGTGCCTAATGTTCAGGTAATAGTAAGTCAGTCCAACACTTATACATCATATACAGAGGCAGGACATCAAAATTGTGCCTAATGTTCAGGTAATATTCAGCTTCAGTCAGTCCAACTTTAATACATCATATACAGAGACAGGACATCAAAATTGTGCCCAATGTTCAGGTAATAGTCAGTCCAACACTTATACATCATATACAGAGGCAGGACATCAAAATTGTGCCTAATGTTCAGGTAATATTCAGTCAGTCCAACACTTATACATCATATACAGAGGCAGGACATCAAAATTGTGCCTAATGTTCAGGTAATAGTAAGTCAGTCCAACACTTATACATCATATACAGAGGCAGGACATCAAAATTGTGCCTAATGTTCAGGTAATAGTAAGTCAGTCCAACACTTATACATCATATACAGAGACAGGACATCAAAATTGTGCCTAATGTTCAGGTAATAGTCAGTCAGTCCAACACTTATACATCATATACAGAGGCAGGACATCAAAATTGTGCCAAATGTTCAGGTAATATTCAGTCAGTCCAACACTTATACATCATATACAGAGGCAGGACATCAAAATTGTGCCAAATGTTCAGGTAATATTCAGTCAGTCCAACACTTATACATCATATACAGAGGCAGGACATCAAAATTGTGCCTAATGTTCAGGTAATATTCAGTCAGTCCAACACTTATACATCATATACAGAGGCAGGACATCAAAATTGTGCCTAATGTTCAGGTAATATTCAGTCAGTCCGACACTTATACATCATATACAGAGGCAGGACATCAAAATTGTGCCTAATGTTCAGGTAATATTCAGCTTCAGTCAGTCCAACACTTATACATCATATACAGAGGCAGGACATCAAAATTGTGCCTAATGTTCAGGTAATATTCAGTCAGTCCAACACTTATACATCATATACAGAGGCAGGACATCAAAATTGTGCCTAATGTTCAGGTAATATTCAGCTTCAGTCAGTCCAACTTTAATACATCATATACAGAGACAGGACATCAAAATTGTGCCCAATGTTCAGGTAATAGTCAGTCCAACACTTATACATCATATACAGAGGCAGGACATCAAAATTGTGCCTAATGTTCAGGTAATATTCAGTCAGTCCAACACTTATACATCATATACAGAGACAGGACATCAAAATTGTGCCTAATGTTCAGGTAATAGTCAGTCAGTCCAACACTTATACATCATATACAGAGACAGGACATCAAAATTGTGCCTAATGTTCAGGTAATATTCAGTCAGTCCAACACTTATACATCATATACAGAGGCAGGACATCAAAATTGTGCCTAATGTTCAGGTAATAGTAAGTCAGTCCAACACTTATACATCATATACAGAGGCAGGACATCAAAATTGTGCCAAATGTTCAGGTAATATTCAGTCAGTCCAACACTTATACTTCATATACAGAGGCAGGACATCAAAATTGTGCCTAATGTTCAGGTAATATTCAGTCAGTCCAACACTTATACATCATATACAGAGGCAGGACATCAAAATTGTGCCAAATGTTCAGGTAATATTCAGTCAGTCCAACACTTATACTTCATATACAGAGACAGGACATCAAAATTGTGCCTAATGTTCAGGTAATAGTCAGTCCAACACTTATACATCATATACAGAGGCAGGACATCAAAATTGTGCCAAATGTTCAGGTAATATTCAGTCAGTCCAACACTTATACATCATATACAGAGGCAGGACATCAAAATTGTGCCAAATGTTCAGGTAATATTCAGTCAGTCCAACGCTTATACATCATATACAGAGGCAGGACATCAAAATTGTGCCTAATGTTCAGGTAATATTCAGTCAGTCCAACACTTATACATCATATACAGAGGCAGGACATCAAAATTGTGCCTAATGTTCAGGTAATAGTAAGTCAGTCCAACACTTATACATCATATACAGAGGCAGGACATCAAAATTGTGCCTAATGTTCAGGTAATATTCAGTCAGTCCAACACTTATACATCATATACAGAGGCAGGACATCAAAATTGTGCCAAATGTTCAGGTAATATTCAGTCAGTCCAACACTTATACATCATATACAGAGACAGGACATCAAAATTGTGCCTAATGTTCAGGTAATAGTCAGCTTAAGTCAGTCCGACTTTAATACATCATATACAGAGACAGGACATCAAAATTGTGCCTAATGTTCAGGTAATATTCAGTCAGTCCAACACTTATACATCATATACAGAGGCAGGACATCAAAATTGTGCCAAATGTTCAGGTAATAGTAAGTCAGTCCAACACTTATACATCATATACAGAGGCAGGACATCAAAATTGTGCCTAATGTTCAGGTAATATTCAGTCAGTCCAACACTTATACATCATATACAGAGGCAGGACATCAAAATTGTGCCTAATGTTCAGGTGATATTCAGTCAGTCCAACACTTATACATCATATACAGAGGCAGGACATCAAAATTGTGCCAAATGTTCAGGTAATATTCAGTCAGTCCAACACTTATACATCATATACAGAGGCAGGACATCAAAATTGTGCCAAATGTTCAGGTAATATTCAGTCAGTCCAACACTTATACATCATATACAGAGGCAGGACATCAAAATTGTGCCTAATGTTCATGTAATATTCAGTCAGTCCAACACTTATACATCATATACAGAGGCAGGACATCAAAATTGTGCCTAATGTTCAGGTAATATTCAGTCAGTCCAACGCTTATACATCATATACAGAGGCAGGACATCAAAATTGTGCCTAATGTTCAGGTAATATTCAGCTTCAGTCAGTCCAACACTTATACATCATATACAGAGGCAGGACATCAAAATTGTGCCAAATGTTCAGGTAATATTCAGTCAGTCCAACACTTATACATCATATACAGAGGCAGGACATCAAAATTGTGCCAAATGTTCAGGTAATAGTAAGTCAGTCCAACACTTATACATCATATACAGAGGCAGGACATCAAAATTGTGCCTAATGTTCAGGTAATATTCAGTCAGTCCAACGCTTATACATCATATACAGAGGCAGGACATCAAAATTGTGCCTAATGTTCAGGTAATATTCAGTCAGTCCGACACTTATACATCATATACAGAGGCAGGACATCAAAATTGTGCCTAATGTTCAGGTAATATTCAGTCAGTCCGACACTTATACATCATATACAGAGGCAGGACATCAAAATTGTGCCTAATGTTCAGGTAATATTCAGTCAGTCCGACACTTATACATCATATACAGAGGCAGGACATCAAAATTGTGCCTAATGTTCAGGTAATAGTAAGTCAGTCCAACACTTATACATCATATACAGAGGCAGGACATCAAAATTGTGCCTAATGTTCAGGTAATATTCAGTCAGTCCAACACTTATACATCATATACAGAGGCAGGACATCAAAATTGTGCCTAATGTTCAGGTGATATTCAGTCAGTCCAACACTTATACATCATATACAGAGGCAGGACATCAAAATTGTGCCTAATGTTCAGGTAATATTCAGTCAGTCCAACACTTATACATCATATACAGAGGCAGGACATCAAAATTGTGCCTAATGTTCAGGTAATATTCAGTCAGTCCAACACTTATACATCATATACAGAGGCAGGACATCAAAATTGTGCCTAATGTTCAGGTGATATTCAGTCAGTCCAACACTTATACATCATATACAGAGGCAGGACATCAAAATTGTGCCTAATGTTCAGGTAATATTCAGTCAGTCCAACACTTATACATCATATACAGAGGCAGGACATCAAAATTGTGCCTAATGTTCAGGTAATATTCAGTCAGTCCAACACTTATACATCATATACAGAGACAGGACATCAAAATTGTGCCTAATGTTCAGGTAATATTCAGTCAGTCCAACACTTATACATCATATACAGAGGCAGGACATCAAAATTGTGCCTAATGTTCAGGTAATATTCAGTCAGTCCGACACTTATACATCATATACAGAGGCAGGACATCAAAATTGTGCCTAATGTTCAGGTAATATTCAGTCAGTCCGACACTTATACATCATATACAGAGGCAGGACATCAAAATTGTGCCTAATGTTCAGGTAATAGTAAGTCAGTCCAACACTTATACATCATATACAGAGGCAGGACATCAAAATTGTGCCTAATGTTCAGGTAATATTCAGTCAGTCCAACACTTATACATCATATACAGAGGCAGGACATCAAAATTGTGCCTAATGTTCAGGTGATATTCAGTCAGTCCAACACTTATACATCATATACAGAGGCAGGACATCAAAATTGTGCCTAATGTTCAGGTAATATTCAGTCAGTCCAACACTTATACATCATATACAGAGGCAGGACATCAAAATTGTGCCTAATGTTCAGGTAATATTCAGTCAGTCCAACACTTATACATCATATACAGAGGCAGGACATCAAAATTGTGCCTAATGTTCAGGTGATATTCAGTCAGTCCAACACTTATACATCATATACAGAGGCAGGACATCAAAATTGTGCCTAATGTTCAGGTAATATTCAGTCAGTCCAACACTTATACATCATATACAGAGGCAGGACATCAAAATTGTGCCTAATGTTCAGGTAATATTCAGTCAGTCCAACACTTATACATCATATACAGAGACAGGACATCAAAATTGTGCCAAATGTTCAGGTAATATTCAGTCAGTCCAACACTTATACATCATATACAGAGGCAGGACATCAAAATTGTGCCAAATGTTCAGGTAATAGTAAGTCAGTCCAACACTTATACATCATATACAGAGACAGGACATCAAAATTGTGCCAAATGTTCAGGTAATATTCAGTCAGTCCAACACTTATACATCATATACAGAGACAGGACATCAAAATTGTGCCAAATGTTCAGGTAATATTCAGTCAGTCCAACACTTATACATCATATACAGAGGCAGGACATCAAAATTGTGCCTAATGTTCAGGTAATATTCAGCTTCAGTCAGTCCAACTTTAATACATCATATACAGAGGCAGGACATCAAAATTGTGCCTAATGTTCAGGTAATATTCAGTCAGTCCGACACTTATACATCATATACAGAGGCAGGACATCAAAATTGTGCCAAATGTTCAGGTAATATTCAGTCAGTCCAACACTTATACATCATATACAGAGGCAGGACATCAAAATTGTGCCTAATGTTCAGGTAATATTCAGTCAGTCCAACACTTATACATCATATACAGAGGCAGGACATCAAAATTGTGCCAAATGTTCAGGTAATATTCAGCTTCAGTCAGTCCAACACTTATACATCATATACAGAGGCAGGACATCAAAATTGTGCCTAATGTTCAGGTAATATTCAGTCAGTCCAACACTTATACATCATATACAGAGGCAGGACATCAAAATTGTGCCTAATGTTCAGGTAATAGTAAGTCAGTCCAACACTTATACATCATATACAGAGGCAGGACATCAAAATTGTGCCTAATGTTCAGGTAATATTCAGTCAGTCCAACACTTATACATCATATACAGAGGCAGGACATCAAAATTGTGCCTAATGTTCAGCTTCAGTCAGTCCAACGCTTATACATCATATACAGAGGCAGGACATCAAAATTGTGCCAAATGTTCAGGTAATATTCAGTCAGTCCAACACTTATACATCATATACAGAGGCAGGACATCAAAATTGTGCCTAATGTTCAGGTAATAGTAAGTCAGTCCGACACTTATACATCATATACAGAGGCAGGACATCAAAATTGTGCCTAATGTTCAGGTAATATTCAGTCAGTCCAACACTTATACATCATATACAGAGGCAGGACATCAAAATTGTGCCAAATGTTCAGGTAATAGTCAGCTTCAGTCAGTCCAACACTTATACATCATATACAGAGACAGGACATCAAAATTGTGCCTAATGTTCAGGTGATATTCAGTCAGTCCAACACTTATACATCATATACAGAGGCAGGACATCAAAATTGTGCCTAATGTTCAGGTAATAGTAAGTCAGTCCAACACTTATACATCATATACAGAGGCAGGACATCAAAATTGTGCCAAATGTTCAGGTAATATTCAGTCAGTCCAACACTTATACATCATATACAGAGGCAGGACATCAAAATTGTGCCTAATGTTCAGGTAATATTCAGTCAGTCCAACACTTATACATCATATACAGAGGCAGGACATCAAAATTGTGCCTAATGTTCAGGTAATATTCAGTCAGTCCGACACTTATACATCATATACAGAGGCAGGACATCAAAATTGTGCCTAATGTTCAGGTAATATTCAGTCAGTCCAACACTTATACATCATATACAGAGGCAGGACATCAAAATTGTGCCTAATGTTCAGGTAATATTCAGTCAGTCCAACACTTATACATCATATACAGAGGCAGGACATCAAAATTGTGCCTAATGTTCAGGTAATATTCAGTCAGTCCGACACTTATACATCATATACAGAGGCAGGACATCAAAATTGTGCCTAATGTTCAGCTTCAGTCAGTCCAACACTTATACATCATATACAGAGGCAGGACATCAAAATTGTGCCTAATGTTCAGGTAATAGTCAGTCCAACACTTATACATCATATACAGAGGCAGGACATCAAAATTGTGCCTAATGTTCAGGTAATATTCAGCTTCAGTCCAACACTTATACATCATATACAGAGGCAGGACATCAAAATTGTGCCTAATGTTCAGGTAATAGTAAGTCAGTCCAACACTTATACATCATATACAGAGGCAGGACATCAAAATTGTGCCTAATGTCCAGGTAATATTCAGTCAGTCCAACACTTATACATCATATACAGAGGCAGGACATCAAAATTGTGCCAAATGTTCAGGTAATATTCAGTCAGTCCAACACTTATACATCATATACAGAGGCAGGACATCAAAATTGTGCCTAATGTTCAGGTAATATTCAGTCAGTCCAACACTTATACATCATATACAGAGGCAGGACATCAAAATTGTGCCAAATGTTCAGGTAATATTCAGTCAGTCCAACACTTATACATCATATACAGAGGCAGGACATCAAAATTGTGCCTAATGTTCAGGTAATATTAAGTCAGTCCAACACTTATACATCATATACAGAGGCAGGACATAAAAATTGTGCCTAATGTTCAGGTGATATTCAGTCAGTCCAACACTTATACATCATATACAGAGGCAGGACATCAAAATTGTGCCTAATGTTCAGGTAATATTCAGTCAGTCCAACACTTATACATCATATACAGAGGCAGGACATCAAAATTGTGCCTAATGTCCAGGTAATATTCAGTCAGTCCAACACTTATACATCATATACAGAGGCAGGACATCAAAATTGTGCCTAATGTTCAGCTTCAGTCAGTCCAACGCTTATACATCATATACAGAGGCAGGACATCAAAATTGTGCCTAATGTTCAGCTTCAGTCAGTCCAACACTTATACATCATATACAGAGGCAGGACATCAAAATTGTGCCTAATGTTCAGGTAATAGTAAGTCAGTCCAACACTTATACATCATATACAGAGGCAGGACATCAAAATTGTGCCAAATGTTCAGGTAATATTCAGTCAGTCCGACACTTATACATCATATACAGAGGCAGGACATCAAAATTGTGCCAAATGTTCAGGTAATATTCAGTCAGTCCAACACTTATACATCATATACAGAGGCAGGACATCAAAATTGTGCCAAATGTTCAGGTAATATTCAGTCAGTCCAACACTTATACATCATATACAGAGGCAGGACATCAAAATTGTGCCAAATGTTCAGGTAATATTCAGTCAGTCCAACACTTATACATCATATACAGAGGCAGGACATCAAAATTGTGCCTAATGTTCAGGTAATAGTAAGTCAGTCCAACACTTATACATCATATACAGAGGCAGGACATCAAAATTGTGCCAAATGTTCAGGTAATATTCAGTCAGTCCAACACTTATACATCATATACAGAGGCAGGACATCAAAATTGTGCCAAATGTTCAGGTGATATTCAGTCAGTCCAACACTTATACATCATATACAGAGGCAGGACATCAAAATTGTGCCAAATGTTCAGGTAATATTCAGTCAGTCCGACACTTATACATCATATACAGAGACAGGACATCAAAATTGTGCCAAATGTTCAGGTAATAGTCAGCTTAAGTCAGTCCAACTTTAATACATCATATACAGAGGCAGGACATCAATATTGTGCCTAATGTTCAGGTAATATTCAGCTTCAGTCAGTCCAACTTTAATACATCATATACAGAGGCAGGACATCAAAATTGTGCCTAATGTTCAGCTTCAGTCAGTCCAACGCTTATACATCATATACAGAGGCAGGACATCAAAATTGTGCCTAATGTTCAGGTAAAAGTCAGTCCAACACTTATACATCATATACAGAGACAGGACATCAATATTGTGCCTAATGTTCAGGTAATATTCAGCTTCAGTCAGTCCAACGCTTATACATCATATACAGAGGCAGGACATCAAAATTGTGCCTAATGTTCAGGTAATATTCAGCTTCAGTCAGTCCAACTTTAATACATCATATACAGAGGCAGGACATCAAAATTGTGCCTAATGTTCAGGTGATATTCAGTCAGTCCAACACTTATACATCATATACAGAGGCAGGACATCAAAATTGTGCCTAATGTTCAGGTAATAGTCAGTCCAACACTTATACATCATATACAGAGGCAGGACATCAAAATTGTGCCTAATGTTCAGGTGATATTCAGTCCAACACTTATACATCATATACAGAGACAGGACATCAAAATTGTGCCTAATGTTCAGGTAATAGTCAGTCCAACACTTATACATCATATACAGAGACAGGACATCAAAATTGTGCCTAATGTTCAGGTAAAAGTCAGTCCAACACTTATACATCATATACAGAGACAGGACATCAATATTGTGCCTAATGTTCAGGTAAAAGTCAGTCCAACACTTATACATCATATACAGAGGCAGGACATCAAAATTGTGCCTAATGTTCAGGTAAAAGTCAGTCCAACACTTATACATCATATACAGAGGCAGGACATCAAAATTGTGCCTAATGTTCAGGTAATATTCAGCTTCAGTCAGTCCAACGCTTATACATCATATACAGAGGCAGGACATCAAAATTGTGCCTAATGTTCAGGTAATATTCAGCTTCAGTCAGTCCAACGCTTATACATCATATACAGAGGCAGGACATCAAAATTGTGCCTAATGTTCAGGTGATATTCAGTCAGTCCAACACTTATACATCATATACAGAGGCAGGACATCAATATTGTGCCTAATGTTCAGGTAATATTCAGCTTCAGTCAGTCCAACGCTTATACATCATATACAGAGACAGGACATCAAAATTGTGCCTAATGTTCAGGTAATATTCAGCTTCAGTCAGTCCAACTTTAATACATCATATACAGAGGCAGGACATCAAAATTGTGCCTAATGTTCAGGTGATATTCAGTCAGTCCAACACTTATACATCATATACAGAGACAGGACATCAAAATTGTGCCCAATGTTCAGGTAATAGTCAGCTTAAGTCAGTCCAACTTTAATACATCATATACAGAGGCAGGACATCAATATTGTGCCTAATGTTCAGGTAATATTCAGCTTCAGTCAGTCCAACGCTTATACATCATATACAGATACAGGACATCAAAATTGTGCCTAATGTTCAGGTGATATTCAGTCAGTCCAACACTTATACATCATATACAGAGGCAGGACATCAAAATTGTGCCTAATGTTCAGGTAATAGTCAGCTTAAGTCAGTCCAACTTTAATACATCATATACAGAGGCAGGACATCAAAATTGTGCCTAATGTTCAGGTAATATTCAGCTTCAGTCAGTCCAACGCTTATACACCATATACAGAGACAGGACATCAAAATTGTGCCTAATGTTCAGCTTCAGTCAGTCCAACACTTATACATCATATACAGAGACAGGACATCAATATTGTGCCTAATGTTCAGGTAATATTCAGCTTCAGTCAGTCCAACGCTTATACATCATATACAGAGGCAGGACATCAAAATTGTGCCTAATGTTCAGGTAATATTCAGCTTCAGTCAGTCCAACACTTATACATCATATACAGAGACAGGACATCAAAATTGTGCCTAATGTTCAGGTAATATTCAGCTTCAGTCAGTCCAACTTTAATACATCATATACAGAGGCAGGACATCAAAATTGTGCCTAATGTTCAGGTAATATTCAGTTTCAGTCAGTCCAACGCTTATACACCATATACAGAGACAGGACATCAAAATTGTGCCTAATGTTCAGGTAATATTCAGCTTCAGTCAGTCCAACTTTAATACATCATATACAGAGACAGGACATCAAAATTGTGCCTAATGTTCAGGTAATATTCAGCTTCAGTCAGTCCAACGCTTATACACCATATACAGAGACAGGACATCAAAATTGTGCCTAATGTTCAGGTAATATTCAGCTTCAGTCTGTCCAACTTTAATACATCATATACAGAGACAGGACATCAAAATTGTGCCTAATGTTCAGGTAATATTCAGCTTCAGTCAGTCCAACGCTTATACATCATATACAGAGGCAGGACATCAAAATTGTGCCTAATGTTCAGGTAATATTCAGCTTCAGTCAGTCCAACTTTAATACATCATATACAGAGGCAGGACATCAAAATTGTGCCTAATGTTCAGCTTCAGTCAGTCCAACTTTAATACATCATATACAGAGGCAGGACATCAAAATTGTGCCTAATGTTCAGGTAAAAGTCAGTCCAACACTTATACATCATATACAGAGACAGGACATCAAAATTGTGCCTAATGTTCAGGTAATATTCAGCTTCAGTCAGTCCAACTTTAATACATCATATACAGAGACAGGACATCAAAATTGTGCCTAATGTTCAGGTGATATTCAGTCAGTCCAACACTTATACATCATAAACAGAGACAGGACATCAAAATTGTGCCTAATGTTCAGGTAATATTCAGTCAGTCCAACACTTATACATCATATACAGAGACAGGACATCAAAATTGTGCCAAATGTTCAGGTAATAGTCAGCTTAAGTCAGTCCAACTTTAATACATCATATACAGAGGCAGGACATCAATATTGTGCCTAATGTTCAGGTAATATTCAGCTTCAGTCAGTCCAACGCTTATACATCATATACAGAGACAGGACATCAAAATTGTGCCTAATGTTCAGGTGATATTCAGTCAGTCCAACGCTTATACATCATATACAGAGACAGGACATCAAAATTGTGCCTAATGTTCAGGTGATATTCAGTCAGTCCAACACTTATACATCATATACAGAGGCAGGACATCAAAATTGTGCCTAATGTTCAGGTAATAGTCAGCTTAAGTCAGTCCAACTTTAATACATCATATACAGAGGCAGGACATCAAAATTGTGCCTAATGTTCAGGTAATATTCAGCTTCAGTCAGTCCAACGCTTATACACCATATACAGATACAGGACATCAAAATTGTGCCTAATGTTCAGCTTCAGTCAGTCCAACACTTATACATCATATACAGAGACAGGACATCAATATTGTGCCTAATGTTCAGGTAATATTCAGCTTCAGTCAGTCCAACGCTTATACATCATATACAGAGGCAGGACATCAAAATTGTGCCTAATGTTCAGGTAATATTCAGCTTCAGTCAGTCCAACTTTAATACACCATATACAGAGGCAGGACATCAATATTGTGCCTAATGTTCAGGTAATATTCAGCTTCAGTCAGTCCAACTTTAATACACCATATACAGAGGCAGGACATCAATATTGTGCCTAATGTTCAGGTAATATTCAGCTTCAGTCAGTCCAACACTTATACATCATATACAGAGGCAGGACATCAAAATTGTGCCTAATGTTCAAGTAATATTCAGTCAGTCCAACGCTTATACATCATATACAGAGGCAGGACATCAATATTGTGCCTAATGTTCAGGTAATATTCAGCTTCAGTCAGTCCAACACTTATACATCATATACAGAGGCAGGACATCAAAATTGTGCCTAATGTTCAAGTAATATTCAGTCAGTCCAACGCTTATACATCATATACAGAGGCAGGACATCAAAATTGTGCCCAATGTTCAGGTAATAGTCAGCTGTTTATCATCCTGGCCCCGGTTTCTCAAAAAAACTTAAGTACGTTCTCATGCTCAAATCTGAGCACCGTGCTCAAATCGCACAAGATCCACGTGAACTTCAATCGAATACCCTTCAACGTTGGAGAGTATCCCTTTGAAGTTGAGCATGTTCTCATGAGAATATACTTAAGTTTTTTCGAGAAACCGGGGCCTGAATGGATTCTTTTGTAAGTCAGGACTTTATGTTACTGGAGCTAATGTCACAGCCGCAGTGACTTTAACCTTGGAATTTGACTTTATATGCCCGAAGGCTTGTATTATTTTTTGGCCCTGGTCATCCGTCCGTCTGTCTGTCCATTCGTTAGAAAATCCTTGTGCCTGCAAGTTCTCCTTCAGTTCTAATCAGAATTCATAAAAATTGCCACAATGAATCTCAATGGTGTCTAGTTGTGCACGCTACTTACAGAATTCAGCTAACTCTTTTTGTTCTTGCATTATCTGCCCTTGAATTAGAAAATGCTCATTTTTAGCTCCACTGGCCGAAGGCCAGCGAGCTATTGTCATGGCGTTGTGTCCGTCGTGCGTGCATCTGTGAGTCTGTAAACTTTTCTTTAAAAATCTTCTCTCAAACCAGTGGGCCAATTTTGTTCAAACTTGGCAGAAATGTTCCTTAGGTGATGTTTCACGTAAATTGCGAAAAGAATTTTGATTGGTCAATAAATGTGGGCGTGGCAGGGCGGGGCTTATCAGACTTAGAGAAATCACAAAATAATTCTTTAAAAATCAACCAGAGAGCCAATCTTGACCAAATTTGGCACAAATGTACCTTGGGTGAACCTTCATCTATATTGTCTGTAAAATTATGATTGGTCCATAAATGTTGGCGTGGCAGGGCGCAGCTTATCAGACTTAGAGTGTGTGCGTAAACTTTTCTTTAAAAATCTTCTTCTCTCAAACCAGTGGGCCAATTTCGTTCAAACTTGGCAGAAATGTTCCTTGGGTGGTGCTTCACTTAAATTGTGAAAAGAATTTTGATTGGTCCATAAATGTGGGCGTGGCAGGGTGGGGCTTATCAGACTTAGAGAAATCACAAAATAATTCTTTAAAAATCAACCAGAGGGCCAATCTTGACCAAACTTGGCAGAAATGTACCTTGGGTGACCTTTATCTACATTTTCTGTAAAATTATGATTGGTTCATAAATGTGGGCGTGCCAGGGCGCGGCTTATCAGACTAATTAAGGTGTGTGTGTAAACTTTTCTTTAAAAATCTTCTTCTCTCAAACCAGTGGGCCAATTTTGTGTTCCTTAGGTGGTGCCTCACTTAAATTGCGAAAAGAATTTTGATTGGTCCATAAATGTTGGGGTGGCAGGGCGGGGCTTATCAGACTTAGAGAAATCGCAAAATAATTCTTTAAAAATCAACCAATGGGCCAATCTTGACCAAACTTGGCTGAAATGTAACTTGGGTTGACTTTTATCTAAATTGTCTGTAAAATTTTGATTGGTCCATGATGTGGGTGTGGCAGGGCGGGCTTATCAGACTTAAAGAAATCACGAAATAATTCTTTAAAAATCAACCATTTTGCCAATTTAGATATAATTTGGCTTAAATGTTCCTTGGGTGAACTTTTATCTAAATTTATTGCAACATCATGTTTGGCCAGTAAATGTGGGCGTGGCAGGGCGGGGCTTATCAGACTTGGGAAATCACAAAATAATTCTTTAAAAATCTTTTCCTCTCAAACCATATTGCCAATTTTGATCAAACTTGGCAGAGATGCTCTTTCGGTTGTGCTTCACTTTAATTGCGAATGAAACTTTGATTGGTCAAGAAATGTTGTTTTGGCAGGGCGGGGCTTATCTGACTTTGAGAAATCACGAACTAATTTTTTAAAAAGCAACCAATGGGCCAATTTAGTCCAAACTTTACAAAAATATTTTTTGGTGGCCCCTTTACTTAAATGGCGCAAGAAAAATTTATGTGGGTTTGCCAGGGTGGGGCTTATCAGATTTTGAGAAATCATAAAATAATTCTTTAAAATATCAACCATTTGGCTAGTTAAGACCAAAATTAATAGAACTGTTCCTTAGGTGGCCCTTTACTTAAATTGTTCATGACATTTTGATTGCTCCATAAGTGTGGATGTGGTAGGGCAGGGTTTATTGGGTCAATTCAGACCAAACTTTGTCAGAAAACAGGGTATGGCAGTCGGAAGTTTACAAGAAATCATTAGATAATTCTTTTAATTAATTAGCCAGTGGAGCGATTCAGGCCCTCTTGGGCCTCTTGTCTTGTTAGTGCAACTCCTACAGTTTCAACAGCAATATGACCAAACTTGCAAAAATGAATCTCCATGGGGTCTACTTGAACATGCTATATTACGACCAACCAGCTGAGTTTAACCGTTTCCCAAACAACAAAATTTTAGGGTGATCCACTTCAAAAACTGCCACAAATGACAAAAAGGATGTTATTAAAGATAGTATTCGTGTAAAATATGGCAAAGAAAATGTTGAGACAAAAGGAGAAACTGCTGGTTATCAGCAGTTTCTTCTTTTGTTTCAATGTTTTCCCAAGCCATTTCTATTAGGGACGTCAAAACCAGGTCTTGTTTGGGAAAGGGTTAAAAGATCCTTTGCCTTCATGAAATCCCTAGCATTTCCCTACATTCTCTGCTTCAAATCTGTCGTATATAAACACAATTTAGTATTGAAAATATCAAAAATGTTCTTTCACATGATTTCCCATAATGCTAGGATCATTTTGTTTATCAATATGTTTCTGACTTTTAACCCATTCCCACACATTGACTTTTTGACTCCCTACAAGATAATGGCATTGGAAAACATTGTGGAAAATGATGAAATTGCTTGTGACAAGCAATTTCTTCATTTACCACAATGTTTTCTATTGAAAGACTAAAACATTGAATATTTGATTCACTTGAAATTGCACTCTGCAACATTTTTATACCCCCCACCTACCAAGTAGAGGGGGGTATATTGGTTTCACCATGTCTGTCTGTCTGTCTGTCCGTCCGTCCGTCCGTAGACTTTTTGGTTTCCGTGCTCTAACTCGAGAACCAGTTGACCTAGGATCATGAAACTTTACACAGTTGTTGCCCATGACCCAACGAGGTGCCCTATTGTTTTTGGGTCACAAAGGTCAAAGGTCAAGGTCACAATTGGACTTTGTTTAAAATCCATTTCCGTGCTCTAAGTCAAGAACCGGTTGACCTAGGACCATGAAACTTTACACAGTTGTTGCCCATGACCCAAGGAGGTGCCCTATGGTTTTTGGGTCATGAAGGTCAAAGGTCAAGGTCACAATCGGACTTTGTTTAAAATCCGTTTCCGTGCTCTAAGTCAAGAACCGGTTGACCTAGGACCATGAAACTTTACACAGTTGTTGCCCATGACCCAAGGAGGTGCCCTATTGTTTTGGAGTCACAAAGGTCAAAGGTCAAGGTCACAATTGGACTTTGTTTAAAATCGATTTCCATGCTCTAAGTCAAGAACCGGTTGACCTAGCACCATGAAACTTTACTCAGTTGTTGCCCATGACCCAACGAGGTGCCCTATTGTTTTTGGGTCATGAAGGTCAAAGGTCAAGGTCACAATTGGACTTTGTTTAAAATCCATTTCCGTGCTCTAAGTCAAGAACCGGTTGACCTAGGACCATGAAACTCTACACAGTTGTTGCCCATGACCCAAGGAGGTGCCCTATGGTTTTTGGGTCATGAAGGTCAAAGGTCAAGGTCACAATTGGACTTTGTTTAAAATCCGTTTCCGTGCTCTAAGTCAAGAACCGGTTGACCTAGGACCATGAAACTTTACACAGTTGTTGCCCATGACCAACGAGATGCCCTATTGTTTTTGGGTCACGAAGGTTAAAGGTCAAGGTCACAATTGGACTTTGTTTAAAATCCGTTTCCGTGCTCTAAGTCATGAACTGGTTGACCTAGGATCATGAAACTTCACACAGTTGTTGTCCATGACCCAAGGAGGTGCCCTATTGTTTTTGGGTCATGAAGGTCAAAGGTCAAGGTAAAAAATTGCGTTTGTTGAAAACCTGTTTCTGTGCTCCAACTAAAGAACCGTTTGACCAATAGCACTTTTTCAGTGACAATGCGCTAGTGGGGGGTATTTGTCCGCTTTGCGACAGTTCTAGTTGAATTAGGAAATGTCTAATTTTTTGCCATTTGGTAATTGGCTATCTCCTCTCTTCCACAGAAAATGTCGGGAGACAAGGTATATTTTGTGAATGGGGAGAGTGCCGAGTTTGATCATGTGATTTTGTGTACGGGATACCAGATTGATCTCCCTTTTTTGTGTACAGACGTGAGGAATAGAGTCCTGGATCCCGATACTAATAAAATAAAGGTAAAAGTGCTCATATTTATACCCCCCACCTACGAAGTAGAGGGGGGTATATTGGTTTCACCATGTCTGTCTGTCTGTCAGTCCGTCCGTCCGTCCGTCCGTCCGTCCGTCCATCCGTCCAGTCGTCCGTCCGTAGACTTTTTCGTTTCCGTGCTCTAACTCAAGAACGGTTTGACCTAGGATCATGAAACTTTACACAGTTGTTGCCCTTGACCCAAGGAGGTGCCCTATTGTTTTTGGGTCACAAAGGTCAAAGGTCAAGGTCACAATCGGACTTTGTTTAAAATCCGTTTCCGTGCTCTAAGTCAAGAACCAGTTGATCTAGGATCATGAAACTTATTACAGTTGTTGCCCATGACCCAAGGAGGTGCCCTATTGTTTTTGGGTCATCAAGGTCAAAGGTCAAGGTCACAATCGGACTTTGTTTAAAATCCGTTTCCGTGCTCTAAGTCAAGAACTGGTTGACCTAGGATCATGAAACTTTACACAGTTGTTGCCCATGACCCAAGGAGGTGCCTTATTGTTTTTGGCTCACCAAGGTCAAAGGTCAAGGTCACAATCGGACTTTGTTTAAAATCCTTTCCGTGCTCTAAGTCAAGAACCAATTGACCTAGGATCATGAAACTTTACACAGTTGTTGCCAATGACCCAAGGAGGTGCCCTATCGTTTTTGGGTCACCAAGGTCAAAGGTCAAGGTCACAATCGGACTTTGTTTAAAATCCATTTCCGTGCTCTAAGTCAAGAACTGGTTGACCTAGGATCATGAAACTTTACACAGTTGTTGCCCATGACCCAAGGAGGTGCCCTATTGTTTTTGGGTCACCAAGGTCAAAGGTCAAGGTCACAATCAGACTTTGTCTAAAATCCGTTTCCGTGCTCTAAGTCAAGAACCAGTTGACCTAGGATCATGAAACTTTACACAGTTGTTACATTGACCTAGGATCATGAAACTTTACACAGTTGTTGCCCATGACCCAAGGAGGTGCCCTATTGTTTTTGGGTCACAAAGGTCAAAGGTCAAGGTCACAATCGGACTTTGTTTAAAATCCGTTTCCGTGCTCTAAGTCAAGAACCAGTTGACCTAGGATCATGAAACTTGATACAGTTGTTGCCCATGACCCAAGGAGGTGCCCTATTGTTTTTGGGTCATCAAGGTCAAAGGTCAAGGTCACAATCGGACTTTGTTTAAAATCCGTTTCCGTGCTCTAAGTCAAGAACCGGTCAACCTAGGATCATGAAACTTTACACAGTTGTTGCCCATGACCCAAGGAGGTGCCTTATTGTTTTTGGCTCACCAAGGTCAAAGGTCAAGGTCACAATCGGACTTTGTTTAAAATCCTTTCCGTGCTCTAAGTCAAGAACCAATTGACCTAGGATCATGAAACTTTACACAGTTGTTGCCAATGACCCAAGGAGGTGCCCTATCGTTTTTGGGTCACCAAGGTCAAAGGTCAAGGTCACAATCGGACTTTGTTTAAAATCCGTTTCCGTGCTCTAAGTCAAGAACTGGTTGACCTAGGATCATGAAACTTTACACAGTTGTTGCCCATGACCCAAGGAGGTGCCTTATTGTTTTTGGCTCACCAAAGTCAAAGGTCAAGGTCACAATCGGACTTTGTTTAAAATCCTTTCCGTGCTCAAAGTCAAGAACCAATTGACCTAGGATCATGAAACTTTACACAGTTGTTGCCCATGACCCAAGGAGGTGCCTTATTGTTTTTGGCTCACCAAGGTCAAAGGTCAAGGTCACAATCGGACTTTGTTTAAAATCCTTTCCGTGCTCTAAGTCAAGAACCAATTGACCTAGGATCATGAAACTTTACACAGTTGTTGCCAATGACCCAAGGAGGTGCCCTATCGTTTTTGGGTCACCAAGGTCAAAGGTCAAGGTCACAATCGGACTTTGTTTAAAATCCATTTCCGTGCTCTAAGTCAAGAACTGGTTGACCTAGGATCATGAAACTTTACACAGTTGTTGCCCATGACCCAAGGAGGTGCCCTATTGTTTTTGGGTCACCAAGGTCAAAGGTCAAGGTCACAATCAGACTTTGTCTAAAATCCGTTTCCGTGCTCTAAGTCAAGAACCAGTTGACCTAGGATCATGAAACTTTACACAGTTGTTGCATTGACCTAGGATCATGAAACTTTACACAGTTGTTGCCCATGACCCAAGGAGGTGCCCTATTGTTTTTGGGTCACAAAGGTCAAAGGTCAAGGTCAAAATCGGACTTTGTTTAAAATCCGTTTCCGTGCTCTAAGTCAAGAACCAGTTCACCTAGGATCATGAAACTTGATACAGTTGTTGCCCATGACCCAAGGAGGTGCCCTATTGTTTTTGGGTCATCAAGGTCAAAGGTCAAGGTCACAATCGGACTTTGTTTAAAATCCGTTTCCGTGCTCTAAGTCAAGAACCGGTCAACCTAGGATCATGAAACTTTACACAGTTGTTGCCCATGACCCAAGGAGGTGCCTTATTGTTTTTGGGTCACCAAGGTCAAAGGTCAAAGTCACAATCGGACTTTGTTTAAAATCCTTTCCGTGCTCTAAGTCAAGAACCAATTGACCTAGGATCATGAAACTTTACACAGTTGTTGCCAATGACCCAAGGAGGTGCCCTATTGTTTTTGGGTCACCAAGGTCAAAGGTCAAGGTCACAATCGGACTTTGTTTAAAATCCGTTTCCGTGCTCTAAGTCAAGAACTGGTTGACCTAGGATCATGAAACTTTACACAGTTGTTGCCCATGACCCAAGGAGGTGCCCTATTGTTTTTGGGTCACCAAGGTCAAAGGTCAAGGTCACAATCAGACTTTGTCTAAAATCTGTTTCCGTGCTCTAAGTCAAGAATCGGTTGACCTAGGATCATGAAACTTTACACAGTTGTTGCCCATGACCCAAGGAGGTGCCCTATTGTTTTTGGGTCACCAAAGTCAAAGGTCAAGGTCACAATCGGACTTTGTTTAAAATCTGTTTCCGTGCTCTAAGTCAAGAATCGGTTGACCTAGGATCATGAAACTTTACACAGTTGTTGCCCATGACCAAAGGAGGTGCCCTATTGTTTTTGGGTCACCAAGGTCAAAGGTCAAGGTCACAATCGGACTTTGTTTAAAATCCGTTTCCGTGCTCTAAGTCAAGAACCTGTTGACCTAGGATCATGAAACTTTACACAGTTGTTGCCCATGACCCAAGGAGGTGCCCTGTTTTTGGGTCACCAAGGTCAAAGGTCAAAGTCACACTCGGACTTTGTTTAAAATCCGTTTCCGTGCTCTAAGTCAAGAACCGGTTGACCTACAGCACTTTTTCAGTGACAAGGCGCTGGTGGGGGGTATTTGTCCGCTTTGCGACAGTTCTAGTTTATTTTAATCTTTAAGTCATCACCGTGACTGATCCAGGATTTCTGTGTTAAGGGAGTTCCAATATACAAATGTGTGTGTATGTTTTCCTCTTACTACACAATTTTGACTGAATTTCTGCATAAAAATGAAATAATTATGCTTCAGAGGGGGGTTTGTTTGAACCCCCGAACCCCCTCTGGATCTGCAACTGCATCTTATGGCTTTTATAAAGCTTTTGTTAACCCTTTCCCAAGCAAGACCTGGTTTTGACATCCCTAATAGATTAGGCTTGGGAAAACATTGAAACAAAAGAAGAAACTGCTGATAACCAGCAGTTTCTCCTTTTGTCTCAATATTCTCTATGTCACATTTTAGACAAATTCTATCATTAATAACTTCCATTTTGTCATTTGTGGTAATTTTTGCAATGAATCACCCTAAAATTTTGCTGTTTGGGAAAGGGTTAAAGGCCTGGTCACATTAAGCTCACATTGCAATCCACACTGCATCCCCTCTACACCTAAACAATGCCACTAGTGAAATAGATGCTGTTTAATCCCACTGCAGCATTTTTACAGACATGCTAAGTAGGGTTGGAATATGTACAAAATTTCTACCTGGGTTCCCATCTAACAATTACCTGCAGGTGCCCAGGTACTTGCACAAATGGATCATTTGTGAATTTAGATGGCTAAATCAAATTACGTGTGAAGTATGTTAAATGAGCAATCCATCAATGGGAACATGCAGACAAGTTGACTCGACTGAGTTAACTCGCCTGCATCTTCCAATTGGCAGATTTCCAAATGAGCGCCCTATCTAATGTGCTCTTTTGCAATATGTTGTGCACTATTTTTGTCATTTCTTAATTTTTTGACGAACTACATATCTTGAATTATTGATACAAAATTAAAGCCAGAATTAATGATTGGGTAACGGTTGAAAGATTATACCTGATACTAGCAATTTTGTACACTATTCGCGGGTACTCATTTCAGCCCTAATGCTACGGCAGTGTTGTTAATTTAGTGGGATGCAGAAATAAATCAAAATTCTTTTTAATGTTATTAAATGCAGTTTCAATGCTGGAATACTGTGGCCGCGGCCTTAGCGCAGTTGGTAGTGCATCTGCCTCTCATTTGAGAGCCACTGCAAATACCCTTTCTGACAAAATTGTCATCCACCAGTGGGTTTGAAATTGTTAACCTAAGTGGGCAGCAGCTGGAGGCTCGGTAAGGGTGTTGTGGTAGTAGTGGTTTGAGAAACAACAGGAATCTATGGGTAGGTGCTCCAGCCACCACAATATGACCCTGGCAGTTGAAAACAGTGTAAAACCCCAAGATGTAACAACACAATTTAACCCCTTTACCAGATGGCAAAATTTTAGACTGGCCTAAATTCAAAGGTGTTGCAGACGAAAATTTCAAGTGAATGAAATTGAAAGTTTATGGTATATTTTGGTAGAAAACATTGTGGGAAATGAAGAAATTGCTTGTCACAAGCAATTGCTTCATTTTCCATGATGTTTTCCAAATCCATTATCTTGTTTGGAGACAAATAGTGTCATTGTGCGGTAATGGTTAAGAATTAATTATGAATTGCTATTTTCCAGTTGTTCAAGAATGTGTTCAGTCCCGAGATCGGTCCATCTCTAGCATTTATAGGGTTTGTACAGCCAGCGTCCGGTGGTGTGTTGACAATGTCCGAGATGCAGGCTCGATGGTTCGCTGAGGTCTGTAAAGGACGAGTAAAACTACCAACAACAGAAAAACAGATAGAAACTATGAAAGAAGAGGAGGTATAGTGTGTCTCTTTTTTCTCATTTTCTCAATATTACTACTGTATGAAAAAAGCTTAAGGATTGACCCTATAAATTTATCAATTTGTTTAACAAAAATGTAGGTATTTCAAAATCAAATTGCAGTTAACAGAATAAATGAAACTGATACTAATATAAAAGAGATCACCATGAGCAATATTAATATCTTGCCATTGTGTTATACAATGTTTTCTCTTCATTTAAGGAGAAACTATGTAAGGAAATTCCAAAATATACATTATACATTAGCTTTCTCTTTGATGCTTTTTGAAAACAAGACTTTGTTTTGACACTTGTCCCTTATACAAAGAAGCTTTGGAAAACATTGAGGCAAAAGAAGAAAATGCTGTTAATTTTTAGCAAGCCGGGACTTTATGTCCAGGGAGCTAATGTCACAGCCTTAGTGTCAGCATCGTGTCCCGTCCCGTCTTCAAAAACTCTAACCTGGCCTATATCTCAGGCACTATTTGAGATATAACCTTGATACTTCACACATGGATACCTCCTGCAAAGACCTTTCATTTGGAATCATGACCAATGACCTAGTGACCTTGATCTTGGAGTTTGATCTACTTTTAAAAAGCTTTAACCTAGCCTATATCTCATGCAATATTATTGATAAAGCCTTGATATTTTACATGTGGATAGTTCCCTCTAAAACCTTTCATTTGTGGCCATGACCTATGACTATGTGACCTTGACCTCGGAGTTTGACCTATTTTAAAAAAAAATCAGCTGTTTTTGTGACAAGCTTCGGTATGGGCGTGCTAAGTTGTCGGATGACAACTCTTGTTGTGCAATATTGTACAAATATTCTATCATATAATTAAATCCATTTTGTTCAACTCTATGTTTATATATACATTTATCCAAAAATATTTAATGGACTTCACTTTTTAATCTACCTTAATCAAATTCTTTCTGTTTGCAGACAGTACAATATGAAAGATACTACAAATCAGCTCGACACACAATGCAGCGAGACCCTATAGTTTATAATGATGAGTTAGGGTCTTATATAGGGGCTAAACCATGTCCCCGAAAGTTTCCTGACCTGGCTTGGAGGTAAGATTTTCATATCCCTACCCAACAATACCTTGACCCATTACCAAACAGCAATAATTTACATGAAGACTGGTCCAAATTTAAAGATGTTACGGAAAATGATTTTAAGTGAATGAAATTTTTATATTCTTTGGTCTGTCTTGTTAGAAAACATTGTGGGAAATGAAGAAATTGTTTGTCACAAGCAATTTCTTCATTTTCCACAATGTTTTTTAAAGCCTTGTCACAAACATTTTCTACATTTTCCACTATGTTTTCTAAAGCTTTTACCTTGTTGGGTATCATGTGCAATGTGTGGGAATGGGTTAAGGCTGGTCCAAGTTGAAAGCTGTTGGAAGAAGAGAAATGGTATGTTACTGAGAACAAAGAGTTTACAATTTAAAGCATGGAACTCTTTACAAACAAGAGATGTTTGTAAAACATATATGCCCCCTCAAGGGCCTACATTTTATGTAGGTCAAAGTCCAAGGTCAAGTTAACAAGGTCCAAGGTCATGGTAAATATGAAAGGTCTTGGTAGGAGGTGTCTATGTGTGAAATATCAAGGCTGTATATGTAAAAGTAAAATGAAATATAGGCCAGGTTAAAGTTTTTAAAAGTAGGCCAAATGCCAAGGTCAAGGTCATGGTCAAATGTGAAAGGCCTTGGTCGGAGGTGTCCATGTGTGAAATATCAAGGCTGTAGGTGTAAAAGGACATGATATATATGCCTGGTTTAAGTCTTTTTAAAAGTAGGTCAAACTCCAAGGTCAAGGTTGCAATATTCAAGGTCATGGTCAAATGTGAAAGGTCTTGGTAGGAGGTGTCCATGTGTAAAATATTGAGACTGTATAGGTAACAGGGCATGAGATATAGGCCTAGTTTAAGTTTTTTAAAAGCAGGTTAAACTTCAAGGTCAAGGTCCAAGGTCATGATCAAAAGTGAAATGTCTTGGTTGGAAGTGACCATGTGTGAAATATCAATGCTGTATGTGTAAAATGACATTAAATACAGACCAGGTAAATGTATTATAAAAGTAGGTCAAACACCAAGGTCAAGGTCACAAGGTCCAAGGTCATGGTCAAATGTGAAAGGTCTTGGTCGTAGGTGTCCATGTGTCAAATATCAAGGCTGTATGTGTAAAAGGACATGATATATCAGCTAGGTTAAAGTTTTTATAAAAGTAGGTTAAAGTCCAAGGTCAAGGTCACAAGGTCCAGGGTCATTGTCAAATGTGAAAGTTCTTGGTAGGATGTGTCCACGTGTGAAATATCAAGGCTGCATGTGTAAAAGCACATGAGATATAGGCGCAGTTTATTTTTTTTTAAAGTAGGTCAAACTCCAAGGTCAGGGTCACAATATCCAAGGTCATAGTCATATGTGATAGGTCTTGGTCAGAGGTTTCCATGTGTCAAATATCAAGGTTGTATGTGTAAAAGGACATGATATATCTGCCAGGTTAAAGCTTTTAAAAAGTAGGTCAAACTCCAATGTCAAGGTCACAAGGTTCAAGGTCATGGTCAATTGTGAAAGGTCTTGGTAGGAGGTGTCCATGTGTGAAATATCAAGGCTGAAGGTGTAATAGGTCATGCGATATATGCCCGGTTTATTTTTTTTTTAAAGTAGGTCAAACTCCAAGGCCAAGGTCACAAGGTCCAAGATCATGGTCAATTGTGAATGATGTTGATAGGATGTATCTATGTGTGAGATATCAAGGCTGTATGTGTAAAAATACATGAGATATAGGCATTGTTAAGAATTAAGTGTAAAAATCAACAAAGGGCAATAACTCCAAAAACTTGATCGGCAAGGTTATGGTTCTTGTGCACTGCACCTCTCCATAATGAGATCTATCCACCTGTAAAGTTTCATGATTCTACCTTACATACTTTTTGAGTTGTGCTCCGGAAAAGAATAAAGTTATAAAATCAACAAAGGGCAATAACTCAAAAATTTTGATCGACAGAGTTACGGTTCTTGTGCACTGCACCTCTCAATAATCAGATCTATCCACCTGTAAAGTTTCATGATTCTACCTTACATACTTTTTGAGTTATGCTCCGGACAAGAATCTAGTTTGAAAATAAACAAAGGGCAATAACCCCAAAAATATGATCAGCAGAGTTACAGTTCTTGTGCACTGCACCTCTTCATAATGAGAGCTATCCACCTGTGAAGTTTCATGATTCTACCTTTAATACTTTTTGAGTTATGCTCCGGACAAGAATCAAGTTTGAAAATCAACAAAGGGCAATAACTCAAAAAATTTGATCGGCAGAGTTACAGTTCTTGTGCACTGCACCTCTCCATAATGAGAGCTATCCACCTGTGAAGTTTCATGATTCTACCTTACATAGTTTTTGAGTTATGCTCCGGACAAGAATCAAGTTTGAAAACAAAGGGCAATAACTCACAAAATTTGATCGGCAGAGTTACGGTTCTTGTGCACTGCACCTCTCCATAATGAGATCTATCCACCTGTAAAGTTTCATGATTCTACCTTACATACTTTTTGAGTTATGCTCCGGACAAGAATCAAATTATAAAATCAACAAAGGGCAATAACTCAAAAAATTTGATCGGCAGAGTTATGGTTCTTGTGCACTGCACCTCTCCTTAATGAAATCTATCCACCTGTGAAGTTTCATGATTCTACCTTATATACTTTTTGAGTTATGCTTCGGACAAGAATCAAGTTATAAAATCAACAAAGGGCAATAACTCAAAAAATTTGATCGGCAGAGTTACGGTTCTTGTGCACTGCACCTCTCCATAATGAGATCTATCCACCTGTGAAGTTTCATGATTCTACCTTTAATACTTTTCGAGTTATGCTCCGGACAAGATTTGGTCTACGGACAGACCGACCGACCTACGGACCGACCGACCGACCTTCCGACCGACCGACCTTCCGACCGACCGATCTTCCGACCGACCGACCGACCGACACTTGCAAAACAATATACCCCCATTTTCTTCGAAAGGGGGCATAAATATTGAAGGAAAGAGAGAGTATCCTTGTCATTTTAATATTTTCCCTCAATATCTTTCTCAGATTTATTTAACCCTTTCCAAAACGACAAAATTTTAGGGTGATCCACTTCAAAAACTGCCACAAATGACAAAATGGATGTTATTAAAGATAGGATTTGTGTAAAATATGGCACAGAAAATATTGAGACAAAAGGAGAAACTGCTTGTTATCAGCAGTTTCTTCTTTTGTCTCAATGTTTTCCAATCTCAAGCTATTTCTTTTAGTTACGTCAAAACCAGATCTTGTTTTGGAAGGGGTTAAATGTGGTTCATTTGAGAAAGTTTACCTTTTTCCAACCATTCTGTTCCAGATTTATGTTGGGATCCTGCGGGGCTTACCAATGGCGTTTACAGGGACCAAACAGCTGGGATGGGGCCAAAAGGGCCGTGAAAAAGGTGCCCCTGACAGAGCTTATGCATTATTCTGGACTTCTAGTCGTCTTTTTAGCATTTTTGTTGTTGTTTTATTTATATAGACTATTTATTTGAATTGTTATTATAGACTTTTTTAACCATTTCCCAAACGAGACCTGGTTTTGACGTCTCTATTAGAATTGGCTTGGGAAAACATTGAGGCAAAAGAAGAAAATGCTGATGATCAGCATTTTCTCCTTTTGCCTCAATATTTTTTAGCTATATTGTACACAAATCCTATGTTTATCATCATTAAATTATTGTCATCTGCAGCAGCTTTGAAAGCAGAACAGTCTTTTTTTGCTGTTTAGGAAAGTTAGATTGTTACATGAATTACAGTCACAGTATACATTGATAGATAAATGTGACCCGTCTAGTAAAAAGGGACATCGTAGTAAGTTTGAAAAATATCGACCCTAGTCAGTCTGCGCAGCCAGACTAGGGCCAACACTTTTCACTTTTATGTAATTTTCTAAATCCGGATTGTTTTCTCTTTCTTACTATATGTCCATTTTTCATGTGATAACTGGTCAGCATTTGTGGAGTCTGGTCAGTTGGTTAAAATATGGATCTTTGGACTTCTGATAAGGTCCCTTTTAGCGTGATGGGTCACAAATATTCAAAGAAGCTGTCTCATCTAGGTGCTAATCTGAACTTCTAGTCTTTATTTATGTCATTTTGCCACTTCTGTAAAATCAAATTTTAACTTCAAGTCTTAATTTATGATATTATTTTGCCACTTTTGTAAAATTGAATCTTTAAAGTACAGTGGAAAATGTACGAGTTAAACATATTTAAAAAACAATTGTAGTTTTAAGTGCTTCAGAAAAAATATTGAATAAGCATTTAAAAAAATATTATGAATTGCTGACAACAAGCATTCACCCTTTTATTCTTCAAGATTTTCTATATTACGACCAAGGAAATGCTGGTCAATTCTGATAACCACCATTTGGACATTCTTAACGTTTGTCTTGGCGTTAACCTAGTGTACATTTTAAGCTTAATCCAGCTATGAGACTTGAATTGTTTTAAAGCATCTTTTATAAATCCTTGTTATGCAAACTAGGTTTGATTTGCATGACTTAACCTATTTCCACAGTGACACTTTTTGATGCCCCTAAAGATAAATGCCTGCCATAGGAAAACATTGTGGAAAATGGGGAAATGGCTTGTCACAATTTCTTCATTTTCCACAATGTTTTCTACCCAGAAAAATTGATAAATGTACAATTTTATTCATTTGAAATTGTTTTCTGCAACATCTTTGAATCTGAATGAGTATTTATAAGTTTTGCTGTTTGGGAAAGGGTTGAAGAATTTTGTATGTCTCATAATTATTTATTAGTATATTGCCTTCTGTTTCTTTTAATCCTTTTTTGAACAAGAAAAGATCTTTGTTAGTATGTAAGTGCATCTTGTCAATGCACATATTTTGTATGGTCAAAATCATTGATCAATGTTTAATTTGTTAACTTTCAAGATCAAGGTCATACTTAATTAAGGACAAGAGGACCATGATGGTCCTATATCGCTCACCTGAACCAAAATGATATGAGCAACACTTTTGTTCAATTCATTTAATATTTGACTTTAAGACTGAGAACGAACTTATGGTCAATAGCGTTGTGAAAATGCAACTTATACGACATCTTATGGTGCCCAACTGTGACCAAGTTTTGTCTTGATTGATACAGTGCACTCCATGTATAACGAGTTCGGGTAATACGAGATACCGTATATAGCGAATACAGTACAAAGTCCCTGTCATTTCTCTTCTATTTTCCTTTTGTTTTATACCGGATAACGCGAGATTGGTTTGAGCGAAAAATCGGCTATAGCGTACATATTTCCTTGGTCCCGACTCTATTTTTCACACTTGTTAACGAGGTTTGATCACAAAGCGTGTCGTCTGCAAGCATAATTTCCCTAGCCCGGTCTGTATTTTTCACAACTTATTTCCTAGGTCTTAAAGCGTGTCGTGGGCAATAACATTTCAAGGTAATTGTCGATCAATTATCGGATTAACACGTTCTGTTCTTCCTATTGTCATATCGACAAAGTGTTATTGCAAAACATCGTAACTCCAACTTTAATCCAGCTGGAGTTATGAACATTTGCTCTAACACTGACATGTGTTCAAGAATTTGGAAAATACGGGAGACACTACTAAAAAGCGGAAAGCTATTTCCATAGTGTTAAAATTTGAAACCATGAAAGAATCAGAAAAGGATTTTAGCTTTAATACGATAAAAACTCATGACGTTTTTCAAACAGAAAAATTGTAATGTACATAAACATTTGTATTTTTAACGCATTTATAAACTGTACAGTGTAATGTTCGTATTTTACTTTTAGTGGTGTGTATTAAAGTATCAAGAGTTATCTATCTTTATGCTCTCTAAAAAGGAGGTTATAAATGTGCCATAGTTTACTTCCGGTGAAAGCGAAAGTAGACATGGGCAAGTGGAAATTTTTCTTGCGTTCTGTTGCAATTCGGCTTTAGCGAGGCATGGCTATAACGAGGCATCGAGCGATGTCCCGGCGATCTCGTTATACACGGAGTGCACTGTATATAATTGTAGATTCTAGAGTATAAACGATGTCGAAAGCAGCCAAAAAAGCAGTTTTTTTTTCAAATTCAAGGGCACATAACTCTCGACTTCCTGATCAGATCAGACTGGAAATCAAACTAATCTGAGATCTTATGGTCCAAAACATTATGTCCAAGTTTTGTCTTTATTAATTACTAATTGTAGAGTCTAGAGTGTAAAACAGATCGAAAACAGCCAAAAATGGCAATTATATCAAATTCAAGGGCACATAACTTTCCACTTTGTGATCAGATCAGACTGAAAATATAACTCATACGAGATCTTATGATCCCCAACATTGGGTCCAAGTTTTGTCTTGATTGATTAATAGTTGTAGATTCTAGAGTGCAAACAAGGTAAAAAACAGCCGAAAATGGCAATTTTATCAAATTCAAGGGCACATAACTCTCGTCTTTCTGGTAAGATCAGACTGAAAATCAAACTAATTCAAGATATTATGGTCTCCAACATTGTGTCCAAAATTTGTCTTGATTAGTCAATAATTGTAGATTCTAGAGTGTAAACAAGGTCGAAAACAGTAAAAAACGGCAACTTTGTCAAGTTCAAGGGCACAAAACTCTCGACTTTCTGATTAGATCAGACTGAAAATCAAACTCATCCAAGATTTATAATCCCAAACATTGTGTCCAAGTTTTGTCTTGATTGATTAATAATTGTAGATTCTAGATTCTAGAGTGTAAACAAGGTCGAAAACTGCCAAAAATGGCAATTTTTAGCTCCACTGGCCGAAGGCCAGCGAGCTATTGTCATGGCGTTGTGTCCGTCGTGCGTCCGTCCGTTAACTTTTTCTTTAAACATCTTCTCCTCTTATACTAGTGGGCCAATTTTGACCAAACTTGGCAGGAATGTTCCTTGAGTGACCCTTTTCAAAACTTGTTCATGAATTTTTGATTCATCAAAAAATGTGGGTGTGGCAGGGCGGGGCTTATCAGACTTGGAGAAATCATAAGAAAATTCTTTAAAATCAACCATTGGGCCAATTTGAACCAAACCTGGCAGGAATGTGCCTTGAGTCATTCTTTTCAAAATTTGTTCACAAATTTTTACTTTTGTCAAAAAATGTGGCCGTGGCATGGAGAAAGGGGCTTATCAGACTTAAAGAAATCATAAGAAAATTCTTTAAAAATCAACCATTGGGCCAATTTGAACCAAACCTGGCAGGAATGTGCCTTGAGTCATTCTTTTCAAAATTTGTCCACAAATTTTTACATTTGTCAAAAAATGTGGCCGTGGCAGGGAGAAAGGGGCTTATCAGACTTAAAAAAATCATAAGAAAATTCTTTAAAAATCAACCATAAGGCCCATTTGAACCAGACTTTGCAGGAATGTTCTTTGAGTCTCTTTTTTCAAAATTTATTCACGAATTTTTACATTTGTCAAAAAAGTGGGCGTGGCAGGGAGGAAGGGGCTTATCGGACTTAAAGAAATCATAAGAAAATTCTTTAAAAATCAACCAGTGTGCCCAATTAAACCAAACTTTGCAGGAATGTGCCTTTAGTCATTCTTTTCACAATTTGTTCACAAATTTTTATATTTGTCAAAAAATGTGGCCGTGGCAGGGAGAAAGGGGCTTATCAGACTTAGAGAAATCGTAAGAAAATTCTTTAAAAATCAACCATTAGGCCAATTTGAATCAGACTTTGCAGGAATCTTCTTTGAGTCTCTCTTCAAAATTTATTCACAAATTTCAAGATATGGCTGTGTAAGGCTTAAAAGAAATCATGGGATAATTCTTCCACTTTAGCCAGTGGAGCGATTCAGGCCCTCCTGGGCCTCTTGTGTCAAATTCAAGGGCACATAACTCTCGACTTTCTGGTCAGATCAGACTGAAAATTCAACTCATCTGAGATCTTATGGTCTCCAACATTATGTCCAAGTTTTGTCTTGATTAGTCAATAATTGTAGATGCTAGAGTGTTAACAAGGTCAAAACTAGCTATTTTTTATATTCAAGGGCAAATAACTCCAGACTTCCAAGTCCGATCAGGCCCATAATCGAACTCATCCGAGAACTTATGACCATACTTGCTTTGACCAAGTTTGATTAAGATTGGCCAACGTTTGTGGATGCTAGAGTGTTAACACCAAATTGTTGACAGACAGACGGACGGACGACGGACATTGAGTGACCACAATAGCTCACCTTGAGCACTTCGTGCTCAGGTGAGCTAAAAATAGAAGTTTTATGGCATTTTTGTTTCACTGACATATCTTGTTATGCATTTTAGTGATCACTTCAAGTCCATTATCACGGTGGATAATCATGTGATACAACAATTTCAGAAAGTCTTCATTAATTTTGTTAATACGGGACCGATTTGAATTTGATTTGAAGTAGAGAAGGTGAGCAGACGTCATGCATTAGATGGACTTAGTGGATTTTTGAAAAATCAACTGATGAAAAAGTTATTGAAGATCAACCAAAATTTTGGTTGATCTTCAATAACCTTTTTATCACTTTTTTCTTTCAAAAATCCATTTATTTCCATCTTATATACTTCTGATGTTTTCTCGCCTCTGCTTCAAACCAAATTCAAATTGGTCAAGAATTGACAAAAATATTGATGATTTTTCTGAAATTATGAGTCACGTGATTAACCACCATGATTATACAATATATTGTGAGAAAGTATTTATTAGCTCACCTGAGCACGAAGTGCTCAATGTGAGCTATTGTGGTCGCTTTTTGTCTGTCGGCGTCCATCTGTCTGTCTGTCCGTCTGTCCGTCCGTCCGTCTGTTCACATTTTGTTGTTACCACTCTAGCACCCACAAATATTGACCAATCTTAACCAAACTTGGTCAAAACATGTATGACCATAAGTTCTCGGATGAGTTCGATTTTGAGTCAGATCCGACTAGGAAGTCCAGAGTTATGTGCCCTTGAACGTCAAAAATGGCTAGTTTTGACTTTGTTACCACTCTAGCATCTACAAATATTGATCAATCTTAACCAAACTTGGTCAAAACATGTATGACAATAAGCTCTTGGATGAGTTCGATTTTGGGTCAGATCGGATCAGGAAGTCAGGAGTTATGTGCCCTTGAATGTCAAAAATTGCTAGTTTTGACTTTGTTACCACTCTAGCACCTACAAATATTGACCAATCTTGACCAAACTTGGTCAAAACATGTATGACAATAAGCTCTTGGACGAGTTTGATTTTGGGTCAGATCTGATTAGGAAGTCCGGAGTTATGTGCCCTTGAATATCAAAAATAGCTAGTTTCGACTTTGTTACCAATCTAGCATCTACAAATATTGACCAATCAAGACAAAACTTGGATAGAATGTTGGTAACAATACAAAAATGAATGAGTTTGATTTTCAGTGTCATCGAAGTAGGAAGTGTGGAGTTATGTGCCCTTGAATTTGCCGTTTTCGACTTTATTTTCACTCTAAAAAACACAAATATTGACCAATCAAGACACAACTCGGTCACAATGTTGGTGACCATGAGATCTTATATGATTCCATTTTTCATATTGATCGGACAAGAAAAACCAGAGTTGTGTGCCCTTGATGGTGACAAAATTGCCGATTTCGTTTTTAATTTCAGTCAAACGGCAATAAATATTGACCAATCAAAAAAACAACTTGGACATAAGGTTGATGAGAATATCTTTATCAGAACAGAGTTATGTGCCCTGGATTATGACAAAATTGATGTGGTTTTTTTTATCGACTTGGTTTTCACTTTAAGAGCCTCAAATATTGATCATTTAAGATTAAGAATGCTGTTTTCAACTGGATCATATTCTCGCTTCTTAAGTTTCGTGTTCTTGTCTTAGAGATACCTAGGTCATGTAAAAGGTAGATCTTGTTCTGCATGGAGAAAGTTTCAAACTTCTATCAGGTGAGCGATCCAGGGCCATCTTGGCCCTCTTGTTTTACAATTTTCTGGCCGATAAGCTGCTCTGTGATTTTTAAACATTTGTAATTGACAATCAGATGAAAAATTCAATAAATATGATAATGAAATATCACTGTTTTGTTTTCTGACATAGTTTCTCTTGTATTATGCACTGCTCAAAAAAAAAAAAAAAAGAAACACAAAGTCGTTTTTTGATTTATTTTTGTTCGTAAATGCTATATTATATACTATGAATAATAATCATAAATAAGTTTGCCCTCTGTCGAAACATAAACTATTTATCAATGTCACATTTATGCAGTATATCGCTGCTTTTCAACGAAAACCTTTAACTGCAGCTTAAAACAAGCTACAGTTACGAGTTTTCATTGAAGAGCTACGGTGAATGTATAGACTATTTGCAACTATCTCGAGTTTGCTGTGCCACATAACCTTAGGAATTTTCATTTATGCCCAATCCTTAAAACAAGAGGGCCATTGGCCCTGAAGCGCTCACCTGATATAATAACTTTTTGTACACCAATTTTCAGGTTGATTGGGCAAAAAATGTGACCTCTAGGATGCACACAAGGTTTAACTAAGATTTGACCTCGTGACCTAGAATTGATCTAGACAATCATTCTGATCAATTTTCAGGTTGATTGGGCAAAATGTGGCCTCTAGAGTGCACACAAGGTTTTACAAAGATTTGACCTCATGACCTAGTTTATGACCCCAGATAACCCAATTCGATCTTGTCCGAGAATTGATCAAGACAATCATTCTGATCAATTTTCAGGTTAATTGGGCAAAAAATGTGGCCTCTAGAGTGCACACAAGGTTTTTCTAAGATTTGACCCCGTGACCTAGTATTTGACCCAAGATGACTTAATTATACACTTGTCCAAGATTTCATCAAGACAATCATTCTGATAAATTTTCAGGTTGATTGGGCAAAAAATGTGGCCTGTAGAGTGCACACAAGGTTTTTCTAAGATTTGACCCTGTGACCTAGTTTTTGACCCAAGATGACTCAATTACACATTTGTCCAAGATATCATCAAGAAAATTATTCTGATCAATTTCAGGTTGATTGGGCAAAAAATGTGACCTCTAGAGTGCACACAAGGTTTTTCTAAGATTTGACCTCGTGACCTAGTTTTTGACCCCAGAGGATCCAATTTCAAACTTGTCTGAGATTTGATCAAGACAATCATTCTGATCAATTTTCAGGTTGATCAGGCAAAAAATGTGGCCTCTAGAGTGCACACAAGGTTTTTCTAATATTTGACCCCGTTACCTAGTTTTTGACCCAAGATGACTCAATTATAAACTTGTCCAAGATTTGATCAAGACAATCATTCTGAGCAAATTTCAGGTTGATTGGGCAAAAAATGTGACCTCTAGAGTGCACACAAGGTTTTTCTCAGATTTGACCTCGTGACCTAGTTTTTGACCCCAGAGGATCCAATTTCAAACTTGTCTGAGATTTGATCAAGACAATCATTCTGATCAATTTTCAGGTTGATCAGGCAAAAAATGTGGCCTCTAGAGTGCACACAAGGTTTTTCTAATATTTGACCCCGTGACCTAGTTTTTGACCCAAGACAACCAAATTTTGCACTTGTCAAACATTTTGCCAAGACAATTATTCTGAGCAAATTTCAGGTTGATTGGGCAAAAAATAAGGCCTCTAGAGTGCACACAAGGTATTTCTAAGATTTGACCCTGTGACCTAGTTTTTGACCCCAGATGACCCAATTTCGAACTTGTCCGAGATTTTATCAAGACAATCATTCTGATCAATTTTCAGGTTGATTGGGCAAAAGATGTGGCCTCTAGAGTGCACACAAGGTTTTACTAAGATTTGACCCCGTGACCTAGTTTTTGACCCAAGATGACCCAATTTCGAATTTGTCCAATATTTCATCAAGACAATCATTCTGATCAAATTTCAGGTTGATTGGAAAAAAAATGTGACCTCTAGAGTGCACACAAGGTTTTTCTAAGATTTGACCCCGTGACCTAGTTTTTGACCCCAGATGACCCAATTTCAAACTTGTCCAAGATTTTATCAAGACGATAATTCTGATCAATTTTCAGGTTGATTGGGCAAAAAATGTGGCCTCTAGAGTGCACACAAGGTTTTACTAAGATTTGACCTCGTGACCTAGTTTTTGACCCCAGATGACCCAATTTCGAACTTGTCCGAGATTCCATCAAGACAATCATTCTGAGCAAATTCCAGGTTGATTTGGCAAAAAATGTGGCTTCTAGAGTGCACACAAGGTTTTACTAAGATTTGACCCCGTGACCTAGTTTTTGACCCCAGATGACCCAATTTCAAACTTGTCCGAGATTTGATCAAGACAATCATTCTGAGCAAATTTCAGGTTGGTTGGGCAAAAAATGTGGCCTCTAGAGTGCACACAAGGCAAAGTTAAACGGACGTCGGACGACGGACACCGGACGACGGACACCGGACGCCGGACGACGGACGCCGGACACAGCGGTATCACAATAGCTCACCATGAGCACATTCGTGCTCAGGTGAGCTAAAAAATTGGGAAGCATGTAGTTGCCACGCTGTCTGTCTGTTCATAATTTTCATGTGTATAGAGTCATTTTTCTAATTCTGTCTCATATGAAATAATCTATGAATATGATATCATGCTTCGGGAAAATGACTTAACCCTCCACATACAGGGACTGGTTTTGATGTCTTTGAATTTGAAACTTCGGGGAAAAATGAGAGAAAAGAAGAGAATGTTGATAATAGGCTTTTTCTCATTTTATCACAATACTTTGCATGATGGCCGAGGCCTTAGCGCAGTTGGTAGACCATCTGCCTATCACTTGCGAGATTCAGGGTTCGATACCTGGCTTCAGCAAATATCCTTTCTGATAAAATGTCACCCACCAATGGTTTGATATCGTTAACCTATGTAGGCGAGCAGCTGGAGGCTCGGTTTAGATGTTGTGGTAGTACTGGTATGAGAAACGACAGGAATTCAGGGTTAGGAGCTCCAGCTGCTGCTGACCATAGCAGTTGAAAACGGCCTAAAACACCACACAGTTATAAAACTTGGCCTATTACCCCGGGTTGCGGCCCAATTGACATGTACAAAGCTTCATAGCAAAAGCAATAGTTGGTTAGATGAAAATTATGGTTACAGTACAGCTTGCATGTTTTTTGCCTAAAACTGCGGACAAAAAAGATTCCGGTGGAAAATCGTGGTGATTGGTCCATCTTGAACACCGCGTTTTCCGCTCACAATGGCTGCCCTCGCATCATCGCGGTGGTGGATGGAAACTCACGGCGATCGCAGTGATCACCGCAATAGAGTGGAAATGCAGGGTAAAGTCAAAGCTATTCCACGCATATCATCGCGATTTGGGGTGGTCAAGTGGAAAATCGCTGTGGTAAATTTCAGTGATTCTGCAGGTTTGAGTGGAAAAGCAGGCTCACCGCGACCATTGCGTTTATCCACCCAAATCCAACCGCAATCGAATCCTGGTGATGCATGAAAATGGGAAAAAACATGCAAGCCGTCCTGTAACTCTGCAAGACAGTATCCAAAGTTCTCAGACCAGGTGACAAGAATAATGTCAATATTCTTTGATTACACAGGGCTAAAAATGAAAACACGAGCATTTCTTCATATACTTTTGGGCCAGAATATGAATAGAAGGACCTTGTGGCATTGAGACCAGCACAGAATCATGTCATCTTGCACCTAACTACAGGCTCAGTGTAAGAGTTATAGATGAAAGGGGTAGTGCGTTTTCAAAATGCAAAAATATCTTTCAATATTCATCAGACCCTATAATGTGGGTACTCATTAGCATTGGCTTATCGCGACGAGTTAAATGAGTACCAACAACATAGGGTTTAGATTTCAAGTAACAAATTAAGAATGCCATTACCAAACCAGACTTAATATTTTCGAAAACAAGACCTGATTTTGACATCCTCAGGCAAAAGACAAAATTGCTTAGCCTAATAACAGCCATTTCTCTTTTACCTAAATATTTTCTGTGTTACCTTACATACAAAACCCATCCTTATTAACATCAATTTTGTTGTCTGCATTAGCTTTCAAATTGGACAAGTCTAAAATATTGCTGTCTGGTAATAGGGATTAATGCACAGACTGCACCCCTGCGAAAAGTTCATTTAAGTTCAGGAACTGTTCTAGAACATTCTAGAACATTAAATGGCACTTCTAGAACTGTTCTAGATTGTTCAATGGCACTTCTAGAACTGTTCTAGATTGTTCAATGGCACTTCTAGAACTGTTCTAGAACAGTTCTAGAAGTGTCATTTAACCCATTACCAAACACTGACACTTTTTGACGCCCTTTGAGATTGAAGCTTTAGAAAACATAGTGGCAAATGAAGAAATTGCTTGTGACAAGAAATTTCTTCATTTCCCACAATGTTTTCTACCCCAAAGTACCAATAAATATGAAATTATATTCACTTGAAATTGTCGTCTGCATCATCTTTGAATTTGGAACAGTCCAAAACTTTGTCGTCTGGTAATGGGTTAATGTTCTAGTACATTCTAGAACAGTTCTAGAACTAGAAATACGTTCCTGAACTTTTTTTCGCAGGGGTGTACATGCATGAATCCATGTTGGTCTGAAATGTCACAAGGTCTTGGTCTTCACACCTGCCCTCATTTATTCATAAATAAAAAAAGAAATAAAATTAGATCCATTGTTATTGTGACTTTTACACATCAAAGCATGAATAAAACAATCTAGGTAGTGCAGCTCTAAAAGATTTTGATCATGGTACTTCAGATGAGTATTAGAATTGTAGAGCTCATTAACCCATTCCCACACAATGACTCTTTTTTGACTCCCTACTAATGGTAAATTTTTAGACTAGTCCAAATTCAAAGATGATGCAGACGACAATTTAACTTTTTAGCTCACCTGAGCAACATGCTCAAGGTGAGCTTTTGTGATCACCCTGTGTCCGGCGTGCGTCGTGCGTCGTGCGTCGGTCGTCGGTCGTCGGAAGTCGTCAACAATTGCTTTAAACATCTTCTCCTCCTCAACCACTGGGCCAATTCTTTCCAAACTTGGCAGAAATGTTCCTTGGGTGACCCTTTTCAAAACTTGTTCGTGAATTTTTGATTCGTCAAAAAATGTGGGCGTGGCAGGGCGGGGCTTATCAGACTTAAAGAAATCATTAGGAAATTCTTCAAAAATCTTCTCCTCCTCAACCATTGGGCCAATTCTTTCCAAACTTGGCAGAAATGTTCCTTGGGTGACCCTTTTCAAAACTTGTTCATGAATTTTTGATTCGTCAAAAATTGTGGGCGTGGCAGGGCGGGGCTTATCAGACTTAAAGAAATCATTAGGGAATTCTTCAAAACTCTTCTCCTCCTCAACCACTAGGCCAATTATTTCCAAACTTGGCAGAAATGTTCCTTGAGTAACCCTTTTCAAAACTTGTTCGTGAATTTTTGATTCGTCAAAAATTGTGGGCGTGGCAGGGCGGGGCTTATCGAACTTAGAGAAATCATTTGAAAAATCTTTAAAAATCAATTATCAGGCCAATTTGAATCAAGCTTGGCAGAAATGTCCCTTGAGTGACTGTTTTCAACACATGCTCATGAATTTTTGATTCGGTGAAAATTGTGGGCGGGCCAGGGCGGGGCTTATCAGACTTCGAGAAATCGTAAGATAGTTATTCAAAAATCTTCTTCTCCTTAACCATTGGGCTGATTCTTACCAAACTTGAAAGGAATGTTTATTGGGTGACCCTTTTCAAAACTTGTTCATGAATTTTTGATTTGTCAAAAATTGTGGGCGTGGCAGGGCGGGGCTTATCAGACTTAAAGAAATCATTAGGGAATTCTTCAAAACTCTTCTCCTCCTCAACCACTAGGCCAATTATTTCCAAACTTGGCAGAAATGTTCCTTGAGTGACCCTTTTCAAAACTTGTTCGTGAATTTTTGATTCGTCAAAAATTGTGGGCGTGGCAGGGCGGGGCTTATCGAACTTAGAGAAATCATTTGAAAAAATCTTTAAAAATCAATTATCAGGCCAATTTGAATCAAGCTTGGCAGAAATGTCCCTTGAGTGACTGTTTTCAACACATGCTCATGAATTTTTGATTCGGTGAAAATTGTGGGCGTGGCAGGGCGGGGCTTATCAGACTTCGAGAAATCGTAAGATAATTATTCAAAAATCTTCTCCTCCTTAACCACTGGGCTTATTATTACCAAACTTGAAAGGAATGTCCCTTGGGTGACCCTTTTCAAAACTTTTTCGTGAATTTTTGATTTGTCAAAAATTGTTGGCGTGGCAGGGCGGGGCTTATCGGACTAGGAGAAATCATGTGAAAAATCAATGGGGGGTATGATCACTTTCAGTGATATTCTAGTTTACAATAATGTAATTTGACATAATACTGACATATATATTTGTTTACAACAAAATTTATATTCTACACAATCAAATACACGAAGAACTCAGGTGAGCGATATCAGTGCCTTTCAGGCACTCTTGTTTTGGTATATTTACATAGAAAACATTATGGGAAATGAAGAAATTGCTTGTCTCAAGCAATTCCTTCTTTTTCCACAATGTTTTTCAAACACATTATCTTATAGGGAGTTAAAAGGAGCCATTGTGTGGGAAAGGGTTAATACTTGCAAATTTGAATATTGAAAATGTTTTTTGTTGCAAATTTCAAAAATCCCTAGACTTACCATGATTCAGAATTTATTAGAAATGAACTACCTTAAATGGACAAATTAAATCAATGCATTAAATGTAATGAATACATATGGCCATTAAACCTGTATTTTAAATGTTTAAAACACTTTTGCAACAAAGCATGAAAGCTTTTGAAAACATCAAGAAAGAAAGAAAATAATGAAAACATGACTGTGTTTCATCATTTGCTAACTTATGCCTGCCATTTTTGCAAGATTGAGTGAAGACATGAAAATTTAACATAGGCTTGAAAGTGAAAAACCTTTTGTTCAATACCCATCAACACATGGCATTTTATTAATTTTACCACTAGTAAGCAATGAAACATAATTATTGTCGCTTTTCAATGAAAACCTCGCAACTGCAGCTTGTTTTAAGCTACAGTTACGAGTTTTTCGTTGAAAAGCGACAATATTTTGATACAGTTAAAAATCACAAGAATAAAGCAATACTTGTACACATCACATATTTGCCCTGAATTCCCATGATCATTTAATCCTTCCTAAAACAAGACCTGATTTATACATCCCTAACAGGAAAGGCTGTAGAAACAATGAGGCAAAAGAAGAAAATGCTGATTTAATATCAGCATTTTCCTCTTTTGTCTCAATATTTTCTACGCTACATTGTACACAAATCAGCATAATATCCAATTGGTTGTCTGAAGCAGTTCAAAGCTTGGGTAACCCTAGTATTTTATCATTTTGAAAAGCCTTAACCCTTCTTAAACAAGAACTAGTTTTGACATGTCTGATAGAGATAGCTTTGGAAAACATTGAGGCAAAGGAAGAAATTGCTGATGATCAGCAATAATTTCTCCTTTGTCTCAGTACTTTCCATGCTGTGATGTACACATTCCTTTCACCAAATAAAACTCATTTTATTGTCTGCAACTCCTCTCAAATAGGAACAGACTATTTTCCGTTCCAGAAAGGCTTAATCTTAATTATACGTTGGTACATAAACCATAGCGATTATATATAATCTTTGCTAACTTTATGAATTATTAAACTCGAAAACAATCACTGCTTTTCACAACGCAACAGGCATAAGAATGTAGCAAACTGTGAGAAGAAATAAGAAAATGCCAAAAGCCAGCATTTTCTCCTTTTCGCCCATTGATTCTTTTCATTTATTCATATTTGTCAAGTCAATTTTGTACAGTCTATGATGAGGGAAAGATTCAACTTTATGTGTGTATTATTGTTACTCTACAATTTCTTACAATATAAATGGTGATAAATATGGCTTAGTTATGACTGACTGATGAAAAATTGCACAATAAGATTTGCAATGATATTTGAGAAATAAAGAATATCAGAATAGAAAGCAGAGTTGCATTCTTTAGAGCGAGAATTTTTAAGATATTTTAGACAAAGCTTTTTTAAGACCTAGATTCTAACAGAGGTGTTCCAAATGCTCCATACAAATGACGTCATGACATTCAGAACACCAAGGTTTGTGAATCTTGGAACATTTGGAACAATTCGGTCAATTCTCTCTTATGTTCTTATGTTGTTTCTAAGCGAGGGGTTCCACAAGAAAATAGGCCTGGGAAAACATCGAGGCAAAAAAAGAAAATGCTGATAGTAAGCATTTTCTCCTTTTGCCTAGATATTTTCTATGCTATTTTGTAAACAAATCATACATTTATAGAGGAAAATAATTGACCCGGCAGAGTGACCTTAACTGTTCACAAAAGTGGAAAAGTTTATTGTCCAGTTTAGATGGGAATGGTCCGTAGTTAATTTACGTAAAAGCGTGCACTGTATCTATTATACAACATTGTGCCGCCATGTGAAAATAAGATTTTATATATTATCTAGCCAAATAAAAGTGTTAAGCTACCGTGGTCTGTTTGGATCGAAATTTTCAGTAAAGCTAATCATTAAAATAGGCGTTATCTAAAAAAAATGAAAATATTTAGATACAGTTAACATCTTGGCCATACCCTACAGATGGCACAGGCTGACCAGGATCGGCATTTTTGCATATTCAGTTAACCAATTAACATTTTAAGATGACGCGACAAATGTATGCACGTGCAAATACTGTTAAGTCGTTGAATAATATGATTGTTAGCTGTAAATTGCGAAGCATGCGAAGTGTTCGGCAAATCACGAGGGGTTTCGGCACACCTATCACCCCTGGACGATAAGTCTGTTGACCTTTCCGCTTGGTCTGCTCTGCCGGGTCAAATCTCGCCGTCAATATCAACATCGATTTTGTCATCTGCAGCAGCT
This sequence comes from Fragum sueziense, assembly GCA_963680895.1. Lineage (NCBI taxonomy): Eukaryota > Metazoa > Mollusca > Bivalvia > Cardiida > Cardiidae > Fragum > Fragum sueziense. The sequence continues at coordinate 36,699,929 of OY804607.1, read as the reverse complement.
TTCAAATTGGACAACCCTTAAATTTTGTCGTTTGGGAAAGGGTTAAAGATCAGCATGAATCTTGATCAGAGAGCATGTATATGCAGGGTGATCTTCATATTGCTGCTTTTCAAAGAAAACCTTGTAACTGCAGCTTTAAACAAGCTGCAGATACAAGGTTTTTGTTGAAAATCGACAATATATGTTGGACTCAAATGCCAAAAAGACCATTGATCCAGCTCAGAGCTTATTAACCCTTTCCAAGACGACAAAATTTTAGGGTTGTCCAATTTGAAAGCTGCAGGCGACAAGATGGATTTCTTTAAGGATTGGATTTGGGTACAAAATGGTTCAGAAAATATTGAGACAAAAGGAGAAACTGCTGATTATCAGCAGTTTCTTCTTTTGTCTCATTGTTTTCCTAAGTCTTTTCTATAAGGGACATCGAAACCAGGTCTAGTTTGTGAAAGGGTTAACCCTTTCCTAAACAAGACCTGGTTTTGACGCCCCTAATGGAAAAGGTTTTGGAAAACATTGAAACAAAAGAAACTGCTGATAACCAGCAGTTTCTCCTTTTGTCTCAATATTTTCTATGCCATATTTTACGCAACTCATATCTTTAAAGTGACATTTCACATTTATTTCATTTTTAAAAAGTATGTCTTGATGAAAAGATTGTTTATTCTAATGCATAGAAATGCTATCAGTTTTTTGGAGCTGTTATTTATAAGCGAAAAATATGCCTTTAAAGTTCAAGCATAAATGACAAATTCTATATAAATCTGAACTGTTGTCCACAACAATTTGTTTAATTTTAGCACAAAAATATATATTTCTCGTAAACGGTTCAATATTTTGACTTGAAATTTTCAGAATTTTCATAAGAAAAGATGCTCTTTCAGATGGAATAAAAGTAAAATTTATGTTAAAATTATTGTGAAATGGCACTTTAATAATATTCATTTTGTCATTTGTAGCAGTTTTTGAAATTGGACCACCCCAAAATTTTGTCGTTTGGGAAAGGGTTAAGCGACTTGCAAATTTAGCTTGCATTGCAGAGAAAGATTGAACTTTTTACATCTATGTAATTGGTATCAAAAAGAATGGTTTTGTGAACACATTAACATGATAATCATAATTTAAAACAATCATGGCAAATATTAATTCAGCACAGATTAGTTAACAAAAGCCACCTTACTCTCAGCCTTTATACTCGGAATATTTGTAAAGTTTACCACCAATTTTTTTGTCAAATGACAAAAATAAAAGCTGGTGCAAATTCAAATTTGTTGCAGTCAATTATTTATGCTATAGTATAGAAAACATTTAGACAAAAAAAGAACATGTTGTACAATAGCATTTCTTGTTTTGCCTATGTGTTTTAAAATCTTCTTAACAACATTAACACCAGGCATTGCTAGGAATTATCAGCATTTTCTTGTTGATGCTGAACTATTTTTGAATACTTTTCTAACAATGTTAAGGTTTATTACACCATTACATACCAAACACACTTTGTGCAATTTTGAGCATCATCCATGGTAACGGGACACCCTTGTCAATTTCCGTTGCCACTGATAACGCCCAAAGTTGCAAGAAGTTTTTAACCCATCCCCAAACATTGACGCTTTTTTGATGCCCTTCAAGATAAAGGCTTTGGAAAACATTGTGGAAAATGAAGAAATTGCTTGTGACAAGCAATTTCTTCATGTCCCACAATGTTTTCTCCACAAAATGACCAAATGTTTTGAAATTATATTCACTTGAAATTGTCGTCTGCATCATCTTTGAATTTGGAACAGCCCAGAATTTTGCCATCTGGTAAATTGGATTAACCCGTTCCCAAACAAGACCTGGTTTTGACATCTTTGATAGAAAAGACTTGGGAGAACATTGAGACAAAAGAAGAAACTGCTGATAACCAGCAGTTTCTCCTTTTGTCTCAATATTTTCCATGCTATATTGTATACTAATTCTATCTTTATCAACATCCATTATGTCGTCTGTTGCGGCTTTCAGATTAGAACACCCTAAAATTTTGTCGTTTGGTAAAGGGTTAATAGAAACTGATAGATGGAATATCTTACAACAAGACATTGTTTGGAAAATGGCTTTTCTACCGCAGTTGACTAAAACACCGTCTCCTATTTGCCTTCCCAATTATTCGCTGGAAAACACTCGCAGGCTGTTCTCTCAACGTCATTAGTTTGACATTTTACAAGAAGCCCGTTTTGTGACCTGGTATGACACACTGAATACACGATGGGTTTATAAAACTATCACAAGTGTCAACATGACGCTGTTGAAAGCAGGAATTCATAAGTGAAAAGTTACGCCATTAAAAAAGTGTTGCTTAGCAACTGCATCCACCGTCGTTTTCTATTGGTTCCAAATGTTGCTCTTTTGGTCGGAGTTCTATATCTGAAAACAGCTGTCAAGGAAAATGTTTTCAAATAACAATGAATTTTGTGCCAAAAATAGACTGGGTTTACTGTCATGTTTTGATAAAGGGTCAGTATTATTATAAAATCTCACAACTATGGCTTGAATCAAGCCACAGTTACATGATTTTTAAACAACACTAATGAAATACTGCATATATTTGTTTGTCTGAAGTGGATAAAATCGCTCCCTATCGAAATGTTATGAAAAAAATCTTTTTTGAAAAGGCATTTTAACCCTTTCCAAGCAAGACCATGTTTCATGGCCCTGGTAGAAAAGGCCACAAAAAACATTGATGGGTGTTTTCGCCTTTTGTCTTAATATTTTCTGTGTCATTTTTTTGTCTTAATATTTTCTGTGTCATTTTGTTAGCAAAAATCATTTTCAACATCCAATTTATCATCTGTGGTCCAAATTGAAAGCTGCTGCAGTAATAAAATGGATGATATAAAAGATATGATTTGTGTGCAACATGGCACAGAAAATATTGAGACAAAAGGAGAAATTGTTGATTATCAACAATTTCTTCTTTTACCTAAATGTTTTTGGAAGCCTTTTCTACTAGGGACATCAAAACCAGGTCTTATTACGGATATGATTAAAGGAACGTAGGAATCGACACCTTACCGCTACTGACAGCATTATCATGTTAGTTCTCCTCCATCAATATTGAAGCCATTCCTGTAAAAGCCACCCATTTCACATACAACATAATTCTTAACTTGTCCCAATGCAATTGGACACCATAGCATGGAAAGCATTGAGGAGATAGGAGAATATCAGTATATCAGATCACCAGTATTTTCTTCTTTTCTTCAATGGTTTGGCAATCCTGTCTTGTTTGGGAAAGTGTAAAAGCCAAGTTCTGTTATTTGAAAGGTATTTTTTCTTGCAGATGACAAGAATTAGTACTGGTTTAATAAGTTCAAAGTTGCAGCTTGTCCTATGGAAATGGCTTCTACTTTTTACTACAACTAAAATAGGACTGCTCTTTGTAAAAGATGACCTTTGCAAACAAAGCACGCAAAAGATAGGTATTCCCACAAAGTAACGCCTTTTAACCCTTTCCCAAACGACACAATTTTAGGGTGGTACTATTCAAAAGCTTCTGCAGACAAAAAAATAAATGTTGATGAAGGTAATATTTGGGTAAAATATGGCATAGAAAATATTGAGACAAAAGGAGAAACTGCTGGTTATCAGCAGTTTCTTCTTTTGTCTCAATGTTTTCCCAAGCCAATTTTATTAGGGACGTCAAAACCAGGTCTTGTTTGGGAAAGGGTTAAAGCCTAACAAGAAAAAAGCTACAGAAAACCTTGTGGAAAATGAAGAAATTGCTTGTGACAAGCACTTTTTTCAATTCCCACAAGGTTTACCAATGAGGACCTAATATTGTAAACTTCTATTCACTTGGAATTGTTGTTTGGATGATCTTTGAGTTTGGACCAGTCTAAAAATATGACGTTTGGTAATGTGCTTTTGGTGAAGTTTAACCCATTGCTAGACAGCAAAACTTTAGATTTGTCCAAATTGGATGATGATGCAAATGACAATTTCAAGTGGATGGAATTTTCCAGTTTTTAGCTCCACTGGCCGAAGGCCAGCGAGCTATTGTCATGGCGTTGTGTCCGTCGTGCGTGCGTGCGTCCGTCCGTCCGTGCGTCCGTCCGTCCGTCCGTTAACTTTTTCTTTAAAAATCTTCTTCTCAGAAACTACTGGACCAATTTTAATTAAATTTCACAGAAATGTTCCTTGCATAGCCCTCTTTCAAATTCCTTCAAAGAATTCAATTCCATTGAAAACTCTGGTTGCTATGGTAACAAATACGAATTTTTAGAAAAAACTTAAAAAATCTTCTTCTCCCAAACAACTTATCAGATTTCTTTGAAATTTGACAGGCATGTTCCTTTGGTGACCCTTTTTCAGATTCCTTGAAGAAATTTTGATAATTCGAAAAACATGGCCGCTGTGGGCGGGGCTTATTTTCCATATATGGCGCATAGTGTAATTTTAAAAAATCTTCTTCTCAAAAACTACTGGACCAATTTTAATTAAATTTCACAGAAATGTTCCTTGCATAGCCCTCTTTCAAATTCCTTCAAAGAATTCAATTCCATTGAAAACTCTGGTTGCTATGGTAACAAATACGAATTTTTAGAAAAAACTTAAAAAATCTTCTTCTCCCAAACAACTTATCAGATTTCTTTGAAATTTGACAGGCATGTTCCTTTGGTGACCCTTTTTCAGATTCCTTGAAGAAATTTTGATAATTCGAAAAACATGGCCACTGTGGGCGGGGCTTATTTTCCATTATTCGGCCAGTGAGCTATTGTCATGGCGTTGTGTCCGTCGTGCGTGCGTGCGTCCGTCCGTCCGTGCGTTCAACTTTTAGCTCACGTGAAGACAAAGTACTCAAGGTGAGCTATTGTAATCGGTGAATGTCCGTTGTCCGTCTGTCTGTTGTCTATCGTCCAACAATTGCTTTAAAAGTCTTTTCCTAAATCACAAGGCCAAACGACCTGAAACTTTGCAGGGATCTTCTTTGGGTTAAGCTCTACCAAAGTTTTAAAAGGAATTTTATTCCTTTTGAAAACACAGGAAAAGGGGCCTTATTTACATTTTCACTGTTTCACTCTAGTGGCCACAAATTTGGCTCAATCCTATTGAAACTTGGTCATAATTAAACTGGTCAAAATAATTGTTTAAGCATACAGAGATCTTAATGACATTTCCAATGTTTATATACTGAAGGCCACAAATTCAGCTCAATCTGAAAAAACAACTGGTCAAAATAATTGTTTCAGCATACAGAATGAACCTTTTTGAACATGGAAAGGTTTTGTGTTAAAACATGGGAAAAGGGGTCTTTATGACATTTTCTTACACTGAATTTGATTGAGTCAAAGTGTTTGTCACTTAAAAAGAGAAGCTTGTCTTGAATTGGGCAGATCTAGACTAAGAAAGGGGGTCTTAATGATTTTTCTGTTTACATTCTGGTTTATGAAGAAATAAAGAAGGAAGTAACACTCAGGTGAGAGACAGGACCATCATGGTCCTCTTGTTTTGGAATTGTCTTTACAAATTGCAATTGGAAATCACATTTGAAAGCTTTTTGAGTTAGGTTTATATATAAATTCTATGCAGAATTTATTACAGCTGTCGTTGCTGTTAACAGGATAGTTTAATTCACCAATGTTGGTAAAGGCCTTTGGCCTGAGGAGAATCGCCTTGCTGATCATAAAAACTTTTACTTTGTTTCTTATTTTTCATCATTTTAAGCAATTATTATATTTATTGAATTAACCAATTACATTCAATATGTTTAACTGTTTCTTAGTTGCATTTTAAATCAATAACCTTATTGTGTATAATCAAATAATGCATAGATGAATGATGACCTTTTCGTACAGGTAGTTTTTACAGAAATTTGGGTATGAAGTAAAAGATATGTTAAAGTTACACTCAGACTTGTCAAAAGAATATTTTTTATAAGGCTAACGTTCATATCTTGTTTATATTTGTCAAAAAAATGTGGCCGTGGCAGGGAGAAAGGGGCTTATCAGACTTAGTGAAATCATAAGAAAATTCTTTAAAAATCAACCATAAGGCCAATTTGAAGCAGACTTTGCAAGAATGTTCTTTGAGTCTCTCTTCAAAATTTATTCACAAATATCAAGATTTGGCTGCAGCTGTGTAAGGCTTACAAGAATTCATGGGATAATTCTTCCACCTGAACCAGTGGAGCGATTCAGGCCCTCCTGGGCCTCTTGTTGGTCTTTCTGGGTAGAAAGCTTTGTGGGGTCACAAGTAAATTTTCTTATTTTCCACTATATTTTCCAAAGCTTATAACTATATCTTGTTGGGGTATAAAAAAAAGCGTCACTTTGTGGCAATGGGTTTATACAATTTACATGTTTTTGTGTAAATTATAAAAGAAGTCATCTCATCGCATGAGAAATTAGATTGAGCCAAACAGGTTCGTTGTTACAAGTAATTAAGCGAAACATAATCAAAATGTTTGTTAGTACAACGGGGTCCTTGTTTTAACCTAGATGAAAGATACAGAGTTATGGATAAATGAATGAAACAGACATTTGTTGAACTATTTACATTTTATTTTTCATATTTTATATACAGTAACAATAATTTAAACCCACTATTATGTTAGTAAGTAGTTTTATGATTACACTTTTGTGTTTACCAAATATATGTACATAATGTCATGCTTAAAAACGAAACATGGTTGTGAAACACATAATACCTCTGTAATGACATGTTTTTAAACACGTGAACTTCATTTTGGCATTTTCCTACGCTTAGACAGACAAAAGGATAACTGCAAAATAATATGCCATAAACTAAATTGACACGAAAAGAGTATACAAAATGATAAATATAACATAACAACACGTAAAATATATGCAAATAAGCTTTTTTTCTAGCAGTTTACCTTTTTACAAATAAACCATGGTATTGACATACGGAGAGGATCATGGTAAGCTTTTTTTAAAGCATTCAGGGCTTTTATTCCTTCTATAACAGAGGCCGAAATTCGGTGGCTTCCCAATTGGAAAATGGCTTGTTTTTTCCCAATTTTAAAGTAAGAATTTCCCAATTTTTTTAAATAAAAATTCCCAAAATTTGAAAGTAAATAATGATCAATTACCTACTGGCAATTTTAGCCAGAAAAAAAGCAGTGTGTGTTCTATATAGTGGGGCGCATAACTCATATAATCGTTCAGTTTGTGATACAAGCATGAAATTTGGCATATATATAGTTTCAAGTGTATATTTTCAGAAAAAAGTGCTAGCCACTTGAAATTCAATATGGCGGCCATTTTCTGAGATGGCCGCCATTTGAGCATTATAGAGGTTCCCTGTGCAATGATATGACGCACTAAAACTAATAGAAACTTGCATTTTTCATTTCAAACACTCAGACATAATTGCCAAATGTAAAAAAGACAATATTTGTGCGTGAGATGGCAACCAAAATCTCATATGGCAGCCATACAATATAAAATCCTTCATTTCTATATGAAAATTGCGAATTTACCGCTGGAAAAAATCTTTAATTAGCTTTTTCGACTTATAAGCTCTACTGGCTAATTTCATTAATAAATTTAAAAAAAAAATCAACTAACTTGATAACAGATGGCAGCCAACCAAGCCCGTGTAATCATCATTTTCTTACTCTTTTAATCGATTGCCATAGATATCTGCAAATGTAATAAGTAGTGTATATCAGTTTGGTGAGACAATTAATTTAGAGCCACAGAACCTACTATAATAAGTATATATATAGTTTCAAGTGTACATTTTCAGAAAAAAGGGCTAGCCACTTGAAATTCAATACGGAGGCCATTTTCTGAGATGGCCGCCATCTGGGCATTATAGAGCTTCCCTGTGTAATGATATGATGCACTAAAACTAATACAAACTTGCATTTTTTATTTCAAACACTCAGACATAAATGCCAGATGTAAAAAAGGCAACATTTGTGCTTGAGATGGAAACCAAAATCTCATACGGTTGCCATACAATATAAAGTTCTTCATTTTTTATATGAAAATTGCGATTTTACCACTGGAAAAAATCTTTGATTTGCTTTTTCGACTTATAAGCCCCACTGGCTTATTTCATTGACGAATTATATAAAATTCGACTGACTTGATAACAGATGGCAGCCAACAAAGCCCGTGTAATGATTATTTTCTTACTCTTTTAATCGATTGCCATAGATATCTGCAAATGTAATATGTACTAGTAGTGTATATCAGTTTGGTGAGACAATTAATTTAGAGCCACAGAACCTATCGTAACAAGTAGACTACAAGATTGGGTCCCTCAACAAAGAGAAATGGTATGTAGAATACAAGTAAGATATAGTGTTTGTGGACCCGAGATGGCAATCATCTGGAACAAGTCCCCAGTGATATAGTTTTCAAATTTGATAAGATCCCCATGAGAGATGGCAGCCAAGCGGCTTTTTTCAAAGAAGGTCTCTAAAAAATGTAGCAGACGATTTTCAATTTTGACAATATGCCTACAAGAGATGGCAGCCAAACCCACTTAGGCTAATTATTGTTTTGACGCTGTCTCAGTTGATTCCTATTTTCAACATCCATGTCTCCGGTGTATTCGTTATTTGGCCAGAATAGTTCTGTAAATCAACAGCCTTTACAAGGAAATTAGCCCTCACCCCATATGGGTCCCTCGACAACAAAAGATGGTATGTCGAATACAAGCAAGGTTTAGTGCCTGTGAACATAGTCATATCAACACTGAAGAAGCTGTACAACATAGATGGCCGCCACTGCTTATTTATGATTTTAACTTTCATGTGATATTTCACAGACGCAGATATAGAGTGACGTGCAGAAAAGCCCGGCTTTCTTGAACTTACACCGTCCACTTCAAGTTTTTGCATCCATTCGTAGCCATCTCTCTGCAGCATTACGAAACTGGGTCCAAACAACTCTCCAACATTCATTTTCTTTTGGCAATCCCCATTTCGACCAGCATTAATAATTCGGTTGCTGAAAATTACACAGTTTCTAAATATGACCAGCTTTGTATGCAGCCTGTTTTGCGCATTGATATGGTGCTTATACAATAGAACTAAGTCATGAAGTTTGAAAACTGGACTTTCTCAGAAGCCACGAATTCCATGATATACCGGTATATAACAAGTTAAAAAAGCCACATGATACTTGTAAATCTTTTACAAAACTATTATTGTATCATATTTTGTTTAGACCTCGTCGAGTTATACGACTCTACTAAGCTGTTTGGGTGATACTTTAACTCTTGAACGACAACACGTACAACTGCGCTGAGTTTTACAAGCAACTTCCCATTGTCCATAGTTTAAACGCATTGATTAAGCTTGTCTCAAATTTTGCGAATCGTGCTACATAAGAAACGTGGCATCTTTTGCAAATCAGATTCTATAGACCTTTTCCAGCTGTCTCCATCTGTAATGGAACATTGTTTCTGTGCCTTGTTTTGAGCTTTATATTGTGGATAAAAGGCGGTATCTATTATGATACTTGGCTTATGCAGTGTCAAAGTTTTCTCTTTGCCCTCATTAGCATCTTATAGAGCTGAATTGAACGAAGTTGGTATATCATTGAAGGCAAGGTATAAAGGAATATCTGTTGCAGTATTATTGTACATTTGTATCTACTAAGATCTTGCTCTTTCTGTAAATTACTCAGAAGAGAAATAAGCAAATCATTAGATTTGTCCTCTTGGCAGGGATAACATTTACTTTACATATTTTTGTTGATTTGTTTTACAATCATCCATTGTCAATGTAAGAAAGACTTCCTTTTACACTAGTTTAGAATGCATGAGTTTTCTGATATTTGGTGTGGACGATTCCAAGGATGATTTGAACACTAGGTTTTGACTTACTTAGCGCAAAGCGACTAATCACACGAAAGTGCTTTAAACCATGTTAATTAAGCTGCTGTTTTTTTTAAAGTAATCGACGATAATCGGTATTTAATTATGGAGGCCAATAAGATAATACAAAAATGGTCGCCATTTCAATAGCAAAATATATATTCTCTTAGAACAATTTTGTTTGTATCTCATTCATTTTATTAGCTGATACTTAAAGAGAGGGGTTGATATCTTTTTTGTTAAAAGTAATAAGATTTCCTTGAAGAAACTATGAACATTTGAATATGTTGGCGGCCATCTTGGAAAAAGGCAGCCATGTTATAAAGACATCAAGTTCTGTATCTGTATCTGTATCTGTTGAGTACTGGAAATTAACTCAGTTGCTGAGCAAAAATTATCCAGTTGGTTTATATTGGTTACAAAAAAAGACTATGTAAGGTATATAAAAATCCCGACGAAATTCATCACTTGGGATTCATTTCTATTTGATATTTACATATATAGGCCTAATTAATACATGAGAATGGCGGCTTTTTTGAAAGATGGCCACCTGATGCGATTTTCATGTGGCTAAATCGGTTTGTGTTTCATTCCATTATGCTGGTTGAAAATTTATGACAAGGATTGATGATATCTTATTAAAAAATACTATCTAATTGAAGAAGCGGCCATTTTTGGAGTATTTTGGCGGCCATCTCGGATAAACGACCGCAATGTTGTAAAAAAAGCCATGCTAGTTTATTAATTAATTACAAAATTGACTATATTGGGACGATTTATTAGAAAAATCTCGGCGGATTTCAGCATTTGGAACGTCTTTCTATCTGATATATAGACTACATTTATCTGAATGGCGGCCATCTTGGAAAATGGCCACCGGATGCGAATTTCAAGTGGCTAGCACTTTTTTCTGATTCAGGGACCCTCAATGACTTACCATACCAAAATTCATGCTTGTATCACAAAGTGAACGATTAGGCCAAATTTTCGGAGTTGTACGCCCCACTAAAAATTTATTTTCATTTGAACATTTATTCTCCTGTGTCTTCTTTTTCCCAATTTGACCAAAATTGCGCTTAAATTTCCCAAAATAACCGACCAGGGCCCCTTCCCAATTTCTGGAAGAAAAGCCCCGGCATTGCCAGCACTTTCTCCTTTTACATAGATGTATGTTACGCTATGATTAACAAATTCTACAGAATAAGTTTAATATCTGTACATTTGAAAAGAGGGAAAACAACAGAGTAAGACATTTTGCTGTATTGGACAAAACTTTGTGAGAAAAGAGATTTTAACAAGATGTGTTTGTGAAACACAAATTCATGCCCTCGAAATGGCCAGTATTAAATTTTCAGACAGACAGACGGACAGATGAACAAACAGACAGACACTAGGTAAAAAACAGTATGCCTCGATCTATTGATACGGGGCTATAAAACTACAGACACATGTGACAACCTATTTATAAAACAAGTCCATAGCTTTGCCATGAAACCACAATATTGCATTTGAGCCAGGATCTGGAAAAGGGGCCTGTAGAGAATTTTAACACTGTCTTTCCCTAACAGCAAACTTTTAGGGTGGCCCCACAAAAAGGATGAACATTGATAAAGATAATAGTTGTCTACAATGCTACAAAGAAAATATTGAGGTAAAAAGGATTTTCTTTTACTCCCTCAGTGTTTTCCCAAGCCATTTTAAATTGAGGACAACAAAACCAGGTTATTTTTGGGAAAAGGTTAAACCCCGATGGTTCTAGAACCTACTGTGACTATATGCGCAGTCTGATTAGAATCCATGGAGCTCTCTTAAATATTCCAGTTTCTGTAAGTCGTGAGGAAACTATCAACAAGAGCTGTCTAAAGACAGTGTGCTCGACTTTCTAAGTTGCTTAGTATAAAGGGGGCATAACTCCAAATATAGTGGAGCCAGGGTCATGGGCCCTGGTAGTAAGGTAGAGGGTGTGATGGTGAATAAGTATTCCAAGTTTGGGTTGAATCCCTTTGATAGTATGGAAGTTATTGATGTTTGAAAAAACTTCAACCTTTGTTGCAACACCAACGCCGACGCCCGGGTGACAGTATAAGCTCTCATTTTCTTCGAAAAGTCGAGCTAAAAAGTAACATGGATCTAGATATATGCAGACTGATCTGAGTCCATGTTGTTCTCTAATGCTACAGACAAAATAGTGTCTTTCTGTTTTCTCATTCATTCGAAAGTATTTTTTCATTTTTTTTTTATTTCTATAAGCTCAAATCCAATGAGGGCCCTTTTCCCAGATAACAGCTCATTTTGAGATTGTTGGAGTACCGATCACACACAAGCACATTTCCACACAGTGAACACTCGGGTCAGCACGCACAGCCACCTTCCTGCGCCTGCGGCTCCTGTGGTGTGTCCTTTAAAACAACTTCTGTCACTAAAGCTTACATTAAGGAAAACAAAAAAAGAAAGCAAAAGATACAAGAAATCAAGATGTGCTAGTGAAACAATAATGCCCTAGGTGATTGTATAGAGTTTGAATTGAAATGGCCGATGCACCCTACAACCACGTATTCCTGGAATTTCTCACACCAGTACAAACTCATTTTCTAATCCATGTCACATGCTATTTATCCAATTTAGATGACTCACAAACAATTCTTTGACAAAAATTTGTTCTTAAAATATAGGACAGGATATTTGTCAAGCCAGGGATCTTATAGATATGCAAATGAGACCCTTTGACACTGAATCTATATACTCATATGTTATCCATTAATTTGGGTAGCAATTAGCTGCATATTGATAGGAAACAAATGTCAGAAAGGATATTAGCAGCGGCCTATAATCAAAATCAGACACAAGAGAAATGACTGGCCTTGACACTGAAAGATAAGTAAATTCATAACAAATGTGAACCTTATGAAATGTGTACAGTTTATAGGGACAGATTATACTTTTCTGGATAGACAGATAGCTGACAGTCAATGGCAAAACAATAAAGCTAACCTTGATCTTGTGATACAGGGTCATAAATACTGCAGCACAACAATGAACTACAAGTCTAGCTAGGTCTAACAGGTGATTAAACACTTTCCGAAACGACAAAATTTTAGGGTGGCCCAATTCAAAAACTGCCACAAATGACAAAATGGAAAGTATTAAAGATAGAATTTGTGTAAAATATGGCATAGAAAATATTGAGACAAAAGGAAAGTCTGCTGGTTAATCCTCTGTTACAACCCGTTGTGCGTCTTTTTAAATCGTACGTTTTAAAACTCTGCAAAATCACACAATTTTTAAAGACGCACAACGGGTTGTAAGAGCGCCTCAAAATATGTACATTCAAAGCAGGTCAAAAGTATGAATCTTTTTCGAGAAAAGTACGCATTCTTTGTGAATTTTCTGGAATTTCAGTATATCGTTCCCTGTATCACATACACGCCTGTCGTACATGCTCCGTACTTCTGTCTTGCATATTCCTGGCGTTCTAAAAGACGCAGAATGGTCGTTGCAAAGAATTCTCCGGTCAATTCTTTGCTGCGTGCAGTCTGCGTCCACCAAAATCATACGTTGCATGTGCGTGCATCGCATGACTAAACATACGTTTTAGACGCAGACTGCACGCAGGAACACGTACGACCGGTTGTAAGAGAAGCTTTATCAGCAGTTTCTTCTTTTGTTTCAATGTTTTCCCAAGCCTTTCCTTTTAGGGGCGTCAAAACCAGGTCTTGTTTGGGAGAGGGTTAACACTTTCCCACACAACATTTTACACTGGTCTACATTGAATAGTATCAAAATAAAATTGGTTCACATGTAGCACTGAAAGTTGTGTGGAAAAAGAAGGCATTTGCAAAGAATCCCTGGCTTTACAGACCTTACTTGAATTGAGAAACTGAAGACTTTTATAAAAGAAAATAAAAGGAGATCTGTATGTTGAGAACAATCATTTCATTGTGCAAAAGTGTATACTGAGTACATGAACCTGTGTTTGAAGTTTTATCTACTTTAAAATCTAAGTCAAATATTTAATTATCTAGTCATTCCCCCAATTTTTACATAGATGAATGAGTTCAATTTGAAACTTTTTGCAGAATGCTTCGAATGCAGAAAAGTGCAGTGTAATCATAATCTATACTGTATTGCTTTAAGCTGATTTATTTTCAACTAAGAATCTTTTGCATAATGAATTGTCATATAAAATTTACACCTTTTTCATAAATCTTAAAAAGTTAGTCATGACACTACTTAGTTTATTTCTTCATTTAATATTGTGGATTCTTGGGTATTACAAGCACATGACTACTTGGCTAGTGCTTTAACCCTTTTCCAAACGGCAAAATTTCAGGATGGTCAAATTCAAAAACTGCCACAAATGACAAAACGGATGGTATTAAAGATGGAATTTGTGTAAAATATGTACTAGAAAATATTGAGACAAAAGGAGAAACTGCTGATTATCAGCAGTTTCTTCTTTTGGTCTCAATGTTTTCCCAAGCCTTTTCCATTAGGGACGTCACAACCAGGTCTTGTTTAGGAAAGGGTTAAAATGTTTGCCCAAGGATTATACCCTATGATGTGGAGACTGGTGTATATTTTTTACTACATCTCTACTCATTCAATTTGACAAAATGAAAGTTTGAACTTGAAGAGAAGATAAAATCAAATTTATGCATGACTGCATTGAATGTTGTTAATTTATTTCATCTCAATATCTAATGATTACTGACTTGACACAATTAAAATCATTTTAAATAAGATACTAAAAACGTGAAGTCAGTCTTCTATTCATTGAGGTTATATATTAATCCACAAAACTAGACTACATGCACATTAATACTGCACAGTGATTTCAAACAGAAATGTGGATTGGAATGTCTGATTTGCTTTTCTGCAAAATCTGACAAAAATATTTATTTACTTTTTTTTCAAGTCAACTAAAAAGTAGTAAAATTATGTTGAATGCTGCCTGCTTGAGCAACAAGAATACTCAAGGATAAGCATGAAAATGGCTCAAATTCTATAGAAACTCTTCTCTGTAAATTGCGGGGGAGGAAACAATCATCTTTCATAAAACAATTGTATGAAAATTATGTAAAAGGATATTTTGAAAGGATTAAAAGTAATATTTCATCCAATCAGAGGAAAAGCTTTCATCTTGCATGTTTAGTAAATGGTAGAAAATTAACACAGAGAAAATTTATCATAAATTATAGAATAAGACACTTTGCAGTCTATCTAGCAGAAGACATACACTATAATGGATATGAAAGATAAAATGATAAAGAGGATCTATAAAACATTCTAAAACTACTTCAAGGGAGAAAATCTAGAAAGTTTAAAGTCAAAATTACTGACTACTCATAGTCTTACTAAATGTATAGATATCTCAGTAATAATTTACATCTTTCAGAAAAATATGTCTAATCATTCGAAACTGGGTTTTATCTTACCTCTTTGAAATATAAAATGTTTATAACTGTATTAAAAGAAGCTGTTTCTACACAACTTTACATACATTGTTTTTCATGGAAAGAGACTGATATACAAATATGAAATTAAAAGATTTTTGGATATACATCATCGTCATGATGATATCTTTTAAAAGAATTGGAGAGGAAAAATAGGTTAGTTACATGGATTTATCAATATGAGATACACTCTTATAATTTATTACAAATGAGTATCTGCATGCATACATTTTGTGGGATAATAATTGACTATACTCAGTATAAAGGGGGTTAATTTCTGTAATTGAGTCTATTCAAATATTCTATCTAGGAAAAATGTCCCCCAGTTTTGTAGTTTCTAATCTAAATGGTAACTGACTATGACTAAACCTAATTGTGTATGAGATTTACTTGTTAAAAGTAACATTACAGTAAAGACTTTTATTTTATTTTTGCTAACAATCTTTTTAAAAGTATAGGTCTATATCCAATGGAATGTAAAAGCCAACTGAACATGAGCATTATTTATGACTGGGTTCTCTAATTGTGTATGATAATAAGGTCAATATACATGTACACAGCAAGTCTGGTTATTTGAGGTTTAACCCATTACCACACACTGACTCATTTTGCCTCCCCACAAGATAATGGCTTTGGAAAACATTGTGGAAAATGAAGAAATTGCTTGTGACAAGCAATTTCTTCATTTCCCACAATATTTTCTACACAAAAAGACCAAAAATTGTAAAATTTCATTCAGTTTGAATTGTCGTCTGCAACATCTTTGAATTTGGAGGAGTCTAAAAGTTTGCTGTTTGGTAATGGGTTATAGAGAGGAAGTAAATCAACACACAATGCACAACAGACAAACAGGAGTGCAATTCTAACTTACCAGACAAATTTGATCCTTCCTGCTTTATGAATAAACTTGGTACGCATCAATATCTTAAGCCACATGAAATACCCCACTTCTCTGAAACCCTGTCAATTTGTGTAATTATATGTTTCATTGACAGTACATACATATTCTCCTAAATATTTGGACACTATATGAATTAGTACACCATGTATACATTCTTGAAATACCTTTTGTCTTATTTACTTAATGTGGTTATTATTCTATCACACTCTACAACAATTCCTTTTATTCTTGATTTAATTACTCGTTTAAGGGCACATTATAGTAAGACAGGTGTTTGAAAGTTGTAAACGTTCACAGGTTTGTTAATTGAGGTATATTTTATCCCATAATTTGATGTATACATGTTTATTCGGACCATTCCCCTATCTTTTCCAGATTTAAGCAGGTCAGCCTCTCATTTTGTATGTAATAAGTTTCATAAGTTTTATTATAATTCAGGAGGAAAATGTCTAAATATTTACATTATTGTGGAAAAACAAAAAATCTATCATGTTATAAAGGATACTCTGATCTTTTTTTGGTTCTGTTTGTTCCATGCCCGGTAACGCTGCTGCAACCCGTCGAAATAGCTGCAAAAATAAAAAAATGAAATTTCATTCAATTTTCTAAATCTGTCACTCTTCAATTACCATTCAACAACTACATTTTTCAATCGAGATCTTTAACTTGACTTTGTAATTAACATCACAGGGAAGGGCTTGTCGAAGCGATTACATGTACACATGTTGAAAATAAAAGCCATTTCACATTCACATACTAGTAATGTCCAAATATCATGAGTCTACCAATGCCAGAGTGTAAAAAAATAGCATTAATTAGAAATCTATCACTGAAGGTGATAAAAATACCCCCACCATCACCTTTGTTCAGACAAGCGTTTTTGTTGAATCAAGAGCCATAAGTCAGAAATTGTCAATCCGATTTTCTTGAAATTCGGTCAAATCAGGGACCATAACTCAGAAAGTATAGGTCCGATTTCCCAAAAATACAGTTACTAATGCACACCTGTGCCAAGTATGAAACAAATCGGACAGTAACTGAAGGAGGAGTTGTCCGGACAAGCATTTTTTGGTAAAATCAAGGGCCATAACTCACAAAGTATCGGTCCAATTTCTGTGAATTTTGCCTCTTGCACATGTACAGGTCCTAATGCATACCTGTGCCAAGTTTAAAGCAAATCGGACAGTAACTGTAGGAGGAGTTGTCCCGACAAGCATTTTTGGGTCAAATCAGGGGCCATAACTCAGAAAGTAATGGTCGGATTTTCGTGAAATTCACGTCTTGCACATCTACTGGTCCTAATGCACACCTGTGCCAAGTATGAAGCAAATCAGACAATAACTGTAGGAGCAGTTATCCGGACAAGCATTTTTGGGCCAAATCAGGGGCCATAACTCAGAAAGTAATGGTCGGATTTTCGTGAAATTCACGTCTTGCACATCTACAGGTCCTAATGCACAACTGTGCCAAGTATGAAGCAAATCAGACAGTAACTGTAGGAGCAGTTATCCGGACAAGCATTTTTGGGCCAAATCAGGGGCCATAACTCAAAAAGTATCAGTCCGATTTCCGTTAAATTTGCTTCTTGCACATCTACAGGTCAGAATGAACACTTGTGCCAAGTTTGAACTAAATCAGTCCACAACTGTAGGAGAAGTTGTCCGGACAAGCATTTTTTGGTCATATCAGCGGCCACTAGAAATCTATCACTGAAGGTGATAAAAATACCCCTACCACCACCTTTGTTCAGACAAGCGATTTTGTTGAATCAAGAGCCATAAGTCAGAAATTGTCAATCCGATTTTCTTGAAATTTGGTCAAATCAGGGGCCATAACTCAGAAAGTATAGGTCTGATTTCCCCAAATTTTGCATCTTGCATATATACAGGTGCTAATGCACACCTGTGCCAAGTGTGAAGCATATCGGACAGTATCTGAAGGAGGAGTTGTCCGGACAAGCATTATTTGGTAATATCAAGGGCCATAACTCACAAAGTATAGGTTCGATTTCCATGAATTTTGCCTCTTGCACATGCACAGGTCCTAATGCATACCTGTGCAAAGTTTGAAGCAAATCGGACAGTAACTGTAAGAGGAGTTGTCCGGACAAGCATTTTTGGGTCAAATCAGGGGCCATAACTCAGAAAGTAATGGTCGGATTTTCGTGAAATTCACGTCTTGCACATCTACTGGTCCTAATGCACAACTGTGCCAAGTATGAAGCAAATCAGACAATAACTGTAGGAGAAGTTATCCGGACAAGCATTTTTGGGCCAAATCAGGGGCCATAACTCAAAAAGTATCAATCCGATTTCAGTTAAATTTGCTTCTTGCACATCTACAGGTCACAATGAACACTTGTGCCAAGTTTGAACTAAATCAGTCCACAACTGTAGGAGGAGTTGTCCGGACAAGCATTTTTTGGTCAAATCAGGGGCCATAACTCAGAAAGTAACGGTCGGATTTTCGTGAAATTTGTGTGTTGCAAATCTACAGGTCCTAATGCACACATGTGCCAAATATGAAGCAAATCAGACAGTAACTGTAGGAAGATTTGTCCGGACAAGCACATTTTGGTCAAATCAGGGGCCATAACTCAAAAAGTATCAGTCCGATTTCCGTGAAATTTGCGTCTTGCACATCTACAGGTCACAATGAACACTTGTGCCAAGTATGAATTAAATCGGTCCACAAGTGTAGGAGGAATTATCTGGACAAGCATGTTTTGTCGAATCAGGGGCAATAACTCAGAAAGTAGCGTGTTGCACATCTACATGTCACAATGCACACATGTGCCAAGTATGAAGCAAATCAGAGACAGACAGTAACTGTAGGAAAAGTTGTCCGTACAAGCATTTTTGGGTCCAATCAGGGGCCATAACTCAAAAGGTATCGGTCCGATTTCCGTGAAATTATCGTCTTGCACATCTACATGTCACAATGAACACATGTGCCAAGTATGAACTAAATCGGTCAACAAGTGTAGGAGGAGTTGTCCGGACAAAGTTTTGGAGACAGACCAACAAACCAACAAACAAACCATCCAACCACTGGACCGACAGGCTGATTCCAGTTTACCCCCTCCAAACTTCGTGTGAGGGGGTATAATGAATAGTAATCAATTAACACTTTCAAAAAAAAGACCTCCTTTTGATGTTCAACTCAGATAATTCAAGAACGAAAACAGTTATCTAAATTCTGTGAGCGGTGTGCGCAACTAGACACCATGACGATTCATCTTGGCAAGTTTGATCAAATTCTGATCAAAACTGTAGGAGGAGTTGCGCACACAAGAAAATGGGCATTTTTTTAATTCAAGGGCAGATAATTCAAGAACCAAAAGAGTTATCTGAATTCCGTAAGCGGTGTGCACAACTAGACACCATGGAGTTTCATTGTGGCAAGTATGATAAAATTCCAATCAAAACTGAGTGAGTTGCGCACATAAGAAATTGCTAACAGACGGACAGAAGGACGAGCGGGTCCATAACATAATACGACCCTTCTGTCGTATAAATGACTGAAAATATAGTTAACTGAATTAATTGAAAGGCTAGGTTTTATAACACTCTAAATTCTAAAAGTAATATACAGTTTGGTTTCCTGTAACCCTTTCCCAACCAGCAGTTTCTCCTTTTGTCTCAATATTTTCTGTGCCATATTTTACACAAATCCTATCTTTAATAACTCCATTTTGTCTTTTGTTGCTGTTTTTGAAGTGGATTACCCTAAAATTTTGTCGTTTGGGAAAGGGTTAAGGCATTATTGTAGGAAAAAGATTGGATTACATCTTTGACCCCAGGCTGATCTCACTCATAAGTTGATAAGGCAACTTTCATAATTCATCAAGCTAATTTTACACTTGTCCAAGGACAAGCTAAATGGAAAATTCTACTTGTCCGTAGCCCTAAATACCCAAGTCCGGCATAGGAATTCTACACCCCTGGATTATAAACAAGATCTAACTCACCTGTTTAACATTGTATCCGGCTTTTGCACTAGTTTCTATAAACATTACATTTAGTTCTTTTGCTTTTCTTTCACCATCTTCTGTGGTTACTTGTCTGTAAATGGGAAACATGATGATAACCTGAGCAACAGATAAGACATCACATGGGTAAAACATTCTAACAGTTATTTTGAATCAAACCCCTATGTTGTGGGTACTCATTTGAATCATCTTTACGAGAGGATTCGAATAATTGACGAAACACCTGATGTCAATCAAAACTATCAATAAGCCGATGGACGATCAGAAAAATGCCACGTCACCATTGTTTGTCTTAAATTCTTTGTTGCACGTGGTATTGTATCGATCCATCGACTGACAATCAAAACAATCGACATGCCAAAGTCCCCATTGTTTTTATTAGATTCTACGTTGGGCGGAGCGATCTATCGATTGGCGTTTGGTCAATTACCCAATACCCACAACATAGGGTTTCACCAACAATTTATCTGTGGTTTAAACTTGTCTGTAGATGATCAATAGGATAAGCTGAGCTACAGAAAAGAATAGATAATTACTTTTGAAAATGCAATATATCATTTATAAGTCATTAAGCCCTATGTTTTGGGTACTCATTATAATCGTCTCATCGAGATTGTTCTAATGAGTACCCACAACATAGGGTATGGGTTTGAAATAAAAATCTATGAATGCTTTTACCCCTCTTACCAGTTACTCTGTCAATATAATGTCAATAATCTTGCAAGACATGCAGCAAGAAAATGTGTAAAGGCTTTGTGTATTATCCCATTACCAAATGACAAAATTTTAGACTTGTCCAAATTCAAAGATTTTGCAGACAACAATTTCAAGTGAATGGAATTTTACATCATTGTGTCTTTTGGGGTAGAAAACATTGTAGAAAATGAAGAAATTGCTTGTCACAAGCAATTTCCTCATTTTCCACAATGTTTTCAAAAGTCTCTCTCTTGTGAGGCGTCAAAAAGAGTCATTGTGTGGGAATGGTTTATAGTGTCAACCCTCTCTAAAGGGCCAGCCACTAACGGGCCTGAGCAGGGCCTGGGCCTGAGCTTATGAAAGACCCTCTTGAGATTGCACAGTATCTCCTGATTCCCAAACATGATGTCCAAGGTGGGAGGGGGTCCTTCGGTAAGTAACCATAACTGGGACTGTGACATTAGCTACCTTGACATGAAGCCATGCCTAACTAAAAATTGATAGCTGATGTCATACTTTATTTTCTGAAATATTAAATGAGCCAAGATCTGGAAAAACATTCCTTAAGGCTTTTGAGCCCAACATAGATCCAGATCAGCATGTGCATACACACAGTCTGATCAGGATCCAAGTTGTTCTCTAAAAGCTTCTTCGTAACCTGTAGTAACTTAAAGAGAGCAGCATGGATGCATATTGGACTGCATTTGACAACAGGCTGATCTTGAAACTCAATTATTAAAAATGCTATAAAAGATGTTTTTCCAGATCCGGCTCAAATGAGTACTGACCGTTTATCTGACAGATCTGTTTTATTCCCTACTAACATAATTATTACATCACTTCCTCGCTCCGTCCGTACATCATCTATCCATTTTGATGTTTGTTGAAAACTATTAGCGTCTGAAAATAAAACAAGATTATTTTAGATATCATGGCTTTTCAACAAACTGCAGGTTCTTTTAAGCTACTGTTACCAGGTTTTTGTTAACAAGTAGTGATATGCTTATAAAAGACAGCACAAATATGTTTCTTGAAGATTACTGTGCAAAACATGTGAGTGAATGCCTATAACCAGGCTATGAAGTTTTTATATTTATTGTCAAAGTTTAAAAGCTACTCTGACTATTGAATCATAAACCACAACAGCAACTGAGTCTTACATATGACTATGTACGAGGGTTGTTCGGGAAGTTCGTAGAATTTTGCTCTAAAATTACTGTTATTTGTTATTTATAGGTAAATATCAAGGTACAAATACTTTAACATACCTTGGGTTTATTTCCAAAAAATTATTCGAAAATATAGATAATAACCGAAAATATCGGTAACCGTAGCAACACAATATCGGGATACCGGAGCAGTCCATTTCTTGACAATGTAAAACAAAGTATACCAGATTTTACATTGTCTCTTTTGTACTTTCGGTTGGCATCAAAATTGCGCGAAAAGGTTGATCGTTTACACAACGTCAGGGGGTCGTTTCCTGTAAATTTCATAACGTTATCGGTTCTTTCAAAGTAGTTACAGGAGATATCAAAAAGTTGCTGACCGGAACAGGTGACGACAACCGGCGACGTCAAATTGACAAGTGTTGTGAATTGTTGTGTCGCGCAGCAAAAATCACCAACAGAAACGCTGAACATGATCAATTCTTTAGGAAAGAATAAAAAATGCAGCAGAGATACTGTGTATAAGTGGCACGCGCGATTAAGAAGCTGGTGTGATTATATTGAGGACGATTCTAGATTTGGTTGGCCGGTCGTCGTAGTGTTTTTAGTTAGGGATCGGGTGAAAGACACGGCAAATTGTGATAGGAGAATTACTTTCAGGACGATTGCAGATATACTCGATAATTCGGTATCTAAGGTACATGGGACACTAACATATGAACTGGGTATGTTTAAAGTTAGTGCATGTTGGGTGCCACGGTTGCTTTAAAGAAAAGTGAAAAAGAATCGCGATGGTCACAGGTATTTCTTACCCGCTATGAAATAAAGGAAGAAGCATTTTTCAGTATTATCACCACGGATAAGACCTGGGTTCATCACTTTGACACGGAATCTAAGCGCATGTCATCGGTGTGGAAAACCCGCGTACCCCATCGCCAAAAAATGCTCGGGTCCAAACAAAAGTGCACAAAAACAGCTCAAGGCTGAGTTACGGGGAATACGGGGGAATACGGTTTTATTCGACTGAGGACCTCATTAAAAAGCCCAAGCAGTATTGCCGTCATTTTCGGAAGTGGAAGTGGATAAACAGGCATCAATAATGCGTCGATCTTGCTGGTGACTTCGTGGGAAAAGTGTGACGTTCGTCGATTTTAAATGACGTTTGACGTTACTTATGACGTCGGTGTGCTCCGGATATGACTTACATACTGTTTTATTTCTGTTAGTAAAATTTTGATTTGTAAGATTCGGGTAAAATACACAGGGGATTGATAGAACAAAAGTTGAAATTTGTGCACGTATATTTTATTTGATTAAATTGCGATTAAAACTTATCATATGAAAAAATTCTACGAACTTTCCGAACAACCCTCGTATTAAGCTATGGAATCTTTCTATACCATTTTTATAATTTTTGTAATGGATTATAGATCACAGATATTATAATATAGATCTATTTGAGGGATTGTTGGCATTGTCGGAAAATTCAAATTGATATGAATAAAACCCAAAGTTGTATATACTCATTATCACAAGGACGATTTTCAAGTATCAACAAAATAGAGTTTGGACAAGAAATAGATTTAGAATAAAATCTCTTCTTATACATGGCACTTTGACTATGAATGATAGAAAGTTGACTTACTAGTTATATCATAAACTACTACAGCAACAGACGAATCTCGTATATAACTCGGTATTAAACTACGAAATCTTTCTTGACCAGCGGTATCCCATAATTGTAATCGTATCTGGAAATAGAAATTGACATAACCCATTAACTCTTTCCCATACAACAAACTTTTAGGGTGATCAACTTCAAAAACTACCACAAATGACAAAATGGTTGTAATTAAAGAAAGGATTTGTGTAAAATATGGCACAGAAAATATTGAGACAAAAGGAGAAACTGCTGGTTATCAGCAGTTTCTTCTTTTGTTTCAATGTTTTCCCAAGCCAGGACGTCAAAACCAGGTCTTGTTTGGGAAAGGGTTTAAAGACAGCAAAATTTTAGACTGGTCCAAATTCAATGCAGTTAGAGACAACAATTTCAGGTAAAAGAAACTCTACATTTTTGGTCCTTTTTGGTAGAAAACATTGTGGGAAATGAAGAAATTGCTTGTCAAAAGCAATTTCTTTATGATCCACAATATTTTCTTAAGCCTAAATTTTGTTGGGCGTCCAAAAGTGTCAATGTATGGTAATGGTTTGAAACAAATATTAGACCATACAAGAATCTGCATTTTCTTCTTCATCATTCAAATGTTTTCCAAAGTCTAACCAGGGTTCTCCGCAGAATAATTTGAAGCCGTAGTGGCAAATTATAAGTGTTGGTAAACCTTGAAATGCATCATGTTCATGCAAACAATAATGTGAATAAAAACATAATGGGAAAAGAAGAATTTGCTCAATTTGAGCAATTTCTTCTTTTCCCATAATGTTTTTATACAGAATTATTACATTTTATTTCACAAGAATGCATTATTTATTACTTTTTGACACGAAATGTCTAGAAAATCCTCTATTTGGTGACCCTTTTGAAGAAATTAAGCTGTGTGGTACTTTTGAAGCTGTAGTGGCATTGCACTAATTTACATGAAGCTGTAGTGGGGCCGATACAGCTTATTGGGCTGGGGAGAACACTGTCTAACTGACAGGGACAAGTATTGCAAGAATGGTTTGGGAAAAGGTTAAACATACTGACATAAGACCACACACGAACATCTTAAGACTGTTTACACTATGAAAATACAATGTTTATAAACAAAACACACAACAGTTGCTTCAAAAACTCATAGAATATATCATCTATCAACTAGAACAACATATAAGAGGGGTAAATTGATTCTAGATTTGATATTTCAATTCAAACTCTATATTTTGTGTACTCATTTGAATTGTATTGATGAGATGATTTTAATGAGTACCAACAACATAAGTATGATTTGACAAACAGATGAATGATATAAAGATTCGAAAAGCCATTACTCCCTCTAATCTGTAGCACTGTCAATGCGATCAAATACTACCTGTACTTAAGATTTAACCCTTTCCCTAATAGTTAAGGCTTGGAAAAACATTGAAACAAAAGAAGAAACTGCTGATAACCAGCAGTTTCTCCTTTTGTCTCAATATTTTCTTTGTCATATTTTACACAAATCATACCTTTAATAACATCCATTTTGTCATTTGTGGCAGTTTTTGAAGTGGATCACCCTCAAATTTTGCCGTTTTGAAAAGGGTTAAATCAAAACTTTTAATTAAGCCATATGTTCAGATACACTTGAATGGAGATGTGTATTTAAAGCAAGTCTTCACTTTTTTAATACAATTACCCTCACAATTCCCCTCCAATACATTGATTACTTTGTCAGATTTCATTAAATTGGTGGTGAACTAAAACAATTTTCGCTACAACAAGGTATAGATATTTTGCGTTTAAATGTGAGTTTGTAGATTTTTTTTCTAATGACTATGAACTTGTTCTAAAAACAGACCGGGTTTACCGTTTTGTATTGACAAACTGTCGGTGTTGTTATATTTTGTAACAACACCGACAGAATACATTGATCGCGAAAAAACGTCCCTCGCTTTGGCCGAGTTCACCACCAGTGATTAAATACTGTAATAGTTTACAGGACAGCAGGACTAGTAAACTTCAAACTTCATTCCCAAACAATAATATACACCGAATTTTGCCGTTCCTAAGAAACAAGAGGACCATGAAGGTCCTTAATCGCTCACCTGAACCTAGATAGAAAGAAAGTCACAATGTTGTCAAGTTCAAGAGCACACAATTTAAGATGTGAAATTATGATCCAGCTGAAAACTGCTTTCATAATCTTGAATGATCAATATTTGTGGCTGTTACAGTGAAAACAAAGTGGAAGAAAACAATACAGTCAAGGGCACATAACTCTTTTCCAATAAAAGTATTCTCATCAACATTATGTCCATTTTTTTTTTTCATTGGTCAATATATTGTTAGAGTGAAAATAAAGTCAAAAACTGTAATTTTGTAAAATTCAAGGGTCAATAACTCTGGTTTTTCTAGTCAAATCAAGCTTAAAGTTTCACTCATCCAGGATCTTATGGCCACCAACATTGTGGCCAAGTTTTGTCTTGATTAGTCAATAAATGTAGATGCTACAGAGTAAACAAAGTCGAAAACAGCAATTTTGTCAAATTCAAGGGCACATAACTCTAGACTTCCTACTTCAATCACACTGAAAATCGAAGTCTTTCAAGATCTTATGGTTACCAACATTGTGGCAAAGTTTTGTCTTGATCGGTCAATATTTATAGATGCTATAGTGGTAACAAAGATAAAACTAGCCATTTTTGATGTTCAAGGGCTTATAACTCCAGATTTTCATGTCCGATCTGACAAAAAATTGAACTCATCTGAGAACTTATAGTTACCAACATTGTTGCAAAGTTTTGTTTTGATCGGTCAATATTTGTAGATGCTAGAGTGGTAACAAAGTCAAAACTAGCCATTTTTGACGTTCAAGAGCACATAACTCAAGACTTCCAGGTCCGATCTGACTCAAAATCAAACTCATCTGAGAACTTATAGTTACCAACATTGTTGCAAAGTTTTGTTTTGATCGGTTAATATTTGTAGATGCTAGAGTGGTAACAACGTCAAAACTAGCCATTTTTGATGTTCAAGGGCACATAACTCCAGACTTTCTAGTCCGATCTGACTCAAAATCTAACTCATCCGATAGCTTATGGTCATACATATATTGACCAAGTTTGATTATGATTGGTCAATATTTGTAGATGCTAGAGTGGTAACAAAGTCAAAACTAGCCATTTTTGACGATCAAGGGCATATAACTCCAGACTTCCTGGTCCAATCTGACTCAAAATTGAACTAATCTGAGAACTTATGGTCATACATATATTGACAAAGTTTGGTTAAGATTGGTCAATATTTGTAGATGTTAGAGTGGTAACAAAGTCAAAACTAGCTATTTTTGATATTCAAGGGCGCATAACTCCGGACTTCCTGATCTGATCTGACCCAAAATCAAACTCATCCAAGAACTTATGGTCATACATGTTATGACCAAGTTTGGTTAAGATTGGTCAATATTTGTAGATACTAGAGTGGTAACAAAGTCAAAACTAGTCAATTTTGACGTTCAAGGGCGCATAACTCTGGACTTCCTGATCCGATCTGACTCAAAATCGAACTCATCCGAGAACTTATGGTCATACATGTTTTGACCAAGTTTGGTCAAGATTGGTCAATATTTGTAGGTGCTAGAGTGGTAACAACAAATTGTGGACAGACGGACGGACGGACAGACAGACGGACGGACGGACGGACGGACAGACGCCGACGGACAAAAAGCGACCACAATAGCTCACCTTGAGCACTTCGTGCTCAGGTGAGCTAAAAAGGCATGGGAAAACATTGAGATAAAAGAAGTAAATGCTGGTGACGAGCATTTTCTCCTTTTACCTCAATATTTTCTATGCTATTTTGTTCACAAGTCCAATATCAATCAACATCAATTCTGTCATCTGTCATCTGAATCATATTTCAAATTGGAACACCCTAGAATGTTGTCGTTTGGGAAAGGATTCACCAGACAAAACCATATTTTACAAGACCCGTACAACATTTTAGGGTTCTTCTATTTGAAATCAATCGCAGATGACAATTTGTAGATAAAGATATGATTTGTGTACAATGTAGCATAGAAAATATTGAGGCAACAGAAGAAATGCTGAACAACAACATTTTCTTCTTTTGCCTCAATGTTTTCTCCAGCATTTACTAATAGGGCTGACTGGGATGTCAAAAGCAAGTCTTGCTTAGGTAAGGGTTAATGCATTTGGTTTAGAAGAAAGATTTTGTTGGTTTTATTGCAAAACCTCATATCTACAGCTTTAACCCTTTCCTAAACAAGACCGTGTTTTGACGTCCCTAATATAAAAGGCTTGGGAAAACATTGAAACAAAAGAAGAAACTGCTGATAACCTGCAGTTTCTCCTTTTGTCTCAATATTTTCTGTGCCATATTTTACACAAATCCTATCTTTAATAACATCCATTTTGTCATATGTGGCAGTTTTTTAAGTGGATCACCCTAAAATTTTGTCGTTTGGGAAAGGGTTAAAGTCACATTTCACATTTATTCAATTTTCTAAAAGTATGTCTTGATGCAAAGATTGTTTATTCTAATGCGTAGAAAAGCTATCAGTTTTTCGAAGTTGTTATTTATAAGCGAAAAATACGCCTTTAAAGTTGAGGCAAAAATGACAAATTCTATATAAATCTGAACTGTTGTCCACAACAATTTGTTTAATTGTAGCACAAAAATATATATTTCTCGTAAACGGTTCAATATTTTGACTTGAAATTTTCAGACTTTTCATAAGAAATGGTGCTCTTTCAGATAGAATAAAGTAATTTTTTTTGTAAAAATAATTGTGAAATGTCACTTTAATCAAGGTTTTGCAATAACACTGATGAACTATACTCACTGTTCTGTCTTCTAAATACATTGTCTTTGATAGAAAGTCTATCCCAATGGTTGCCTGAAAAATAACAGGAGAAAATTATTATCCTTGAATACATTTAATCCTTTCCTAAACAAACAATACAGAAAATATTGAGGCAAAAGGTGAAAATGCTGATAATCAGCATTTTCTTCTTTTGTTTCCAAGTTTTCGAAAGCTTATTTTCTTAAAAGGACGTCAAAAGCAGGTCATGTTTGGAAAGAATCAATTGGAAGTTTAATTCTACATGAAAATCTTATGTTTAAATCCACAAAAAGGTACAAATGCTTTGTGCACATACATGTATGTCCAGTCTATACGCCTATACGCGAGCTTGTCACAAACAAGAGGGCCATTGGCCCTGAAGCGCTCACCTGATATAATAACTTTTTTTTGTAAACCAATTTTCAGGTTGATTGGACAAAGAATGTGACCTCTAGGGTGCACACAAGGTTTATCTAAGATTTGACCTCGTGACCTAGAATTGATCAAGACAATCATTCTGATCAATTTTCAGGTTGATTGGGCAAAAAATGTGGCCTCTAGAGTGCACACAAGGTTTTACAAAGATTTTACCTCATGACTTAGTTTATGACCCCAGATGACCCAATTTCAATCTTGTCTGAAAATTGATCAAGACAATCATTCTGATCAATTTTCAGGGTGATTGGGTAAAAAATGTGGCCTCTAGAGTGCACACAAGGTTTTTCTAAGATTTGACCCCGTGACCTAGTTTTTGACTCCAGATGACCCAATTTCAAACTTGTCCGAGATTTCACCAAGACAATCATTCTGATCAATTTTCAGGTTGATTGGGCAACAAATGTGGCCTCTAGAGTGCACACAAGGTTTTTCTAAGATTTGACCCTGTGACCTAGTTTTTGACCCCGTATGACCCAATTTCAAAATTGTGCGAGATTTTATCAAGCCAATAATTCTGAGCAATGTTCAGGTTGATTGGGCAAAAAATGTGGCCTCTAGAGTGCACACAAGGTTTTTCTAAGATTTGACCCTGTGACCTAGTTTTTGACCCCAGATGACCCAATTTCAAACTTGTCCGAGCTTTCATCAAAACAATCATTCTGAGCAAATTTCAGGTTGATTGGGCAAAAGATGGGGCCTCTAGAGTGCACACAAGGTTTTTCTAAGATTTGACCCCGTGACCTAGTTTTTGACCCCAGATGACCCAATTTCGAACTTGTCCGAGATTTTATCAAGACAATCATTCTGAGCAAATTTTAAGTTGATTGGGCAAAAAATGTGGCCTCTAGAGTGCACACAAGGTTTTTCTAAGATTTGACCCCCTGACCTAGTTTTTGACCCCAGATGACCCAATTTCGAACTTGTCCGAGATTTCATCAAGACAATCATTCTGAGCAAATTTCAGGTTGATGGGGCAAAAAATGTGACCTCTAGAGTGCACACAAGGTTTTTCTAAGATTTGACCCTGTGCCCTAGTTTTTGACCCCAGATGACCCAATTTCAAACTTGTCCGAGATTTTATCAATACAATCATTCTGAGCAATTTTCAGGTTGATTGGGCAAAAAATGTGGCCTCTAGAGTGCACACAAGGTTTTTCTAAGATTTGACCCCGTGACCTAGTTTTTGACCCCAGATGACCCAATTTCGAACTTGTCCGAGATTTCATCAAGACAATCATTCTGAGCAAATTTCAGGTTGATTGGGAAAAAAATGTGGCCTCTAGAGTGCACACAAGGCAAAGTTTGACGGACGACGGACGACGGACACCGGACGCCGGACGACGGACGCCGGACACAGCGGTATCACAATAGCTCACCATGAGCACATTCGTGCTCAGGTGAGCTAAAAAAAGTCCAAAGTCAAAGATCAAGGTCACTAGGTCATGGTCTCAAGGTCATTGCATGAGGTATCCATATGTGATATATCAAGGCTCTATCTGAGATAGTGCATGAGATATAGGCCAGATTAAAGTTATTCAAAAGTATGTCAAACTCCAAGGTCAAGGTCACAAGGTCATGGTCCAAAATGAAAGGTCTTGGCGAGTAGTATCCATGTATGAAATATCAAGGCTGTATCTCTAATAGTGTCTGAGATATAGACTAGGATAAAGTTTTTCAAGTGAAGACGCGATGGGACGGGACACTGACACTAGGGCTGTGACATTAGCTCCCCGGACATAAAGTCCCGGCTCGCTAAAAAGTATCTTGACTCTAGTATAGCTGAATGCATCTATAGTTAAATACATAATGTATGTAAAGAATGCCCTACAGAATAAAGAACATTCCCTTCTTTAACAAGAGGGCCAAGATGGCCCTGCATCGCTCACCTGAGTGGACTTTGAGACAAACATCTTGCAAACTTCAAACTCGCACTTTTTATATGACCTAGATATCATCTAGATAAACATTCTGAACAATTTTCACAATGATGAGTAAATATTTAGGTTCTTATAGCAAAAACAAGATTTGACCTTTTAACCTAGTTTTTTACTTAACATTAGCCACTTTCTACATGACCCATTTATCAAAAAGATAAACAATTCTGAACTATTTTCACAATGATGAATAAATGTTTTGATTTGTTAGAGCAAAATCAAAATTTGACCTAGGTTTTGACCTCCCATGACCTACTTTATACATGCCCCAGATATTGTCAAAATAAACATTCTGAACAATTTTCACAATCATTCAGATATCATTATGGTTCTAAATGCAGAAACAAGATTTGACCCTGTGACCTAGTTTTTGACCTCACATGGTCCCATTTTTACATTGACCGGATATCATCAAGATAAATATTCTGAACAATTTTCACAACAACGATAAAGTAAATATTTTGGTTCCTAGAGCAAAAACAAAATTTGACCTAGTGACCTAGTTTTGAACCTCGAATGACCTGCTAATCATATTACCAAGATATCATCAAGATAAACATTCTGAACTTTCACAATGATTGAGTAAATATTTTGGTTCTTAAAGGAAAAACAAGATTTGACCTATTGATGTAGTTTCTGACCTCACATGACCCACTTTTAAAATGACCCAGATATCATCAAGATAAATATTTTGAACAATTTTCACAACCATAGAGTAAATATTTTGGTTCCTAGAGCAAAAACAAGATTAGACCTTGTGACCTAGTTTTAGACCTTGCATGATCCACTTTTCACATCACCAAGATATCATCAAGATAATCATTCTAATCAGTTTTCGCAATGATAAAGTAAATATTTTGGATCTTAGGCCCAAAACAAAATTTGACCTAGTGACCTAGTTTTTAACCTTGAATGACCTGCTATTCATATCATCAAGGTATCATCAAGATAAACATTCTGAACTTTCACAATGATTGAGTAAATATTTTGGTTCTTACAGGAAAAACAAGATTTGACCTATTGACCTAGTTTCTGACCTCACATGACCCACTTTTAAAATGACCCAGATTCATCAAGATAAACATTCTGAACAATTTTCACAATGTTTAAGTATATATTTCCGTTCTGAAAGCAAAAGCAAAATTTGACCCAATGACCTAGTTTTTGACCTTACATGACCCACACTTTGTACATAAGCTAGATATCAAGATAAGTATTTAGGATAGTTTTGACAAAGTTTTGGGACTATATTGGCATCTCTATAGCAAAAGGAAGGATTCTGTAATATTTGAACTTGTGACCTAGTTTTTGACCTTGAATAACCCACCTTTGATCATGACCAAGATATCACCAAGATAAAGATTTAGGACAATTTTGACAAAGTTTGGACCAAATTTGGCACTTCCAGAGCAAAAGGGAGGATTTTACGAGATTTGGCCTCATGACCTAGTTTATGACCTGGCATGATCTACATCTTGAATTGATCTAAATATCATCAGGACAATTTTGAGAAAGTTTGGGCCAAAACTGGCATGTCCTGAACAAAATGAAGGATTTTAAAAGATTTGACCTTGTGACCTAGTTTTTGACCTTGTATGACCCACTTTTTATCATTTCATAGATATAATCAAGATAAACATTCAGGACAATTTTGACAAAGTTTGGACAAGAATTGGCACTTCCAGAGCAAAAGAAAGGATTTTGTAAGATTTGACCTCTTGACCTAATTAATGAAGTAGCATGACCCACTTCCTGACTTGACCTTGATATCATCAAAATAAAACATTCATGACAATTTCTACAAAGTTTGGACCAAAATTGGTACTTCCAGTGTAAAAAGATGGATTATACAATATTTGACCTAGTGACCTAGTTTTTGACCTGGCTTGACCTATTTTTTATCATGACCTAAATATCATCAAGACAAATATTCTGAGCAATTTTCACAACGATTGAGCAATAGATGTGGCCCCTAGAGCAGAACGAAGATTTGACCTAGTGACCTACTTTTTGACCCCATTATGGCCCCGATTCAAATTCTTTGAAGTTTTTTGAAAAAGCATGACCCATAGATCATATGTGTGAAATATGAATGAATTCTACCAAGTACTTTAGGAGAAGATTTTTTTGTGAAAAGTTGACGTACAGACAGATACAGACGCCGGACAACAGACCGATCACAATACCTCACCTCGAGCACTTGCCCTCAGGTGAGCTAAAAACAAGGACTTCTCTTTTGACATTTGGGAAAGGGTTCAGCATTATGGTGATTTGCCCAGTTTTCGTGGATGAGCCCATTTTCGTGGTATTACGAATATATTACGCCATTCTAAACACGCGACGTCTACACGCTAGAATTTTGTCAACAAACATCCCACCCCCATCTTCACTCGCTTCAAATAAAGTAAACAAAGAAAATGTTTATTCAAGGGACATAACCTATGACAATTCTTGTGAGGGTTGTTCAATACATTTTACGCAATGAATCAAATAGGCAGAGGTACTTGTGATGCTCCTATCATTACATCAGCCAGTGTATTTTTTTAAAAAACAACTTTTAATTATTCACAAGGAATGTTAGATTGATGAAGTGCCCAATTTTGGGAGGAAAATTTGGAAACAAGAATTTGTCACTGATTTATTGAATGACCCACGAATTCTGGAGCCTCAATTCCGATGACGTCAGAGGTCAACAGCTTATCCAAAATGGCTTTCAATGTAAAAGAAATAACACACAACTGACTTAAATGTATGGAATTAATAAAAAATCAAATATTTTCAAATGTTATTTAGTAATTGTTGTAGCACTGACTTGTTCTCGTCTTCCGGGAGTTTCCTTTGAATTATTAATACCACGAAAACTGGACCAACCATCATAAATGTATCAAAAAGTTACATTCACCATATCGTTGCTTTTTAACGAAAACCTTGTAACTGCAGCCTGTTTTAAGCTGCAGTTACGAGATTTCCTTTGAAAAGCAGCAATATGTTATAAACAAGTAAATCTAACCTGGTAGGTGTTGTCAAAACTGTCATACATAAACCTGGTTATTAACGAAGTTTTACCAACTGAAAAACAAAAACATATTAAATTAGTTTAACCCATTTTCACACATAATGACTCTTTCTGACGCCCAACAAGTCAGCATTGCTTTTATCTGTTCTGTCTGACTTTCCCAAAATAAAGTGGCAATCACAAACGTTATTTGAAAGCGTTTTTAAACTCAAGTCCTGTCTACCACACCATCAAGCTTTTAAAAATCCTAATTTTTTTTGAAAAGAGAGAAATCTACAATTATTTTACAGTTTATTCAGTCTATGATCACACCCATACACGCAACAATGATTGTGTCCGCCCATTTTTACGATTTAACGAATCACATTAGTAAAGTAAGTACGAGGAAAAAAAGTGCACCCGACGTGGGACTCGAACCCACAACCCCCGGATTACTAGTCGGACGCTCTAACCACTGAGCTAGCTGGGCACATGGTCGTGTTTCTACCCAACGTCACTACACTCCTCCCCCTCATTTCTTGGGAGTCTGCCACTCCCCGGTTCCTAGGACCACCAGGTGCAGCATCTGGCACTCACCAGTTTACCTCGTCGCCATTAAAGTAAATACGAGGAGAAAAAGTGCACCCGACGTGGGACTCGAACCCACAACCCCCGGATTACTAGTCGGACGCTCTAACCACTGAGCTAGCCGGGCACATGGTCGTGTTTCTACCCAACATCACTACAGTAGCAGATTAATCTGTCATGCCTATTAACCCATTAGAAAATGATTATCGAATTGCCCCCTGGACAAAAACTGGCAGGGGAGATTCGGTATAACTCGGACACAAAACGTAGTCTCTGTCAGAACACCATAGATATCGCACTCTCTCGGACAGACAAGCTTCTGAATCAACAACGAACACAATGAAGTATTCCAATTCTAAACTAATTTCATTGGCTAAAACAGTTAAAACAAAGCCATTTTTAAGCCAAGGCAGATAATTTTACGAAATAAAGTATACTATCAGAGTAAGGTAAACTCGGACATTGACACATTCAATGAACAGGGAATCTCGGACGCAACTGTTGTTTTAACACATTCCAAAACGATAAAGTTTTGCACTGCTCCAATTTGAAAGCTGTTGCAGTCGACATCATTTATGTTGCTAATTCGCCAGAGTTCCCACTCTAAAATTTTTTTGGGAGTGCATGCACTCCCTGGAGTAAAAAGTTTGGAGTGCAAAATGAAAACTGGGGGTGCACTGAATTACGATAAAAACTGTTTTTTAAAAGGATTTTTCCATTGTGTGGAAATGATTCAGTTAAGTAATGACGAGTGACAGGTGTTTGAATTTCAGAGGTTTGTTGACATGAACAGAAATAGCATTTCCCAAACCATTTTACCTTTTTGAACTTGCATCTAAACCCAATCAGCGAACATCATTAACACAAGTTGTCATTCCCATCCATTTTTCAGTTGCTATTGTGCTTACAGTTTGGAAAAACAATCATTCTGTTGACATTTTTGTTTCAATTTTACAGCAAGCAGACAGCATGGTTTGTGACACAATAATCAAATACTTTTGAGATATGCTTGTTGATTGGTTTATTGAAGGCTATCAGCGAGTGTCTTTGAAAACAGGGTGCTCACAATAATTACTCATCATGAAACTTACATTCTGAATGCAAACTATAAAGTTATACGTCAATGGGCAATTACATCCTTACTTAACCAGTTTTAACCAACAAAATATAATTTCATTGACTTAGAAATATTTGTTCCTGTCAAACAGAGAACCTTTTCACGACAAACATTTTTTAAAGCTGTTTCCATCATTTGAATTCAGTGCGTGCATGCACCCTTTACCCAGAATTTGCGTGCATGATCAGGGTTCAACATTAACTTTTTTGGCTACAAGACCACCGGGCTTGCTGCTGCCAGATGCTATGAGCCCGGACCAGATGTGCGCTAGCCCTGACCAAAAGTTTCCATTTCGGGAGAAATGGTGGTGAAACAATATGTCGACTTATGGCTGTATCGCGATATTTTACCTTACTATAGTGATAGGTCGATAGAACTTCTAAAAGTCGGTAAATATCACGATTGTTCTTTCGACTATCCGTTGTTTACGAAAGTTTCCTTCAAAGCGAAAGTAGAACCAAAATCAACAGCAGCAGAGTCCAGTAAACGCTTGATTCTCAGTAAACATGCACTTAAAAGTTAAAAAAGCGTTTCAAAGATCATGAGTAAATTACATTTGCCCTAGAGGGATACTCTAAATGAAGTTAATTGATCAATTACTTGGGCAGTAATTTTCTAATCTCACAGGTGCGTGGAAGAATCTATTTTGAAACAAGTCAAATCGGGTTAGAAAAATGATCAATGAAGGCATTTTGCACACAGGAATAAATATAAAAAGTATTCTGTTTTTGTAGGAAATTGGTTTGACTTTCAGAAAATAACTGAATTTGAAGCGTATTCGATCGTTTTCAGCACAGTTGTAAGTTTCCGAATTTTCTTCTCTGCTTCATTTCCCCGATTACCTACTCAAGATGTCAGGTGATAATAAGGTCCTCCCATTTATGCAAATTTCTCATGATCTCTTCCTTGCCCATGCGCATCATTAGCGAATATTGTAAAAAAGTAAACAAACCAGAAAGGAAACCTCTAAATATGCGAAAACAAGAGCTGTCACTGTAAGATGACAATGCCCCCGACACCGCTTTGATTTTAAATTATGGCCAATCTATGTTCAAGGTCAAGGTCATCCAGGGGTCAAGGTCACCAAAGTATGTGCCTACAGAAAGGTAATGTACCAAGGAATGTTGTGGTAAAGTATGAAGCGAATATGTTAAGTACAGTACAGCTCGCGCGTTTTTTGCCTAAAACGCTCGCCCACCGCGGTCAAAAAAAATTAGGATGGAAAATCGCGGGGATTTGCCATCGCGGCCACAGCGTTTTTCCACTCGAAATCTTCTTGCATCACCGTGAATCGCCGCGTTCGGGTGGAAATGCCAGGTAAGGCCAA
The DNA here is from genome assembly GCA_963680895.1 of Fragum sueziense. Lineage (NCBI taxonomy): Eukaryota > Metazoa > Mollusca > Bivalvia > Cardiida > Cardiidae > Fragum > Fragum sueziense. The sequence continues at coordinate 36,662,986 of OY804607.1, read as the reverse complement.
TATTATCCTACAGCGCTCAGTATTAAGGGGGAATGCTCCAGTTTTTCGGAACACTCGGTCATTACTGTAGTAAATTAAATGTTTCGTACCAATATGTTTCGCTACCATATTTTCAATAATAAAACACATCATTACAATTTACCATTTTCGGCGGTAAAAGTGTATTTATTATGCAAAACTGATTTCCTCAAGATGGAAATCGATTATTTAGAGCAAGACAGTCGTAAGTGTGTATGCAGTTACCACTGTTTTGCGTCATTTTATTCATGTGTAGCTGATAAAAAATGCTGTAATTCACTAATAAGTGCGCTGACCTATACATTTTCTTTTTGAATTATTACCAGGACATGTTGCTTAATACAATGAGGGAGTTTCATCAAATTCTATTATGTAGAACTTGAAATATTTCCAAAAATATGCACATTTTGACATAAAACACCCCAGCTTCGTAGATCTAACCGAACACGTGAGCATGCTGTTTTATACATTTACACGTTTATAATAGCACATATTTTGGGTTTTCTATTCTTTTTAAATGTCAGACGTTACTTTAAGTCTGTTTTCGGGACCAAACGATGAATATACAGCATTTTATTAGCATTTTAGTGACCTTGGAAAGGTGCAAGAAATTGTGCATTTTTTCGATGTAGGGGTATGTGATACGAAAGCCTATAAAATTCAAACAAGATCGCTGACCCTCCATTTTTATTTTATTTTTCAGTTGGTAATAACATGTAATTTCAACATACAAAATATAAATAAATTCTATTATTGGGAAAAAATTTAGGAAACTGGAGCATTCCCCCTTAAATGCGTTTTTGTTAAGTTTATATTATTTCATCCTGAGCGTGTTTTTAACCCATTACTGCACAGTGACGCCTTTTGACTCCCGCACAAGAAAATACCTGGGAAAACATTGTGGAAAATGAAGAAATTGCTTGTGACAAGCAATTTCCTCATTTTCCACAATATTTTCTAACCAAAAATGGAAATATTTGTAAAATTTTGTCAACTTGAAATGGTCGTCTGCAATACCTTTCAAATTGGAACAGTCCAAAATTTTGCTGTCTGGTAATGGGTTAAATTGATTTACAGAACTATTTCAGAAATAAAGAGAATGTTATATTAAATACAAAGATTTTCTATAAATTTCTATGAAGTCCGGTTTTTCGTTTTTGTAAATTAAAATATATAGTTATAGGTTATTATATGATATAGAACAGGTTATTTCCACTTCTTTGTACATTATATTATGCTTTGTTTTGCTTGATTTAATTCAATTAACTTTTTATATAATATTCTGTTTTTTGCAGATACATGTACGTGAAATCGTAAACTGCATGTTGGCTTCCCGCTGATAAATACGAAGAGTTTCTCTGTTTGAATTACATATAAAAGTAATGCGTATTTGACTACTTTTCAGTTTATAAAATAAACCAGTTAACCTGCGACTGGGATTTAAGGTATATTTTTACCATGTTGGAACTTGCATGCATGTTGAAAGAAACACCAATGTTTTATGCATGACGCTACATTCTTAGTTACGCCATTTCCAAAATTGCGATTTGGTACGTCCTATTAAAAATCTACTCATACGATAAGTTGGATGTTGCTGAAAACAGGATTGTGAAGGATATATTACAACAATAGGAACTAGATAATGAGACACAAGAAGACCAGGGTAGTAATCAGTATGTTCTTCTTTTATCTTAATATTCTCAAAGCTGAGCACTGCAGAAAACAGATCAGAAAATATCGATAAAAAATTGTCTACAATATACAGGTAGCATAGAAAATATTGCGGTAGCAGGGGAAATGTTGATCATCAGTATTTCTTCTTTTGTCTCAATTTGTTCAAGTCTTGTGTATGTATGTGTTATTCTATAATTACATGCGCTTCCAAAAAACTAATTTTGTGCAATCATCACTGCACAAAGTATCTGCAATTATTTTGTAATCTATATGCATGAAGGCCGTGTAGCAAAGATAAAAGAAAAATAACTTTGAATACGTTGAAAAGAAGGCAAAAGGGTCATTTTTCTGTTGACGTAGAAGAAGAATCCACAAACCCATTCAAAATTAACAAAAATCAAATCTGCAAAGGCATTCTTATCTTATCAAAACCTAATAAATAATTAAATAAAACCCAATAATTACGATAAATCAGCCAGAAAATACAGGCTTACAGTACCTGTCCGCCCAAATCACTGAGAATCGCGGCGAAAAAATCGCGGCGATTCCCGCGATTTCGGGTGGTAAAACACGCTCGCTGCGGCCACCGCGTTTTTCCACCCAAAACCACCCGAAATTCAATCGCGGCGATGCGCGGAAATAGGCAAAAAACGCGCGAGCTGTACTGTAATAAGGAAGTTATGGCCAATGTTAAAGTTTTTGGACGGAATGACGGACAGACGGACGGACAGACAGACGGACAAGTCAAATTTATGATGCCTCCCTATCGGGGCATAAAAAGTCAAGTTAAAAAATCTCAAATGAATGTATCCTCCGTTTCAATTATGGTGAAAGTGAATTTTAGATTTGAAGTTAGGACGACCAGTCGGGCTAGCATCTTTTGGGTCTTACTAGCCCGGATGAAGCAACAGGCAATGAATGTCTGTCGGACGTGCCTTAGTGTTGAACCTTGGTGATTTTTCTTTTCTGTACGTGAATTACGCACATATGTGCGTGAATGGGACCTCTGATTCGCGCATGAAAATCAGATAAACATGGAGAAATCATCTAGTGTCCGAGTTTAAAATAGCTAAATACGATAATACGTCGGGTAAAGTCGGACACTACGTCACAGAAATGAGTAAACTTCCCCACATGTTACGATACATGTCACATGGTGCCTCCTTTCAGGCGCATTCGATTGATGACGCGTTATACCTATAAATACAGCTGATTTTGGGAAATACTTCATAAAGACATTTTATTTATAAAGAGAAACATCTGGCTGTCCGAGATTACCCACATGTCCGAGAAATCCCGAATCTCCCCTAGTAAAAATATGGCTTGTGCGCATGCTTGTCATTTGCTTGAAATAACTGTATCGCTAAGACGTGTTGAGACATTCTACACATAAATTGACCATAAATGCTATTGTAAGTCATACAATAGTACAAGAAACTTTCAGATATTCATGTTTAAAGGGGGACAAGCTAGGCTGTCGAAAATGCAAATGGCACAATAATTACAAACCAGAAATAACGTATGAAATTACCAACCTGAAGGGGTAGATCATTTATGTCCATTGTTACCACTTGTCGAGCTTTATTAAGTATTAAAATCCAAGTCAATTAATAACATGCTGGTCGTCCTTGTTTTTGTTTTGTAACGGCTACATATGCCCAACCTTCAAAAATCAATTACGTCAGAGATACCAGGGATTATTCTGGCTGGAAAAATGTATGAGAGAAAATGTTCCAATTGCTGAAAAACTTTGAGAGATTTTGAATTTCTATGAGATTTTTTTCTTACGTTATTTTCAGGAATCTAACTTTATAGAAATATATCCTATATAATCACACAAGAGTATTATTATCAAAAATCAAGCTTTTTAAACAATTGAATTGAGAGCTCTCTGAAATCAGTTACCACAATAAATGGTCACTGTGATTGAAATGTTTCAGAAATTCTGTGTAGCAAATTTCCTCTGTCAGAGTGAAAATATAAAGATTAGGTGACAAATGGACCAAAAGTAATTTCTCCTCTCCCAAAAACGATTTCTGTCAGAAAAATAATCATAATTAATAGAAGGGTCATGTTTCAATGTCGGGACTGGTTTTCAACTGGGAAAAGATGATGCAATATTATGGTATAGATTTGTAAACAAGACATGGAGAAAAATCTTTGGTTAATTGCAAGTTCTTTTTATCGTAATTTTTCGAAAGAAATGTAAAAACATTCCTTTTTTGCGTACTGTATTGTCCCCCTGAAAAGAGCTGCCATCGTTGACGGACATTATATTAGGCTCTAAACGCAATTGACATGCCGGTGTGCATCGTCTTTTGATTGAAAATTGGTGATTGATACCTAAATAAATGATTTGTTAATCTAATTTTCATTCCTTTGGCTGAATTTTCCTTTAAGAAACATAAAAGCAGACGCCAGTTCTTTCTATTATTTCTTGTTCATCTACGCAACTTCTCGGCTCAGAAATGATAAGGAAAAATACCGAGTAGACCAATTGTTACGAATATCCGGTACCCTGCATTCAATTTTGGAGCTTGTTTTACTTATAGAATGCTGAGAACCAATCGAGTTTACTTTTCTGATTTCCGCTTTTTTGACAGCTGATCAGCTGAGTTTTCGTCCGTTTTTTCGGTGCTCATCGATTTCAAATTGGTATGCGAGATTTTGTTCCAATTGAGAAAGATCTATGCGATATAAGGCATTTATAGGCGAGAATCTCGCGATTTCGCGGCCCAAAATTATCCCTGAGATACGTCATCTGTGCTCAGCGAGATTTAACACACAGTACAACCGGCTGCGTAGAAAGTCAACGAAGACAGATTCGGCATCTGATGTCATGTGCATGGTAGGTCAAATGAATTTACTTTTATAAATAAATAAACGAAAGGATCTTTGGTATTCTATAGTTGATAAATACGCGTATAAATGTTCAGTGCTTGTACAAAATAAACCTTTTCACATATTCCTCGCAAATAAGGTCACAGTCATCGACACAGCCGGTTGTACGGTGTGTTAATAACGCGGAGGTGTGTCTCGTTGACCTTGACCTTGTCTTGTTTTGAAGTAAAAATAGAATGTGTAAACACGCTTTCAAAGGATTGATCTATAGCAAAGGAAAGATGTTTTTTCGCCGAGATTGAGGTTTTTATACATTGCTAATTGTTTTCCCATGCACAAATATGAGTTCCCGAACAGTTTGGTAGCATAAAAACATAGAATGAGCCCCTTTAACGTAAAGACAATAAAAATCTCCACCCAAAAACTTTGTTTTGAGATTTTGACAGATCTGTCAAATCAAGCTTACCGCTTTGTTCTCCAAGAAAGACCAATTTAAATTTCCTCAATGGATTTCCAAATTCACCGCTGGAACCCATCTTTATTCTAAGATACCCTGCGTTATGTGGTTTTTCTGTCTCAAGTAAATAATTAAGTCTAAACGCAAAAATTGACGATGTAAATTATGTCGCTCTGTAAACCGGAAGTTTAGCCACGTTCTGAGTAATCACGCATGCGCATACATTTTGTATCATAGACTGGATTTTAACATGTGATAGACTAGAAAAAAAATGACGTGTTAAGCAAAAAGGTACTTATATGAAACCTGGGTCAAATTAACGAACACTAAAAGAAAAAAAAAGCATGATTTTAAGTTTGCAATTTCACTGTTTAACAGTTCTACATTCATAAGTTGTTGAAGGCGAACTAATTGATATCAACATTTTCTCCTTTTGTCTTGCAATGTTTCCCCGTAGGTTTTGTAACTTGATGATTACGTCAAAAGCATGGACCCATTTTACCAACGGATTTGCGAATATATTTAGCCTAAATTTGTACATTAAATAACGATAACGTAAATTTTGAAAAGGGAATAAATGATCAGAATGAAATTCTAGCTTAGGCCTACGGATCCGTACTAAGGTAGCCTACAGACCCACACCAATCAAATCGAGTCTTGAGAATAACATTAGTTGTATTTTCGAACCCCCTTCACGAAAGTCCTAGATCCGCCACTGAGTCTATTGTAGACTGGTACTGTCTGCAGGAGTTTTTAAATCTAAAAATAAAGAGCGTTAATTTTGTGCTTTGAATATGTAAAAGACTAGGCCTTAAGTTTTTGGTCATAAAAGTAATTTAAAGCAAAAGCTCTAATTACAGGGGTAAATGTAAAAAGTGCACAATGAGTAGGGAATCGAGGCCAGATTGCAAGCAAACAGTGGCAAAGTGAGGCTGGACTGGATTGATGATGGCTAATCCGAGTTTTCTCTGATGAAATTCGCTTTTTGATATGTTGATGTCACTCATATAAATGAGTGACACCAACATATCAAAGAGCGAGATTCATCAGAGAAAACTCGTATTAGATGATGGAAGGCTGATCCATAATCATATCGTCCGAGAGAAGAAGGAATGTGCATGATAGTAAGTTAGTAAGTATGATCTGGAATGGAAATGTTATATTCAGAGCTAAATATAATGGGTGATGAGGGGTGATGACTTTTAAAATGAAATATTTCACTAAACATTCATCAAAGCCTATATTGTGAGTACTCATTTGAATCGTCCTATCGAGACGAACTCACCTTTTCAGACAATCCCAAAAGTGTTCGATAGCAGACGTGTTCTCGAATAAGGGCAGTAACCTTGATTCGCTGAACAACCGTCGTGTGAAAGCAACAGTGTGTGCAAGTGCGCCATCCTTTTGCAACATGCCATTGACTCTTTCTACATGATGTCAGGGACAACAAGGCGCAACACATTGTCAACGTACTTACGAGTATCGCCTTTGGCATTTCATTTGTTTGTCCCAGCCTGCCTGCCTGTGCGTTTGGGTAAATTCCATGACTTTATGCGAACAACCGAAGCATAGCCCTGCGACTCTTAAACTGAATAAGACCGTATTTGGATGGATAAGTTGTCTTAAAAGGCGAAAATTATCCCAAAATTTAGTCAATAACAGATATAAAACGGTTTGCTTCTGGTTGAAAAATTCATTTGCGTTGGCTTATCCATGTCTGTCAATGTTCATTTATGTGGAATCTGCTGCTATTAGGAATTTGTTCAAATCTTCAGAGCTCTTTGGCTAATACCCTAACGACTGATTGTAAATTGCCCAGTCAATGACCTGGATCGATCCTGCACTTTTGCGTTTGTTATAACAAGGTACCACAACCTTGAAATTGAAGAAAATTTAGACGCCAAGCTTTTAAGACCCTGCCAATTGAATTTTTCAGAACTCAAATTCAAGTGATATGTCGACGGCTGTTTTCCGGAAGTTATGACAAAGCGCTTAGTGCGCACAGTGACATTCTTTTATGTTTTTACTGTGTAACTGACAACACATCTTTTAGGATTGTTTCTTAACTTGCAAGACGTTATACGTGTTTAACGTAAAATAATAAAGGGACGTAATTCTGGCTTGTTCGTTGGAAAATGAAATATTTCATCTAATATTTCTACCATAATCCTTCCTTGCGAACTATAGAAAGTACCATTTTTGATCCTGGTTTGTTAAAAACAAAAATATCGAAATTTGAAAATGTTGCGTTACTTTATGTGGTAAGTGTATATAACACATTAACCCCAAACACATAGTGTTTGTTTTAAAAATACAATAATTGTGCATGACAACATTATGGTAAAAGAAGAGATGGTCTATTTTGAACAATTTCTTAATTCCCATAATGTTTTCATGCTCAATGACTTGTATACAAAATGCTTTATTTTAATCTTTTTTTGATATGAAATGACTCTATATCACTCTTTTTTGAAGTCGTAGTGGCATATATTTTCAACTGCTCGCGTTAATTTTATGCGTCGACGCGTAAATATGCGCGTCGACGTATAAGATTTATGCGAGCAGTTGAAAAAAATATGCGTCGACGCGTAAATTTTACGCGAGCAGGGGTAAAAAATGTGAAACCGAGGCTGGCCAATGGGAGAGGCGGTTAGAAACAATTCCCTTTATACCATAAAATTGATGGATGAAACGAAGGATCTGATTGGTTAATAGAGAAAATACACGTCGATGCGTATATTTACGCGAGCAGTTGAAAATTTACGCGTCGACGCATAAATTTTCAACTGCTCGCGTAAATTTTATGCGTCGGCGCGTAAATATACGCGTCGACGCATAAAATTTTCGCGTCGACACGTATATTTTATGCGTGCACGCTCTTAATAGACTTTTGACCCATTTGGTACGTCATATGGCTGAGGGAGGCACCCCACAACGGGAATGCTTCCGGGTCGTAGTGCACGATCATAGTTCCGTCAAAAAATAGATTTCTCCTTTTGTTGCATTGATTCTGTGTCTATAGAATAGGCAGATGAATGAAATGTGGTTCTGCATACTGGTAGACTAACAGTGTACTGCTAGGATGTGATCTTTAAGGACCTAGTTTCTTGCGCATTCGTGACCTTCCAGGTCAGGGTTGTGTCACATGCAGATCCCGAAAGAGATGGCATATTGATATGGGTGATTGTGTTCACGGAAGCGTGATTGAAGCTTATGATGTTATTGGTACCATTGTCTTGGTAGTAAATTAAAGACCAGTGAATGGCCAATCAGGCAGACTCAGTAAAATGTACCACGGAGATTTATAAGAGAATATAAATTTAGATGCTGTCAAATAGACCCGTTTTACTATTATTATACATGTATGTAATAGGCCTTTTTCGCTGAGGAGTCACACCTGAGGAGTTTTTTTTTCGATTTTGTGAATCAGGTACAGGAGGCGGACATACGTTTTTAAGGAACACTTCCTTGACCAGAACATTTTTAGTTTTTGTAGCCAATTTCTTTTTATTTCACGCCAAAATAATGATAAGGCCCTTTACCGTGAGACAGCGTTATGTAGGCTACAGTCTCCTTAGCATAGGCCTCAGTCTGACATGCTTCCCTTTTTCTTTATCTAAACTTTAAAAAATAACTATAACTTTTCCTTTAAAAAATTAACAATAAAAATCGTATCGGTGACAGATGCCGCAATATTTCATTACGGTATCGACATCTTTTGATTTTAGATTTTGAATTATCTTATTGATGACTAGACCAGGCTACAATCTCCATAGAAACTGAGAAGAGTGATAACAAGTCACGTGGATTCTCGCTATCGTAAACGTACAATTTGTCATTTTCAAGGATTTGTTTTCGTGACGCAAGGCACAGAGACCACGATAAAAAGAAATCGTTGTAAAAAATCGCAAATCAAGTTGAATTTCCAAATGAAATAATTCAAGAAGGCTAAATATCGCTCTGATTTGAGCGATATTTCAATTTCGAGTATGCACTAATTTTCAGTTTGTACTAGGCTAGTATATTGTTTGAATTTGTTTCCCACTGCCGATCACAGCAACTCGATCGAACCCGATCAAGCGATCGAGTACAGATCGAGCTCGGTCTGCATGAGTAATCGTGAGTGATCGGGTGATCGAGCTTGATTTGCATTGGCCAGACTTCCTACATTTTTGCTCCCCCGATCAAATCGACTGTAGGGATTGTGTTTGATCGACTAGAAATCAAACAGAAGTGATTTGGTCTTTTTTGGTCGGGATATTAAAGCGATCGAGTTGAATGCTCGATTTGATTTGATCGGCGGTGGGAAATTAACATTTAGGAAAGGATTGGTTGAAATGAAATTAATAGTGGGTCAAATGAGAAATTATGAATATTGCATTAACATCCTTTTGAAACATGTTTATTATGTTGTTAACCCTTTCCCAAACAATACCTGGTTTTGACGTCCCTAATAGAAAATGCTTGGGAAAACATTGAAACAAAAGAAGAAACTGCTGATAACCAGCAGTTTCTCCTTTTGTCTCAATGTTTTCTGTGCCATATTTTACACAAATCCTATCTTTTATAACATTAATTTTGTCTTTTGTAGCAGTTTTTGAAATGGATCACCCTAAAATTTTGTTGTTTGGGAAAGGGTTAATTAATGTCGCGTGTTGCTAATAATTGTAGGGTCATTCACCCATGAGATTTAGTATCGGTAACGCGTCACCCAAAAAAAAGCAACCCGCGGCAGCGCAGTTGCTTCTGCATCTGCTTCTCAACTGAGAGATCCCGGGTTCGATCCCCGGCCGAGGCAAATATCCTTTCTGACAAAAAATGTCACCCATTTTTGATAATTGTTAACTATAAGGGAATAAGGGCGATCAGCTGGAGGCTCGGATAGGATGTTGTAGTAGTTTTGGTATGTGAAAGAACAGGAATCCAAGGTTGGATGATTCATCCATCGTAATATGACCATATCAGTTGAAAACGGCATAAACCCCAATAAATTAATAAATCAAGCGTCACACAAGAAGTGCTATCCATATACAGAGGTTTTCGCTCCTATTAACCCATTACCGGACGGCAAAAATTTAGACTGTCCAAATTCAAAGATGCTGCAGACGACAATTTTAAGTGAATGATTAAAAAACCGTTTGGTCAATTTTGGTGGAAAACATTTTGGTAAAAGAAGAAATTGCTTGTCAAAAACAAATTCTTTATTTTTCACAATGTTTTCCACTTTTTTATCTTTTAGGGAGTGAAAAAGAGTCAATGTGCACTTCAAGGGCGGCTCCAGGATTTTTTCCAGGGGTGGGGGGTGAGGGGGGGTTCTGGGGGGGGGGGGTTGTGCCCAATCCCTTCAAAATTTTTCCAAGCGAGGTCCAAGTCCAAATTGTGGCTTTAAAAATGTGTAAATTTATATAGTCAAAATTTGATTTTCGGCCAATGCCGGGAGGGGGGGGGGTCGGACCCCCTCCCCGACCCCCTCTAGATCCGCCCATGTACAATTACTTTATCTCGTCAAAATTCCTAAAGTATAAGATGACAAATTAAATAAAGCATACATTGAAGCGGACGATTTTTCGGTGTGACTTTTCCCCAAAAGTCACGTGGGTGGGCTGGCCTTTTATTTTGGCTAAATACATTAATAATATATAAGTTTGGAGTTATGACTTCGATGGCTTGGATGATACGTTGATGGCAACAAGCAAAACAATAGGCGCTACAATTTGGATCTGAACTGCGAGAAAAGGGTGCTTGTAGCACATCGAATATAAATAAGCATGTATTTGCGTAGTCCTGAAGCCCTATCTTGTGTATCAGTATCAATATACATATTAGTCCAGTCATTCTAGCCAAAAATAGGGACTAACCTTCAACTAATTGCAACAGAAATCATTCTTGTCTTTTTAAGTAGCATTTGGTATTGTACACAACATATAAAAAGTCTCCAGTAATCCGAGAGTGTGAAATCACAAAAATGAGGAATTAAGTAAAAGATTTCGGATAGATGTACTATCCGAATACTATTCCACTTAAACTTTCAAATGTATCTTTTTATGAGAAAATATATCATTTGAATGGATTTCGTGCATTTATTTTATTGGTTTTATCCAAGTGTCTACATAAGAGTCTAGAAAGGTAAATTTGTTACGAAAAAGAAATTATTTTCTGTAATTTTCGTCACCAACAAAATTTTCCTTTTAAAACAACGTTCTCCATGCCTACCCGGCATTTTTAATCATAATCCAACAATTATAATGAAACTTTTAGCAACATATATTAATCAGCATATTTTTTATACTGAATACTACCCTATTATTATTATGCTTGATAGGTTTTTTGAAGGTTGAAATTCGGATAAACATGTACTGTCCGGATACTCTTCCTTTTGTACTTTCAGTTTCGTGTATATAGGAGTGATTTCGGTAGTTACCAATGTGTATAGAAATAAAAACCCATTTATAATGAATTTTGAGTATTAGAAATTGTCAACAGAGTATTTTTCATTTGTTTCAACACTTTTAAATTGAGTCTGGACAATGGAAAAGTTCAGACTAATGGCCTACAGGCCTAGGCCTATATAGGCCTAGCCGACGGCATTTGAGACATCCGTGGAACAAGATCAGAAATGAAGCATTATCAAGATCCATGTAGTTGCAATACTGTAACCCAAACCTTTTTGAATTTTGATCTGGGTTTCGGTTACAATTGCTTCGTATATGTTGCAATGGAGCAGGTACTCGGGTAATTCATTCCAGCAAGTTTAGCATAGTCAAACTTCTAAATAAAGCTATAGAATGTAGTTAGAATGTTACCTGTCGACAGGTTAACCATTTTCCTATCAATCCAGCATGGTTTTATGTTGAAATCACTTTCAAATAAAGTTCAATTTAATTTTGAAGCGGACTACCCACCCATTGTTTTCTACTTAGACTTGAATTTTGAGTTGAAAGAAAAAAATGATAAAAACATTCTTGTTGATACCTTTTCAACACATTTGTAACATGGAATAGGCCTATGTGTTTATGGAATTTAATATTGATAACATATGTTGGTATTCAAATATTTTGCAAAACAAGGGCCGTCAGAGACGGACAATGCTCCCCGAATAAGGCATTGTCAGAATAAATGTATGCCATGGAGAGCACTTTATTGTCAAGGGCATCTGATTTGCTACTCAAATATGAAATTTCATCAAATTCTGACCATTAGACTAGGAGAAATTAGAGAAAAACTATATTTCACCATAAGTCCCATTTTCCCATGACAAGGCCTCAAATCCAAAAACGGGGAAAAGGACATCGGCATTTTGTCACAGGGAGTTCACATGGTAAGTTTCATTTGATTTGGCCCAAGGGTTATGGAGATATTGCTTCGGACGGACGGACGGACGGACACACGGACGGACAGAATGACGGACGGACAGGACGGACGGACGGACGGACAGACGAAGCGGCGACTATATGCTCTCCCTTCGGGGAGCATAAAAAAGTGTATTTTCCACAAACCAATACCCACCATCAAGTTTGTGGCTACGATATCGCAGCTAAGATCCATGCTGCTCAATTAAATGTAATGAAACAGATATTGGATAATAGCACGGATCTAAATCAGACAGTGTAGGTCCATGGCCCATGCTGACCAAGTGCGGACACAGGCATTTTCCTAAAGGGAACAAGCGTTTGATAAGAATGTTTTACAAAATTGAGGGGGTGTCCCGATCCACAACGCCATGTCTTCTCATTTCAAACAGAAAATGAATTTGATCTTGAATGGGTCCCCGGTGGCTTTTGAAAACACCACGGATAAAGATCAGCGCGCAAAATATCCAATACGTTAATCTGTTGCTTATCTTAAGGCGCGTCCCCATTGCCGACCAAATCAGCTCCATAAAGCAATCGAGTACTGATCGAGCTTGGTCGGCAAGAGTGATCGGGAAGATCGAGCGTGGTTGGCAAAAATGATCGTGAATTAATCGACTAGAAATAAAGTCGTGTAAATACATTTGATCGAGTTTAATCAGGTTTGATCGGGGAATTTAGGCGATCAAGTTGATCGAGTTGATTTGGTCGGCAATGCGAACGCGGCTTTATACTTCTACAAGTCTACTATATTTGCGTATTGGGAGGGATAATGGTCGATCTGGGAATCAAACTCGAGCTAATCAGTTAACATCCCTGGATTGATCCCAATATTTTAATCACAGGTGGAAAACTCCTAAATACTGCGTCTATTTCATGTCCGTTCAGATTTTATCATGTATATCAGCAGTGGTCGTACATGGTATGGTCGTATATGGTATGACGTCTTTATGTGACAAAACCTCGACAAAATTCGAATGAGCAGGTGATAAGAAAAACTAAAATGTAAGCATTTCATCCAAATTCGCCCATTATGCTAGGTTGCCTCTGCCTACTAGATCAACTCTACCTCTTAAATCCACCCTCCACCCCCGCCCCAAATCAACACCGATCAAATGACTGCTTCTCGATCTCTAGTCGATTTAGTCTTTCCGACTTCCACAGTCCATTTGATCGGGTGAACAGATTGAGCTCAGCACATGTCCATTAGGTTCGGGATGAGGTTGGGAATCACTCGATTACAAGTCGAAGTGATCACGTGCAGGTCTTCTAAACGATAGCAACCCGAACACACTCGATCTCAAGTCAAGATTTATTCTTAATCAGGTCGATCTTCTACACGGTCAATACTCAATCCCTGGCTTCCAATTCAATTTTCTACTCGATCCCACACAAGTAGCCTTATTTTGACATGTAAACATGTTCGAGCAAGAAGACCAAGCTAGGTCTAGATCAAAATCGATCTCCGCTCATGACCACTCCCGATCATCCATGCCGACTAAGCTTGATTTGTCCTCGGTCGCTTGATCGAGCCTGATACAGTTTATCTGAGCGATGGTTGGACCCTTGATGTAACATGGACAGACATGACGGTCACGGACAGATTTACATTGGCGTAAGAAGTGTGGGCCAGCCCCCCCAATAATTTAGAGGGGCAGCATATCCTGTGCCCCCCCCCCACCCCAATAATACACCCATATTTTCCTTCAATAAAGGTCTAGGTATAAAATGCTGCCTGAAAGTGCTCAGATTGCAGGAAATGGCATCTTAGAATTCAAATTTTTCTGAGTGGGGGCATGTCCCTAGGCTTAAACATTAGCCCCCCCAATATTATAAACCGTCCTATGCCTATGATTTAGAGGTGATACGTAAGTGCGTGACAACCTTCGGTATACATGAAGTGGTTGTGGTACTCTTGGCCATGCAAATTAGGGTCAATAACATCACTTGGACAGAAAACGTTGAGTGAAAAGAAGAAATGAGGATGATCAGAATTTGTTTTAATGTGCGTTTTCTATTTGTTTCTCTATCAGGGATATGAAAACCAAGAAAATGATGGATAAAGGAAACTATTAATAGCCAATATCTTTCTCTTATTTCGTAGAAACAAGCAAATCTACTGGTACTTAAAGGCCATTCAATATTCAAAAGAACAATTACATAAGTTTCATGTCAAATTTTTACTAAGATAAAAAGCGTTCAAATATATGCACTGAACAAGGGCGGGTCCAGGATTTTTCCGGGGGTGGGTTCAAGCCAAAATGGTTGCTTTAAATATGTTAAATATTACATACTATACATACTATAGCCTACTAATGTTATATAATTATAGTCAAAATAACAATTAAATTGTTGACCAATGCCAGTGGGAGTGGGTCCGGACATACCCACACCCCCTCCCCCCACCCCCACCCCCTCTCGACCCCCTCTAGATTCGCCCTTGCTGAATTATAGGAATTAGTGTTACTGATATGATGTTCTATATAAGTTGCAATAGCATTCTTTTCAATCGAATAATTATTTCCGAAAATGACGGGGGAAAGGGAGAGTAGGGAGAGGGTAAAAGGAGTCTTCTGGGTTAAAGATTTGAAAAAGATAATGAAAATACTATTCTATTTGAGACAAATTTAACCACTTTTTTACTTCCAAATGCCAAATAAATGAATTTCTGGAGATTATTGTACGAATTACCGCATATGTTGTCATTTTGATCACTGAAACGTGAAAATAGAAAATTGAAAGGAAGAGTATCCGGACAGTACATCTATCCGAATGTTTTTGCTAAATTTTAGTGATTTCCCACCCTCAGATTGTTGGAGACTTTTTATATGTTATTCATGTCACCAAAGGCTACTTAAAAATCCAAGAATGATTTCTGTTGCAATTAGTTGAAGGTCAAACCCTAGAATGACTGGACTATATAGACAGTATTTGATGCTGGTAGTCAGCTTACATCTGGTTGATGAATGTTCACTTTTTCTTTGCCGCAAGCGTTTCATAAGGCCAAATGTATAATAAAAACATCTTTGATATACCAACTAATACACATCTTCGCAAGCCAAGGGTGACATCTACGACGTAACGTCGTTTCTGTATTCACCCTTGGCGGATTTAGTCCGATTTTCTTGGTCTCCTGGAAAGCGTTTTCATTGGTTCCAGCGAGGTCTCGCTGGAACCAATCAGATTGTCGACTGATACATTTGTTATTAGTAACCAAATCATGACAACGGGCGGGAAAAGGCATTGCATTTGCAACTCAAAAACGCGAAGATGGGCGATTTTTCCTACGAATTTCACTGCAATAGACAGGAATTCTCTAACTTTATCGACGAATTATTATACTTTCGACAATTCGACCGAATAAACAGCTAACTTTTACATAATCTGCACGACGTACGACGCGAAAGACAACGCGCGTTAATGACGTCATCAATAATGGACGTAAACAACCAACAGAACAACCGCTAGGCGGCGCTTCGCGATTTCAAGAAAATCGGACTAAATCCGCCAAGGGTGAATACAAACGTAGGTGGGTTCAACCTTGGCTAGCGAAGATGACTAATACATCACAGACAGCGAAATGTTAGACAACTCCAATTTTAAAAGACTTGAAGACGACAAAATAAACGAACGTCAAAGTAGAAAATATCATTTTTGTAGCAAAGCAAATATTGAAGGAAAAGGAGAAATTTCTGAGCATCAGCAATTTCCCCTTTTCTCTCAATATTTCTCAAGGCATTTCTATAACGCCAAAACCATGTCTCGTATGGAAAAGAGCATCTTTGATGTTTTCAATCACATAAATCAGGTAATATCGATCTCCGATATGTTGACTATAAAAGGCGCGTTACCATGCGGATGCTTAATCACAAACTCACAAATTTTGACGCCGTCAGGTCTTCTGTGAGAAAAAGAAAAATAAATTCTTTAAAATGGTAAGTCTCAATTTTGCTTATTTATATACATTAAATTTTATTTAACCCTTTCCCAAACAAGACCTGGTTTTGACGTCCATAATAGAAATGGCTTGGGAAAACATTTAAACAAAAGAAGAAACTGCTGATAACCAGCAGTTTCTCCTTTTGTCTCTATATTTTCTGTGCTATATTGTACACAAATTCCTTCCTTTTAACATCAATTTTGTCATCTACAGTAGAATAAAAGGGTTAAAAGAGACATTTCATAGATGTTTTATCACAAATTTTACTTTATTATTTTTTATCCGAAAGAGCATGAATTATTTTCCAAAGAAATTTCTGAAATTTTCAAGCCAAAGTATTGCGCCATTTACGAGGAATAGTTTTCTTTTCTTAAAATTGAATTAATTGCAGTAAACTTCAGTTCACATGTAAATGGAATTTGAATAATTTTCTTGTAATCTTTAGAAGCCTCTTTTTTCTAAAAAAATATCAGCAACAATTTCTTTTTTAAAAAAATCCTGATTATATTTAAATGGACATACCATTCCGATTTCATCTTTATTAAGTAGCCACCCCCTGTTTTTTATAAGCGAAAAATTCGCCTTTAAAGTTGAGACAGAAATGACAAATTCCATATGAATCTGAACTGCAGTTGGCATCAATTTGGTTAATTTAGCACAAAAATATGTGTTTCTTGTAAGCGGCGCATTATCTTTTAAATCTTTTAAATTTTCAGAATTTTCAGAAGGGAATAATATGCTCTTTCAGATAAGAATAAAAGTAAAATTCATGAAAAATATCTGTGAAATATCACATTAAACGTACATTTACTAGAATTATCTTGGCAAAAACTCGATGGGGATTGTGCATGATGGGATGGATAAATAAAGGGACAAATTATTTGCCTCACTTCAGGTAAGACATTTTGCAAGAACTTTCTTATTTCTGCGCCAACTTTCAAATGGTTTGTTGCATGTACCCGCCTTACTGAGCTCTTTCCTCTGATGTATGACTTACATGTATTTGAAACCGTGTTGTACCTTTTGCACAATATGATCCCAATCGGCCAGAAAAACGACAAAAATTCAGATCGTTCCTCTGGTCGACTGGAATCAATTTTTGAGAAAAGTATGATGAGTTTTCAAATAACTCGTACATCTGAGTAAAGTAAGGCGGAGTGCATGCAACAAACCGCTTGAAAATTGACTCATAAATAAGAAAGTTATTGTAAACTTTCTTACCTGAAGCAAGGCTTATTTGGCCGTAGAAGTTTGTTATTATTTCAATTTCTTGTCGGTTGGGATGATTTTTTGGAAAAAGTATAAGGACCCCACATATATAATTTATATATCTGAGAAAAGAGCTCAGTGAGGCGGGTACATGCAACAAACCTTTTGAAAATTGACGCAGAAATAAAGAGTTATTGCAAAATATTTAAACAGGATGGATTTTAATTTTGCCCGTAGTTGTTATCCATCCCACGATTCACAATCTCCACATGATAAAACATACTTTAAAAAACGAATTGTGCATGTGATGACTCTTTGATATAAGATGTAGGTCTACTTTCACATAAGATACTATCTATCAGAATTTGTAATTAATACGAGTAAATGGAGGTATATTGACGGAAACATTTTTTAAATAGTTTGTTTAATATTTGTAAAAAAAAAACGTTGATCTGGAATATGGAAAATGTCTTTTTTGACATTCTAGACCAACTTGGATCCAAATCAGACTGTGTCTATGAACAGTTTTAAATGTATGCTGAGTCAAAAAAGAAAGTGTGCACAGAGAATAACTGGAATTTCTATCGTAATTTTGAATATTGATATTATAATATTGGTATCAAATTAAGATAATCCAATTGCCTATGTGTAGGTGTCTTTCCAAATTGAATGAAATGGAATTTTACTTGTGTTTTCTTAAGATGTTTGAGATAGGGGTCAATTTCGAAATTCACTGAACTTGCTTACGAACGTGAGGAAATGAAATAATGCCAATTTCTTGGGATTTCTGCTTCAATTTCTATTGTGACATGTCTTCAATGAATGACGGCAATCATCTGTGGTCTTAATGTTCGAACATAACGTTTCATTTTATCGTTTGAAATTCTATTGCGTTCATATTGCAAGACGTAGTCCACGTCCTGTAAATTCTTTAACTGGTCCCTTTATTTTGCGAAACTCAGGCGGAAGAGATGTTCGGTCCTACACCGCCCTCATGACAAATTTTCACGCGTCCCGTGCCGCTGACGATGTGCCTAATGCAAGCGTAACGTAAGATTTAGGCATTATGATAATGTGATAAACATATGGTCTCCAATCTCTTATGAGCCGTCTATCTGCCTTGGTCGATTTTTAGTGTTGCTTACAAATGTTTGCTTTACTGAATCGCGATAATTGGTGTAGTTTTGAAACGTTGACGTAAGGGCGTCAACGTCATGAAACGATCTTGTCTAGTCATTGCTGCAATCGGGATATCAGACCAAAGCCTATCAAAAATGTATCCTTTGTTTTGGAAACATGATTGCAAACGCCTAATTTAAGAACGATGCCATTAAGACGAAAACGACACATTTTACGCCGGTTCAAGAGACTAGCAAAACTTACGTGTGAAATCTGTCGTGTCTACTAAGACGTATCATCTTTGGCTATTCAGCAATTTGAAATTTTATGTTTGGTTTAGATTTTATACACTTTGAATGCAGATTTTAGACAATAAACGTTATCATGAAACGTTTGGTTTGATAACAACGTGCAAAAAGGTGCTATCGGCGTTTGACGATTTGCCAGACATTTTAATCATCCAAAGTTGCTTCCCGTGTCAATAGACATGACAAAGTTGATAGCTTAACTCCGTGTAGAAGTTTGGTGGAGTTAATCGCAGCCGTTACGTAGATATATTAAGTAGAAGTATGCACACTTTCTTTTTTGACTCAGTATACAAAAGATCCTCTCTATTTCGTTATAGCTTTACATATTTTGTTGCAAATCGTCGGTGTAAATGCAAAACCTCGTATGTCGATTCTTGCGATTTTCAAAGTACAAACTTGTGTGTCCAGTTTAGACAATTCTCACAGGTATTGAGATATTTCTACCGATCAGTATCAATGATACATTATGTATGAACAATATGTCCAAATTTCAAGTAAAACATTTCAGTTTGGGAAAAAATGTAACACTTTTTTCCATCCCCTTTAAAATTTTCCAAAAACGAGATACGAGGTTTTGCATTTACAACGACGAAATGTAAGACAGGTCCCAGTTGTTTTTTTTTATTAGCCTATAAGCCGGGATCGGGAACAACAACCATTACAGCATTTGAACAATCCATTAGATACAAAACACTTCGTGCATCTTCGGGTATCACCCATGACAATGAAAATCGACGATGGTATAGAATATAGACGGATGTTCATCACGGAAGTTTATGAAATCGACCAAAGTTCTGACAAATTAATTCTTCCACTTCGAACTTGAAGAAACGTGTTCTTGCATTGTAGGAGAGACCGGGGCTAGTCAGCCCTCGGGGCATGTTCGGCCAGTGGCTCTGTAGAGCCTCTCGACAGAGATAGAGAGCCCGGAACTAGATTGTTATGTCACTCATGACGAAAGCTGTTCACAGAAAGTTTCTGGTCGCATTGAATAGAATAATACCATCGTCTATTTCGGGCGTCATGCTTTTAAATGAAAACTGACAAGGCAATACGTTCGCCTAATTCCGTTGTCAGAGATGACGCCCGAAGTTGCACGGAGCGTTTGGTATCTGATGATGGATTGAGTACCTTAACCCATTACCAAACGACGAGATTTTTGGTTCGTCTAAATCCAAAGATGTTGCAGACGACAATTTCATGTGAATGGAATTTAAATTATTTTGGTGTTTCAGGGTAGAAAACATTGTGGGAAATGAGGAAATTGCTTGTCACAAGCAATTTCTTCATTTTCTACAATGTTTTCCAAAGCTTTAAGCTTTTGGGGAGTCAAAAAGAGTCAATGTGTGGTAATGGGTTAAGATCACATTTTGGCTATTTTCAGTATTACTATGACCCATTCTGCTCTCGTACATTTGCTACACGCTATGAAGAAGCTATTAGAGAACAGCATGGATCTTGACTCTGCGTATGCACGGGCAAATCTGGACCCATTTTGATATCAAATGTCATTTCCAGATTTCCTCTCGTATGTAACACGAGATCCAGAGGAAGGGTCCAAATTCCACCCCTTTGAAGACACTAACTCCCATTAAAGGAATTCTAGAACCGCCCATGTGTAATATCTTTTTCGCGTGTCATATGACACATGCCATAGTCGCTGACTGATGCTAATAAACAAAGAATGATTTATAATTCATGAACAAACTTGCCTTATGGGTCTAATTACTTTGTATTATACATGTATGTCACAAGGAAATGTACTCTCTTAAAGAGACATTTCATTCCAATTTCAATTTTTTAAACTATGTCTTGATGCCAAGATTGGTTATTCTAATGAGTATAAATACTATTAGTTTTTTTTAAGTTGTTGCCAATGAGCGAGAAACACGCATTTAAAGTTGAGACACAATCGATAAATTGCATATAAATCCGAACTGCTGTCCACAACAAATTGTTCAATTTTAACACAAAAATATAAATTTCTCGTAAACGGCGCAATATTTTGGCTTGAAATTTTCAGAATTTTCATAAGGAAACATGCTATTTCAGATAAAAATAAAAGTAAAATTTATGACAAAAAATTCTGAAATGTCACTTTAAAACAGGGCACATTATCTCTTCATTCTATTACGATAAATGATATTATATAATATGTCATATATGATGGTTTAATCAATAGGCCTCGGCTTCGGAGAGTAAAGGAAAGGGGGCTCGCTGGAACTCATTTAAGCCTTTCATTGATGACAACATATGGCTATATTATTTAACATTACGTATATTTATTTAACCCTACTACAGACAATTTCTGATTTGTAGTTACTTTAACCCATTACCACACAATGACTCTTTTTGATTTCTTCCCAGATAATGGCTTTGGAAAACACTGCGGAAAATGAAGAAATTGCTTGTGACTTCATTTACCACAATGTTTTTACACAAAATTACCCAAGAATGTATAATTTCATGCACTTGAATCTTTCGTTTGCATCATCTTTGAATTTGGACCAGCTTGAAATTTTGCCGTTTGGTAATGGGTTAAGACAATGTAGGCCTTTAAGTTTACAATTCCTTAGAAGAACAGAAGAAATACTTTTTAAAAAAATCTTTCTGCACTAGACAGACTTACACGGTCGAAGCTGTCTAGTTTCTAATACGCAGTGATACAAATGGAATAATTGGCAAATCGATTCTTTTTAATTAATTATCGATAAACGAATCAAATAATTTAAACCTTGCACATATTCGTATTTCAATGTTAAGTGTCGAGCTAGCAAATGTTTACTTTATGTGGTCTGCTTTTCGCCCGTATTTAGGCTTTGCCTATTTTCATATTATTTGGACCAGTGAAACAATTTGTGTTATTTTGGAAAAGGCTAAATAATTGAAAAGCCAAAAGTTAGAAAAAAGTAAAGCACGCGAATGCATATTATTAAGTAAAAAGTTTTGTGGTATATTTGGAAAAATAATTCTTAGCAGGTAAAAAATGAAAAGGGGAAAATAAATTAATTTAAAAACGCATGTACCCCTTTAATAGATGACGCGATGTAAACCTTAGAAATAATTTATCACACCGAGAAAAAGTTTCCAGTCTATTATATGCTTTTATCGACAAGTCTCTTTTATGTGGACGATTCAAATGAATAATTAAAAACAAGATATCGATGGTATCAGTCAGCGATCAGCTGAATTGGGAATGAAAATTGAAAATCGATGATGACTTCACAATTCCACACGCAATATGAAGCACGTAGTCAACGACCCGTCACGTGCATTAATTAACCGTTGCCCAAACAAGACCTGAGGTCTCATTTACATTCAAAATTTATAAATTGTGTTTCAAAAGTCCAAATTACATAACAAATTACATAACAAGCCATCTGATTGGACGAGACGTATGACTCGACCAATCGGATGGATTGTTGTGTAATGTGTTAAAGGTACACTTGGATTTAGACTTGATTGCATAATACTACTCCTGATTTCGGCGTCCCGCGGCAAATACCCTTTCTGACAAAATTGTCACCCACCAATGGGTTTGAAATCGTTAACCTAAGTGGGCGAGCAGCCGGAGGCTCGGTAAGGGTGTTGTGGTAGTACTGGTTTGAGAAACAACAGGAATCCATGGGTAGGTGCTCCAGCGATATGACCCTGGCGGTTGAAAACGGCGTAAAACCCCAATAAACTCAAACCCTTGTAGAAATTGGCTAAAAAAAGAACCATTACGCTGAAAGAAGAAATTGCTTTTAACCGGCATGTTGTCCTGTAGCCACAATATCATCTTGTTTATTGTGTGCACCAATATATTCTTAATCAACATCTACTGCGTTGTTTTAAACAACCTAACAACACCTAACGAGATTCACGCGACGTCAGAATTTTTCGGGCACCGTTGAAAACATTCGGCGGTGAAAAATGGCTATTTTTTCTGACTCGTAACATGTCCACATAGATTGGATACGTTGCGAATATATACGACGTCGCGCGAAAAGATCCAACGTAACGTGAATCTTATTAGAGGTGGAATTTGCTACCTTAAGAAAGCGCTATCGAAGTCAGGTTACAGACATGACCGGGATTTGGCGATATCCTTCTCTAAGTATAAATCGGAATCAAATTGATGCTTGTGGCCGGTCAATTGATATTGTCACTTTTCAGGTTCTTGATGAAAGGCTGCGACATGCAGATGTCTTGGGTTAATTCTGGTGCACTACGAGGGACGTTCAATTAAAAGTGGTACTAATGGTCCACCATACCTCACATTTCTATAGAACTAGTCGTGCTTACGACCATTTGACGAGAAAATTACTGTCTATCCTTGGTCAAACGTTGAGGCGAATTCGTTCTCTCTTTCAAAAGTTATTGAACTTTTAAGTTGGTTCAGTCATATACACTGGCCATTTTCGCTGTGCGCAATATGGAAAACGAACTGAAGTAGGATGTACGGGTCTACATTAAAGGTCGCAGAGGTTTTGACATATCTGCATCACGTCTATATAATGAACTATATCAGATTCATGGACATTCGGACGTTGAACATACGTCAGTTTTTGGGAAGATGATAAAAATTCAAGTTGGTAAAACTGGCCTGAATGATGCCCCCCTCTCAGGCAACTCGGGTAGAGCTAGTACCAAAGCAAATGTTGCTGTAGATTCCGACATGACCGAAAGAGACGCATGGTTCAATGTGCAAGAAATAGCAGATAAAGTTGGTTTTTCATCGGGGACATGTTATACCATTTTGACGAAAGGGTTGAAACACAGACAGGTTTATGCCCATTGGGTCCCCCACCTGCTGCCTAAAGGACATAGAGCCACCCGTGTAAAGGTGGCAAAATATATTTTGAAATAATGAAATAAAAGCAACAAATGTGCGCTTTCTGAGCTTTATACATATGATTGAACAATAATCTATTATTATGAGCACCAATGACGTGTCATTAGCAAGCAATGGTTGCGAAAAGATCAGGCAAGGTCCGTAATAACAAAAAAAAATTTAAAGCGCGGGAAAAGTTTTGTACGCGGTAATTTTCAAATGTAACGGATGTATTGTTCAAATTACTGTTTCAAATAGTACCACAATCGCCTTTCATTCATACAAGAAATGTATGTCGGCGAAAGTAAAGAAATACCACAAAAAGAGCAGGTCTAGGACCGACTAAAGAGGCATGTGCCAAATCCATGACAACGGAGCTGTCCACAGGTGTCCTCTTGTCCAAGACTTCCTGGAAGAGACACATGCTGCACAGCGTCTTTATCCCCTATTATAGCCGGGCATAAGCCCTTGTGGCTTTTTTGTGTTCCCCGTGATGACGGGAAAAGGCTCTGGTCGTCGGTATAGGCCTTCATATTCCATATGCAGTGCAATTTATCAGTGTCTGCGGGGTGTTACAAAAGAGGCCCATTTATTGACATATAAGTAATGGATCTCAAAACTTCAGAAGTGTGTGGTTGTCAAAGAGAATTACTTCGAAGGATTGAAGAAAGTTAAAAGTGAACTGCGACATAACTATGGCTTATAGAACCCCAGTTCCAAAATTAATTGAATGTCCCTCGTATACATGATTTTGCAGACGCACGGGTTAACATATAGAAGAATTTATCCAGTTAATCGTGACGTAATTTCGGACAAACAATATTATTTCGTAGGTGATGTTATAAAATCTTCGTAACTACGGCCTGATTTAAAACGCAGAACCTTACGAGATTTTATAATAACACAGACGGCTAGACCTTCTAGTCTATTTTTTGCACAAAATTCATTGCTATCCTGTTGTAGGCCTACTATACTTGATATTATTTCCGTTTCAGCGTGAATGTATTTCCGTGCACGTGGGTCAGGCTGGTACCCAGATGGGAAATGCATGCTGGGAGCTGTACTGTCTCGAACACGGGATCCAGCCGGACGGGCAGATGCCCAGTGATAAAACACTGGGTGGGGGTGACGACTCCTTCAATACGTTCTTCAGTGAGACGGGAGCCGGGAAACATGTACCGAGAGCTGTGTTTGTCGACCTGGAACCAACCGTTGTCGGTATGTATCTAAGGCCGACTTCGATTGGCACTATGGCTTGCGCCATTGTTGGCTATTGCCCCAATCGAACAATAATAGTTCGAGCTATTTGACGTTATTTCCGCAGCTATATTCGGCCACCGGGAGAACCGTGGTCGGACCATGACTCTATAACGTCATTTGTAACTCCTCGGATAAACAGCGGACCAATCAGTGTCAAGTAAACAAAGACTTTGATTGGCTAACACACAACGGGGAGTGAATCTAATAGATAGAACAACGCTGGTTACCAACGGAGGCACGAGCCATATGCCAGTCGAAGTCGGCCTAATTTTGCCACTTTAGCTTCTAGCTTATTAACCTATGTGTACTTTTTCTGAACATGAGTTTTCTCTGTAATATTCGTATTCTTCTTGCTTTGTTAATTTTTGCTCTCTTCAGTCAAGGACAACTTTTAAGCATGATCTTATGTAAACCAATGAAAAAAATAATGTGAAAAATATTATGTATGTGAAAACCACGATATAGTTGTAATTTAAGTAATATTTTTTGACTTGGACTTAAATCAATCATGTAAATGAATAACATAATCAAATTTCCATATACGATATACATTATCTATAAAAATGTAAATAATAGTGCAATAAGTCTCGGTTTATATTTTCCAGACGAGATTCGAACCGGGACGTACCGACAGTTGTTCCACCCCGAGCAGCTGATCAGCGGGAAGGAGGACGCCGCCAACAACTACGCTCGTGGTCACTACACCATCGGTAAGGAGATCGTGGATCTCGTGCTCGACCGGATCCGGAAGTTGGCCGACCAGTGTACGGGGCTGCAGGGGTTCCTCATCTTCCACTCGTTTGGTGGCGGGACCGGATCTGGGTTTACCTCCCTCCTCATGGAGAGACTCAGTGTGGATTACGGTAAGAAGTCTAAGCTGGAGTTTTCCATCTACCCGGCACCCCAGGTCTCGACGGCCGTAGTGGAGCCCTACAACTCTATCCTGACCACCCACACCACCCTGGAGCACTCTGACTGCGCCTTTATGGTGGATAACGAGGCTATATACGATATATGTAGGCGTAACCTGGATATTGAACGCCCTACCTACACCAATCTGAACCGTCTGATTGGTCAGATCGTCTCCTCCATCACGGCATCACTACGATTTGACGGCGCTCTAAACGTGGACTTGACGGAGTTCCAGACCAACTTGGTACCCTACCCACGTATACACTTCCCACTCGCTACATACGCTCCTGTCATCTCCGCTGAGAAAGCTTACCACGAACAACTGTCCGTGGCCGAGATTACCAATGCTTGTTTTGAGCCAGCCAACCAGATGGTGAAATGTGATCCACGTCACGGTAAATACATGGCCTGTTGTATGTTGTACAGGGGTGATGTGGTACCCAAGGATGTGAACGCCGCCATCGCCACCATCAAGACCAAGAGAACCATCCAGTTTGTAGACTGGTGTCCTACTGGCTTCAAGGTCGGCATCAACTACCAGCCACCAACTGTCGTACCAGGTGGGGATCTAGCCAAGGTACAGCGGGCGGTATGTATGCTTAGCAACACCACAGCCATCGCTGAAGCCTGGGCTCGTCTAGATCACAAGTTCGATCTGATGTACGCCAAGAGAGCCTTCGTCCACTGGTATGTTGGAGAGGGTATGGAAGAGGGAGAATTCTCTGAGGCTCGAGAAGATCTTGCTGCTCTAGAGAAAGATTATGAAGAAGTCGGCGTGGATTCTGTTGATGAGGAGGGCGAAGAGGAGGAAGGGGAAGAATATTAATCAAAACTCACACGAACAGTCTTAAAGGCAGTCCACTCTTAATGAGATGCACGTGACGTCGGAATTTTTCATTCGATGTCGTTTACATTCTTTACGTATCCGAATCTATTCAGGCGACGTCGTACACATTCGGCGATGGAACGTTCCGTCGCCGAATGTTTACGGTATCGCCTGAATCATTTCGACGTCATGTGAATCTTTTTAGGGATGGACTACCTTAAGATTTTCTTCTACACAAACTAGAAAATATTACTTCGTCGGCGTTATTTGAAAACCTAGTAACTACAGCTTAAATTAAGCTATAATTACGAGGTTTTCAATAACACAGGCGTCTTACAAAATTTGACTTACTCTAACCGCTTGTAGATTCTAACACTCTTATTCGGTTGTCAAGAATTTCTACTGAAAAAATGAAGATGTCCTTGGTAATAACGATCATATCGATGCTTTTCAACAAAAACCTCATAAGTGCAGCTTGTAATAAGCTACAGTTACGAGATTTTTGTCTAAATACATCGAAATGTTTTTGGACCCATGAACATGTAGGCTTATGCTTTTGTAAATTGAAATATTGTTTAAACACCAGTAATTTGAATTCTAAGAATGTTTGGTTTATGATGAATCAAACATTAACGACTGTTCAATTTCTAGGCTTTATCTTTTCTAGAACATAAAACTTCAAAGAGCGCACTTTGAAGTTTCCATGAATAAAGCATCATTAACCATTGAATGTAACTTAGATTTTACTTATTCTTTTATACATGAAGGTTATGTTCTCTCTAACTTTAATTGTCACTTTCAAAGCAGTTTAAAGTCAATTAGAGGTGGATTTTAATTACCTTTGCCAGTCTTGTCCAAACTGAAAGATTTCGAAAGCGGTAGTATTCAAACAATTTTCACACAATTTCAACTCGTCAGCCATTTATGGAAAATGGGAAAACACTTTCCATCCGCATATTTGCAAGTCGAAAGTACTTATTACATCAGAGCTAAAGAAAAGAGGATGTTAATACATTCTATTTGTTATTTCAAATCTAAACCCTATGTTGTGGGTACTCATTTGAATCTATGATACCAGTCTAATGAGTACCTACAATATAGGGTTTGATGATTTATAAATGAAATATTGGCATATGAAAAGAATTTTCCGTCATATGTAGCTCTGCAAAACTAGATATATTACGGATTTCATTTGACCTGACACTGACCTTTACTAAAATGTGTTCATATTTCGCATGAAGCGTAAAATTTTTCAAATAGACTTTTTTCATAGTTCACAGATTGAGCAGGAAGACCTACACAAGAATATATTAGATCTACTTATTTTTTTTTATTAAAAAAAGCACATGCATTTAATTTATGATAATAAAAAACAAAAAAAGCTGTGCCATGTGAAATGAAATCTGTAATAACAATAACAGCTTGTGATGAAAGCTGGGCAGCAATTACAGAACTTTCTCCTGTCCAGAGGCGCGTTCTTTAGAGCGAGATTTCTTAAGATATCTTGAGATTTCTTAAGATCTTTTAGTATAAAGCATTCTTTAGGGCAAGATTTTTAAGACGACCAATGGGAGGCGCCATTACCCTATACTTCGTGCGGAACAACTCGGCTAACTCTGTACAAACAATATAAGAGAGTATTGGCTGAGTTATTCCGAACGTCGCTGGTACCATAATAATGCTCCATACTTCATACAAATGACGTCATTTGTATGGAGTATGGAGCAGTTGGGACACCTCGGTCAGAATCTTGGTCTTAAAAATACTTTATCTCAAGCATTAGAAATCTTAGAAAATCTCGCTCTAAAGAACGCGCCTCAGGCCTTTGTTATCCCATTTTAAAAAATGTAGGAAATGTCAAAAGCTACGAACGGATTGAAAAAAATCCACAACGTTCGACATTTCAAATTTACTCAATAACCCGAAGCCCTCTCAATCCTTTCCCAAATAAGTCATTGTTTTTAATAATACAAACATAGGTAAACATAGAAGCAAAAGAAGAAAATTTTAAGTTCTTACCTAAACATGTACAGAAAAGCAGTTTATCATCGCTTTTCAACGAAAACGTCGTAACTGCAGTTTAAAACAAGCTGCAGTTACGAGATTTTCGTTGAAAAGCAGCGATATAGAGTTATTGCTGAAAATAGCTGGGACATGACAGAAGGGCCTGTTATGTGTCGAATGTTGTCACTGGTGGTGAACTCGGCCAAAGCGAGGGACGTTTTTTGCTACAACAAGGTACAGATATTTTGCGTTTAAATGTGAGTTTAAAGATCTGATTGGATAGTTTTTCTAATAACAATGAATTTGTTCTAAAAATAGATCGGATTTACCGATATGTATTGACAAACCGTCTGTGTTGTTATAAAATCGAAGCTTTATCGAAGCTGTAGTTTTGATATTTTATAACAACACCAACGGAATACTATGATCTCGAAAAAACGTCCGACGCTTTGGCCGAGTTCACCACCAGTGGTTGTAAAACACGGAACGGGATCTTCCTACTCATAAGTGCAGTCTGACTGGGACTTAGGCAACTATCATAGGCCAGAGCTGCAGATCATCCGTCCTATGAGTGCTACAAAATAGGGCTTGGAGTTGAAATAACTAAATAAAAATGTCTTTACAAGCAATTAATAAGTTGTTGGCAATTTTGATTAGACTGTCAGTATGGACAGGCTAGTATCGGGCCTATAATCAAACTGTGTGAGCCTGGATCTGGAAAAACGTCCCCTTAGGCTTTTGAGCCCAACATAGATCCAGACCAGCCTATGCATACGCACATACTGATCAGGATCCATATTGTTCTCTAATAGCTTCTTCGTGACCGGTAGTAACTTAAAGAGAGAAGCATGGATGCAAATTGGACTGCATTTGACAACAGGCTGATCTTCAAATTCAATTTTTAAAAATGCTATAAGGGACGTTTTTCCAGATCCCGGCTATTGTGCATTCGCTTACTGCTAGTTCCAACTTGGTATCAAATGACACGAAAGCATTGAGCAACAGATAAGAGGGGAAAGATCATTTAAAGAAATCTAAACCCAATGTTGTAGGTACTAATTTGAATCGTCTCATCGAGACGATTCTAATGGGTACCCACAACATAGGGTTTAATAAATCTTGTAGTGATATACAGTATTTCATTTTGAAAAGTCATCACCCCTCTCTTATCTGTAGTTCTTAGAGCCCCCTCCCTTTTTCCTGAGTCCATCTAAAATCTAATTGTGTAACCCATTTTAACAAATACTAAAACTCAAATATTTACTTTACATTATCTTCTTATTTTTTCTTATTGGCGTAATAGATACAAATAATAATAACAGTTAGTTTTGTGAATAATTCATTAAATATCAAACAAAACAACTATCATAGTCGATTATTTAACATTTTCCTAAACGGCAAAACTTTAGTTTGGCCCAATTCAAAAGCTGCTGCAGATGGCTAAATGGATCTTGATAAAATTTTAAATTGCGTAAGAAATAGGTAAGAAAACATTGAAACAAAAGGAGAAAATGCTGATAATCAGCATTTTCTTCGTTTGCCTCAATATTTTCTCATTTTTTTTTTCTTTTAGGGACGTCAAGCCCGTGCCTTGTTTGAGAAAGGGTTACTATAGAAATGAAGCTCTACGGGATGTCTCTTTGTAAATTTAAGAACTTTGGTACAATTTTTAAATAAAGAGGACATACTTGGATACCAAAGGACATACACTTTCATTTTATTTTCGAGTTACGACAATCCAAATTTAAAAAACTCGAAAAGATCGGTTTGGAAGTAGGAAATCTTAGGAAATGGTAATATCTGAAAGGTTTGTCTGGTTTTCTCCGTTTTTTTTCTAGACATCAATTTTTACCGCGACCAGCTATAAATCTAATTTAAGAGAAAGTTTTCAGTTTAATTTGAGTGTAAAATTAATCTTACTTGTTTGATTTAAGCTTAATTTTAATGATAATATAATAGTAGCCTACTTCGAGGTAATTTGAAACCTGGAAATATTACACTTTCGCACGCACGAGCGATCTAAATTATGACAAAATTAGTTTGAAACTGAAAATATACAGCAATGCTGTAAATATCTAGATATCTAGCCTTTGATAACATAACAATGTATAAAAAGCAAAACAAAAACAATAACAAACAACAATAAAACCAAACTAATAACAAGTCAAAACGGCAAATTAAACTAACAGCCATGACAATAAATGATTGAGATCTCGAAAAGGGGATCACGTGACATTCTTGACTTCCATAGAACGTGCTTACGTGTAATTTGATAAGGGTGGTATTCACCAACGAGTATAAATCGAAGATTATTTTTTTTTTACATTTGTCAATATATACATGTACGTATCGTCGAATTAGATGGATTGTGATGTAATTTTTGCTTTAGCCTATATAGATTTAGAAATATTTCTGAAAATAGCCCAATGACCAATTACCACTGCACCAAATCCACACCCACTGCATTGACCCATTCCCAAACAAAACCTTGTTTTGACGTCCAAATTCGAACTGGCTTGAGAAAACATTGAGGCAAAAGAAGAAAATGCCGACAATCAGCACTTTCTTCCTTTGCCTCAATATTTTCTACGCTGTATTGTACACACATCTAACCTTTACTTATATCCATTTTGTCATCTCTAGCATCTGTTGAAGTGGAACACATTAAAATGTTGCCGTTTGGGAAACGGTTAATTCGTTTCTTGACCCCTGTGTTATAGGTATCCGTTGCTGATGGCGCTTCTTATCCTGCTGTCTAACCCAGATCACGTTGAAGGTAGGCCCTTATCCTTATGGTGTAATGAATAGCAATGACTTTTGTGCTAAAAATAGAAAAGGGTTAAAGTTATAGTTTGATAAACCGTCGGTGTTGTTATAAAATCCCTTAACTACAGCTTGAATCAAGCCGTAGTTGCGAGATTTTGTAACAACGCCAACAAAATATGTACTATTGTTTGCCCGAAATTACGTCATGGTTAGCTGGATAAAATCGTTCCCTATTTGCCGATGATCTTTATCCTGTCAAAAAAAAAAAAGGAACGAATTAAGACTGATCCAAATCTAAAGCCGAACTCCAGATGACAAAATGAACATCAACAAATATATACTTTGTGTAAAATTTAGCACAGAAAACATTTTAACAAAAGGAGAAAATGCTGATTATCAGCATTTTCTTCTTTTGTCTCAATGTTTCCCATGCTTTTTTTTTGCTATATGGAGCGTCAAAACCAGAGGCCCATATTATCAACGATCGTACGATTATTTTTTGCGTAATTACTTGTAACAAGAAACCTGATTGGCCCAGTCTGATTTCTCGAGAAATCAGAAGTTTTGTTAAACTGATTGCACAAAAACGTGGTCTTGATTAAGATCGTTGATAATACGGGTCCCAAGTCTTGTTTGGAAAAGGGTTAATC
The DNA here is from genome assembly GCA_963680895.1 of Fragum sueziense. Taxonomy (NCBI): domain Eukaryota; kingdom Metazoa; phylum Mollusca; class Bivalvia; order Cardiida; family Cardiidae; genus Fragum; species Fragum sueziense. The sequence continues at coordinate 36,630,837 of OY804607.1, read as the reverse complement.
CTTCCTCAAACACATGCACAGTACCTAAAAATAAAATTGGAAAAAACATTCAGATAAAGAAGAAAATGTTGCTAATCAGCATTTTCTCCTTTTGTCATTTCTGTGCTGAATTGCACTTACATGCTCTCCAATCTCCGATTCTTTGCTAACCAAATTGGACACGGTGGATAATCACGTGTTACAATATTTTCAGGAAATCTTCAACAACTTTGTAAATACTAGACCGATTTGAATTCGATTTGAAGCAGAGAATGTGGACAGACGTCACGCTTTAGAGGGAAGTGATTGATTTTTGAAAAATCAACTGATAAAAAAGTTATTGAAGATAAACCAAAATTTTGGTTTATCTTCAATATATTTTTTATCAGTTGATTTTTCAAAAATCCAACACTTTCAGTTTATTTCTGACATTTTCCCACATTCTCTGCTTCAAAGGGACATTTCATTCTAATTTCAATTTTTCAAAGTATGTCTTGATGCCAAGATTGGTTATTCTAATGAGTATAGATACTATCAGTTTTTTGAATTTGTTGCCAATAAGCGAGAAACGCGCATTTAAAGTTGAGATCGATAAATTGCATACATGTATAAATCCGAACTGTTGTCCACAACAATTTGTTGAATTCTAACACAAAAATATAAATTTCTCGTAAACGGCACAATATTTTCGCTTGAAATTTTCAGAATTTTCATAAGGAAATATGCTCTTTCAGATAAAAATAAAAGTAAAATTTATGACAAAACATTCTGAAATGTCACTTTCAAACCGAATTCAAATTGGTCAAGTATTAACAAAAATATCGACGATTTTCTGAAATTATGAGTCATGTGATTAACCAACCTGTTGGAACTCATCCAAGATTTATTCACAGTATCCCCTTTTCCGCTGTTGGGAAGATAAAATTTTAATCGTACAAATATGTAGAAAGATGATAATCGTAATAGATGATAATAAAACCGTTTGAAGAAAGTGTAGAATTTAAGGTATTCCAACCATAATTAGATAGCAATTAGATAGACCTTTATTGATGTTTAATTATACCCATGCATGGGTTAAATGTATAAAAATAAACGTATCCGAACCTATTCGGGCGACGTAGAAAACATACATTCGGCGATGGAACGTTCCACAGCCGAAGGTTTTCGACGTCGCATGAATAATTCCAACGTCGCGTGAATCTAATTTGGAATCGACTACCTTAACTCCTTGTCATATTTAGCCTTGTTTTATCAAACTCCACACAACGACAATACCTTACATAGGGGAGATAACTGCGAAGGAGATTGTTGTTTTAAGCCTCTCTTACAACCGGTCGTACGTGCTCCTGCGTGCGGTCTGCGTCTAAAACTTACGTTTAGTCGTGCTATGCACGCACGTACAACGTACGACCTTTGTGGACGCAACCACGACGCAGACTGCACGCAGCAAAGAATTGACCGGACAGTATTTAGAGGCGCTCTTACAACCCGTCGTGCGTCTTTACAAATCGTGCGATTTTGCAGAGTTTTAAAACGTACGATTTAAAAAGACACACGACTGGTTGTAAGAGAGGCTTTATAAATCAACATTAAGTAAGCATTGATTGAATCGCTTCTTTTCATCAAAAACCTCACAACTGCAGCTTAAAACAAGCTGCAGTTAAGAGGTTTTGGATGAGAAGCGACGAAAATATTGAAAAATATGTAACCAGGTGCTACAGAGTGTTGCGAGGACTTGGTCAATATCCCAGGCGGACAGTACACGTGTACGGACGGGTTTACGGACGGCAGTCTGTGTACATATACTTGTGACATCAACTACCAACTGTTAGGACAAGCCGTCCTTCGATGTGGATATCCTACGGGCTGGAACAACATCGTGCCACAGTGCACTCCCTTAGGTAAGGTATTTCGTCGGTGTTTTTGTAAAACATCGTAACTCCAACTTTATTAAAGCTGGAGTTACGATGTTTTGCAATAACACCGAAGATTTATGATAAATTAATATGAGGTTTCTTTGTTAGTGACATCCCATACGGGTTTAGACAACGCTACGCCCCTGCAATCCCTTCTGTAAGGTATTATGCGTATTTAATCGAGATAATTCGTACTGTTGACCAAAGGAGTACAATGTTGATATTTTTTTTCTTTTTGTAAACCATTTCTCCGCAAAATTAATATATTTCATATGCACAATAATTTCTTTTTCAAGTCATTAGAGTCTTAATAAGATGCTAGGTTCCCACTGCCGATCTGTTCAACTCGATCAACACGACCTCCTAATTTCCCCGATCAAGCCCGACCAAATGTCTGATTGAAGCCTGACAATCTTTCCGATTTCTACCCGATCACCTCGACCTTAATTCGAGCCCTACACGATCGAATACAGGTCGAGCTCAATCTGCAAGTATGGTCGGGGGAGGGCGAAGTGATCGAAATTGATCTGCATCGCCCGGGCTTCTTACTCGAGTTTTTTTGACATGCAAAAATAGTCGAGTGCGATCGAGTACAAAAATGATCAAAAAGCGATTGTATATTGATCGGGTAAAAGATCGACCTTATCGAGCATCACTCGGGTCTGGAGATCGAGTATGATCGGGTTGATAATCTATATTCCGACCTGCACCGAACGTGCACTCGATTACCTCGACTTGTACTCGAGTAATTTCCGACCACACCCCGATCAATTTGACCTCTGATTCATCTGTTCACTCGACCAAATCGAGTAAAGAGATCGGGTTTGATCTACTAGAGGTCGAGAAGAAATCGGGTTTGATCAAGCGCATTTAATCGATCGAGTAGATCGAGTTGATCCGCTGCATAGAGCAGTTGGAAGCACTCGATCAACTCGACTTTTGCGAGTAATTCCCGAACGCCTTCCCGATCAACTCGACTTCTGCTCCATCTGTTTATCCAATCAAATCCCAGTAAAAGATATCGACTCGATCACAGACAATCTCTACACGAGTGATTGTCGATCAGCTCGATCTTCTATACGATCGATACTCGAACAACTTCCCGATGTGCTTTCTACTCGATCGCTACACGGGTTTTTTTTGACGTGTCAAAACAAATTGGCAGGATTGCCGATCGATGCAGACCATACTCGATCATCCCGATCACCACTGCCGACCGACCTCGATTGCTTGATCGGGATTGGTCGAGTTAATTTGATCGGCAGTGGGAACCTAGCATTAGTAAAACCATTGTAACACAATGACAAATGACTTTACGGCAAAACGTGCAAAATGCTAATTGCAAATTCAATAAATGAAAAAAAAGAAATGATAGAATTGACGAAAGTGATAGTACTAATCAATTTGAAATTTGTTAAGCGTATAGCTCACGACAAATGACCTGGCAGTGCATCCCTAGCTATCCCGAGCTACAAGCTAGGGATGCTCTGCCAGGTCATTTATCGTGAGCTATACGTCGTATTATTCAACAGCAAATTTAATAAATCATTTCTTATTATTGATAGTGGGTGCCATACGTCTACAAAAGGTTGCCCACAACATAGGAACGTTGGAGATATATCGGGACACAAGCAGTACCTGGGGAAGTATATGTGATGCAGGCTTCACGGACATATCCGCTACCATTGCTTGTAAACAGCTTAGGCTCGGGTAGGTTACCAACATCAGTTTATCGAGGATTACAACCAATCATTTATAACAAAACTGTTCTTTCATCTTTTGGCGTCATCCGTAGGAATGGAAATTGGCGAGGGTATCCCTAGCCAATTTCTGTTGCCACGGATGACGCCCGAAAAATTGATGAGGCTATCTACCATTAATTTCCGTCGTCACAGATGGCTCCCGAAGATGAAAGAAGTATTTGGTATCCAGTGACAGGCTTAAGGCTTAAGCGGTGGTTTTGCAACACACCTACACGATTTTATTTGCTTCTATGTATTTTCCAATTTGGGATTTCATTGTATTTCTAATTTTTCGTTTAAGAGATCACCTTTGTTCATCCAAACTTACAATTTCTTCCATAGAAATGTCGGTCTCGCCTACACGGATGCCTATTTCGGACCAAGCGTAACTGGTAACGTATGGTTGAGTGATGTTAGTTGCTATGGTAACGAACCAGATCTTCTATCTTGTCCGAGAAGCGACTGGGGAGCCCATGGGTGTATTCAAGCTTATGACGTCGGAATAGAATGTCTCGGTAAAATACATCTTTATCGTATTTTGTAGAAGAACAAATTATAATGAACGCGTCAATCTGGACAAAATGGTCATTTTTTGTTATATTTTGACTAGATTTGAAAAAGTGACCAGTTCGCTCGTACGACACGTTAAATGGCCATTGCCTTGGTCATGTTATCTCAAAGACAATTCCATTACGTATTTTTTTTAACGAAAATCAGAAAATTTCCAGTCATGGCAAACATTCATTAAACATTCTTTTAGAAAGCGAAATATCATTAATTGTCCATCAAACTTCATGTTGTGGGTACTCATTAGAATCGTCTCGTTGAGACGATTCAAATGGGTCCCTCAACATTGAGTTTGGAAGAAGAAAACACGAATGTCTTTATCCTCGTAAACGAGTCTGTTACTCTGATTAATATTCCAGAAAATTACGAATATCGACTTAATGGTGGTCCAACCCCAAACTCGGGCCGGGTGGAGATCATGGCGAATGGTAAATGGTCTGGGATATGTGACACGTACTATGACATGGCAGCGGCCAATGTTACCTGCAATTATCTTGGCTACGAGTGAGTAAAGTCCAATTGACCTTAACTGAAAGTGGTTGTTGTAAAATTGGGGCATACCACAAGGTCGGTTTGAAGGCATACGGGTACTAACCTATAGTAAAACAACATTGAAAAAAAAAACAAAAAAAAAAAAAAAAAAAAAAAAAAAAAAAAAACAAGAGGGGCGTTGGCCCAGAAAACACAGAAAACTACCTTGGTGCAATATCATATGTAACTCAAATATGAAGTTTTGTTCAATTTGAATATGTGGTTATGGAAAAATTGCTTTGGACGGATGGAATTATTACATACAGACTGAAGAAAAAACAGAAAATTACCATTTGACCTAGATCTATGACCTTGAACCTACCTAAATTTTCATTTCAAATACAACTACATGATAACACATTTACCCATATATTTTTTTTGTTAAATCCATGCATAAATGTAGATGATATACCTCTGACAAGCAGATTTTTACAAGAAGTCCCCTTTTCTGTGACAAGGCTTCATATTGAAAAGCAAAGAAAAGTATGTCTTAGCAATATCATAAGTAATGCAAATACTAAGTTTTATCAAATTTGGCTCTGCCGTTATGGAGAAATTGCTACTGACAGATTTCCAGTAATTTCTCTATTTCTCTTGCAATGGCAACCAGAGTTTTTTTATATATAAATTTCAATTCTTTAAGCAATTTTTAAAGGTGACATCCTAAGGAATATTCCTGCCTAGTTTGGTTGAAATTAGCCTGGTAGTTAAGGAGGAGATGTCATTCAAGGATGTCATTGAGATTTGGTTGAATTTCTCCTTTTCTGTTGCCATGGCAACCAGAGCTTTTAATGGATTTCAATTTTTTTAGCAATTGTTAAAAGGAACCTCGTAAGAAACATTTCTGCCAAGTTTGGTTGAAATTGGCAAAGAAGTTTAGGAGGAGATATTGTTTAAAGAAATTAATGGGAATTAGTCAAATTTCTACCTTCCCTGTTGCCATGGCAACCAGAGTTCTAAATCTATTTCAATTCTTTTAGCAATTCGTAAAGGGGACCTCCTAAGGAATATTTCTGCCAAGTTTGGTTGAAATTAGCCAGGTAGTTTATGAGGAGATGTCGTTCAAAGATATTCTTCAGATGTAGTCAAATTTCTCCTTTTTTTGTTGCCATGGCAACCACAGTTTTTAATCGATTTCAATTCTTTTAGCAATTCTTAAAGGGGACCTCCTAAGAAATATTTCTACCAAGTTTGGTTGAAATTAGCCTATTAGATTGGGAGGAGATGTTGTTCAAAGATATTATTGAGATTTAGTCAAACTTCTCCTTTTTTGTTGCCATGGCAACCAGAGTTTTTATTCGATTTCAACTCTTTTAGCAATTCTTAAAGGGGATCACCTAAGAAACATTCCTGTCAAGTTTGGTTGAAATTTGCCAAGTAGTTTTGGAGGAGATGCCATTTAAAGAAATTTTGACGGACGGCGGACGATGGACGACGGACGACGCACGTACGCCAGACAAAAGGTGATCACAATAGCTTACTTGAGCACCTTGTGCTCAGGTGAGCTAAAAATAAGCATCAATCATTGTGTACATTTATTTTCAGCGGTGCCTATAGTTACCACCTCACAGGCGAGTTTATCAATGATCCACCTATAGCTGTGCACTATGCTAGAATCGACTGTACGGGTAGTGAAGCGAGTCTGGCCGAGTGTAGTCATGACGTAGGGCTTACGTGTACTTCCGGTGAGGTGGGAGCCGGTGTCACGTGTAGAGGTACGTCATTATTTATCATTTATCAACTAGCCGTACGCTATTCATCAACTATCCGCACATCATGTAAGAATTAACTGAAGCGATTCTGACCGAGTGTGATCATGACGTGGGGCTTACATGTACCTCTAGTGATGTAGGGGCCGTCATTGTTCATCATTTATCAACTAGCTGTACACTATTTATCAACTATCCGCAAATCATGTAAGAATTAACTGAAGCGAGTCTAGCCGAGTACAATGATGACGTTGGGTCTATGTCTACTTCCGGTGAGGTTGGAGTCGGCGTCACGTCATTATTTATCATTTATCAACTAGCCGTACGCTACTTATCAACTAGCCGTACACTATTTAATCACTACGTATCCGTACATTGTGTAATAATCAATTGTGCTTGTGAAGAAGCGAGTTAAGCCGAGTGTGGAGTTACGCGTACTACTGGTGAGGTGGGAGTCGGCGTCACGTGCAGAGGTACGTCATTATTCATCATTTACCAACTAGCAGTACATTATAGACTCAGCTGTACGAGTGATTCAATCCAATCAAGTACAAAATTGTATAGCTTGTGAATGTATTTTACTCCTTTGATCAGTTAACCCATTCCCACATATTCACTATTTTGACTCCCTAAAAGATAAAGGACTTATAGATTATAAATAAACAGACTAAAAAAATTGACTTGAAAATGTCATCTGCAACAACTTAGAATTTGGTCAATATTTTGCCGGCTGGTAATGGGTCAAGCGCCATTTACGTCAAAACGCCGTAACTACAGATGATTTCATGTTTTGTTACAGGAGGCGGGGTACGTCTTGATGGTCCGACCAGCTACGAGGGTTTGTTGTTGATACAGCATGGTGGTCAATGGGGACTTGTGGATATGTATGCCATCACTGATACTACGGCCAAGGTCGTGTGTAAAATACTGGGATTTGGGTAAATACATATAGAATAGTTCAATACGTATCGTCACTTTTCAACAAAAACCTCGTAACTGCAGCTTAAATCAAGCTGCGGTTACGAGGTTCTTGTTGAAAAGCATCGATATACAGTGTGTTTAGTTATCATTAACACTTCATTATGTCTATTAAAAAAATAGGTAAGGAGAACTCAAAATCTCTAGCACTCTGCTAGATAGATAGATAGATTTATTTCGGAATAGTAAGCATGTACACAGATTAACAAAATACAAGATAATAAATGTAAAATTCAATATCATGTATAAGAAAAACTATGACACGCCAACCAATACCAATGATATCACAATAAAGAGCCAGCTCTTATTTCCATTGTGGTCCTTAGCATAGGTGGCGTGACACAGAGAGGCATAACTTAGCATTAAAACAAATTATCACAGCTTTTAGACATTAAAGAGGAAAAATGAGATTAAATCCTACGCCGAATTGAGTTATAACTTAACATTAAAACATATTGTCACAGCTTTTAGATATTAAAAGGGAAAAGATAAGATTAAATCCTACGCCGTATTAGAAGAGCATAGTACATGTATTAAATACTGTTCATAAAATGGCTTTTGATGGCACTTTTAAAACTTTGTAGCTTATTTAATTCAGTTAGCTCAACAGGTACCCCATTCCATACTTTAATGCTGGAAAAGGAGAATGATTTGGCACCATTGCCTATAACCTTAGGTAAACAAAATCCACCTTTTTGACTTAACCTAGTGCTATAACCATGGACAGAATCTTGGGAAACAAAATGCTCACTCAAGCAGTCTGGGGCCATACCTTTTTTTATTTTAAAGACTTGACATAACATTATCTGATCAACTCTCTTTTGGACTGGTAACCAATTAAGGGATTTAAAGTGGGAACGGTCAATATGAGCTCTTGAGTCAAGGTCAAAAACAAATCTGATAATTTTATTTTGGCAGGTTTGTAACTTATTTTTAAGAACCTGTGTCAAACTATCATACCACACAGAACAGGCGTAATCAAAGTGACACTGAATCAAAGACATGACCAAAAGTTTTTTGGTGTGGTGGGTAAGAAAATCTTTCTTACGGTAGAGGAATTTCAACCGGGAATTGGCCTTTTTGAGGACAGACTCAGCTACCGAACAGAATGACAGATTTTGATCTATATTGATCCCGAGGTACTTGACGGATGAGACAGATTCAATGGCAGTACCAGAGCAAGATATATTAAGATTAGATTTCGACCTAAGTTTATGTCTGGAACCAAAAACAATGGACTCTGTTTTACCCAAATGTAGCGACAATTTATTGTCGATTAACCATTGGCTGACTTGCTCCAGCATACAATAACAATTTGTTTTTTACCACTGCTGACATATCATTAACATAAATTTAAAAAAAAGGAGAGGGCCGAGGATAGAGCCTTGAGGAACACCACATGATATGTTTGAATTAGATGAATAGGTACCTGATACATCTACAAGTTGTTGTCTATCAGAAAGATATGACACACCAACACTTAGTCCTGACGCTTCGAGTTTCATCAAAAAGAATTGAATGGTCAACCGTGTCAAAAGCTTTCTGTAAATCTAACAATACCATTCCAACAACATTACCTTTGTCCTTTTCGTACCTGATATAGTCAGTGAGGTGAATAAGACAAGTATCAGTAGAGAAACCACTCCTGAAGCCAGACTGGAATTTATATAACAAATTATGTTCTTTAAAATATGTTTCAATCTGATCATAGAATACCTTTTCAACAATTTTTGATACAACATTTAGAATAGACACAGGGCGATAATTACCAACAGATAATTTGTCATTCTTTGTATGGAAAGCCGACATCGATATATAATGTAACCAAACTTAGAAATGCGATACGCATTTGTGAAAAGTTGGTCTTTTAAAGCAATTGTTGTTTCATTCACTCCTGCAATCAATTTTAATTCTTAAAAGTCATGGAATTGATTCATTCGTAGTTCCTTTCATACTAGTAGATTGTGGCTCCGCTTTCAGATATATCGGCTATAAGATAAACTACTACGAGACTTTAATACCAGTACCCATGTTATTATACGACTTGTATTGTGTTGGTAACGAGACAGACCTTGCACAATGTCCACACCCAGATTGGCAAACCACTGCACCAGACTATTACTACGGATCAGGCGTCGTCTGTCGTGGTAAGATCACGGGGAGTGGGGGTTGGGGTGTACTTGATACAACAATTTCAGAAAATCGTCGATTACTCCGTTTACATGTGACTTCAAGTGGTATATCATATAAAACGTTTGATAAATAAGTTTGGTTGGTCATCAATAACTTATGTTTCAGCTGATATTTTATAATAATATCTACTATATCCATCTATTTACTGATTTTTCCACCTTCTGTGTTTCAAACCGCATTCAAATCGGTCACGCCTTCGAAAAATATTAAAGATTTTCTACAATGTTTTATCACGTGATTCTCAACCGTGAAAGATATTGGATTAGTAGATCTATTGTCTTACTGTTAGACACTAGATTATCATATATGCAGTACTAGGCCTACATGACTAAATGTAAGTTATCGGGCCTTAACGTCATATATCTGTAAATGAACGCAAAATCGTCGTATTTCAATGAAAAACTCGTTGAAAAGCAGCGAAATATGATATTGATCAAATTGTCTTGCTGATAGTTATTGAACATCAAGATCGAATCTTGATTTGATAGCGTTTATGCAGATACTGATCTTAATTGTATTCAATAATTGAAGGAACAAATTCTCTTATTTTGCACAACTCGGCATATAGGTCTAATATATACTAGCAACTAATTTCCCACTCTCCTTTTTAGAATTTGAAATCGAGGATGTACGTCTGGTGAACGGTACGTCCGCGTTTGAAGGTCGAGTGGAGATTAAGGTAGAAGGGATCTGGGGGACTGTCTGTGACGATGATTGGGACCTCGAGGACGCTCACGTGATCTGCAGGATGCTGGGATACAGGTAAACTTTTGTGACGTCATATTGTGACGTCAATATACTTGTAACCCCTTACGTCACAGCAATTGGATCACCAAGGACAACTCTATCGAATCATACCTTGGATGTATCTCGTAGAACTACTTTCAGACTATGAATAGAATAGAATAGAACAACAATTCAAAACGTTCGTCTGTGACTTATGTCAACAATGACGCGACAATGATACTGAAATACATTGTTTGCAGTTCTGGGACAGTGTCCTCTCTTTTTAGAATGATTACAACATGCAAGTCCCGCAAGTTGCCATGGTTGTGCATTTGGTTGACCTCGAAAACTCCTTTACGAAGCGTAGCAACTTCCGGCTAAGAAATCCAATGTTTATCAAGATTTCTTCATACAGACACATCCGAGTCGATGATTCGATCTTTGATCGATATTATCCGAGGATATCCGAACAACGTCAAAGGTCGAGCTACAAACAAAAGGGACGAAAGCTTTTCGAAATGAAATATTTCATTTGTTGCTCATCAAACCCTATGTTGTGGGTACTTATTGGAATTGTCTAATCGAAACGATTCCTATAAGTACCAGCAAAATAGGGTTTGGATTTGAAATAACAAATTTTAAAATGAGTGGTTTCAACTCATCTTATCTGTTGCTCTGACGTCATAGCCTATTATGACGTCCCAGAAACCTCTCTAAGTAATAAATTAATTTGGGTAATTAGACTATAACTTTTTCACGAACGATAAAATTTCAAATTTTGGAAACTAAATTGAAATAATTAGATCTATCAATTCATATTTTTTTTGAAAATCGACCCGATTCTTTTTGGTAGATTCCTCACCTCATTCATATAGCTACTTCTTAGTGTGGTTGCAAAGTTACACAATAATCCACCCGATTGGCCGATACATAGATCTACATCTCGTCCAATCAGATGGTTTGTAATATGATTAAGATGAAGTGTTTTTTTTTCAGTGAAGCCGAGGACTTCTACCAGAACGCATACTTTGGCGAAGGTGAAGGTCACATTCTCGCTGATGACGTAGATTGTCATGGTAACGAGACTAGACTGGAAGACTGTGACTTTACTAAAGGCGAAACATCACATAACTGTATACACGCTGAAGATGCTTCTGTCAAATGTAAAGGTGGGTTCTTGTTATTTCATTAGTAAAATGCTTTTGTAAATACAAATGATTCTGTTTGAAATTGTCGCAGTCTTGTCTTGGCTAAATTAAACTAGACGTCTACGCCTTTAGGAAAGGTCAAACATGTCACATCATGTCCATAAATATGCAGTACAACTGGCCATTTTGGACGTACTCCGAGCGTGACGCGGACGTTGAATTATGTACGTTGCCAGACATTCAGATGATTTTATTTCGATTTCATTTTATTCAGTTAATATACGCTGTTACAACCAATGGGATCGTCCTGCTACGACAAAATTTGCGATGACCAAGATTGTCAACGCCCAAGCAAACTTCACCGAATTAGAAACCACGCCCACTTCAAATGACATAGGTTGCATCCGGAAGTGCAATGCGCATGCGCGGGATAATTGTGGCCTACCAATCGAATGCAAGTTGGTAAGGTTTGACGTTCAATCGATGGTGTGCACACTATACTACTGGGACCGAGTCCCCGATACGGCACCATGTAGCACGGCTACACCCTGCTATGGATCTGTATATTAAGGTAGAATACCCGTAATATGGCCATTTAAGATACATAAAACATCAGATTTTTTTTTCGAGCGTCGTCATTACGTATCCGACCATATTCGGGCGCGGTCGTTAACAATCGGCGGTGGAAAGTTCCACCGCCGAATGTTTTCGACGTCGCCCGAATAATTTCGACGTTGGCCGAATCTCTTTTGGGGTAGATTACCTTAAGACTTTTACAAACGACATGAATTGTTTAATATGCGTAAAGTTTTTTTTATAGAGATTTCGCACCAGTTTTTCATTTAGTGTGTGCACCAATTTCATGTTTTCATCTGTTTTTCTTTAATATTTAACCAGAGATTTGTACATTAACATTACATATGGTAGTGCTTCAATATCTAATGTAAATGTACAAACCTCTTGATAAAGAGAAAACAACAACAAATACAAACTTGGACAAAGCAATCAACAATCGTGACAAATGACTCGTACAGAAAGTACGCCGACTATCGATAAAGATAGTCCAACCGCAATGAGATTCACGCGACGTCGGATTCATTCGGGCGACGCCGTAAACATTCGGGCAGTGGAACGTTCTACTGCCGAATATTTACGATGTCGCCCAAATAGGTTTGGATATGTAACGAATGTTAACGACGTGACAGGAAAATTCCGACGTCGCGTGAATCTCAGTAAGGGTCAACTAACTTAAAAAAAGAAATCTGAATATCAGCTGATTGTTTGATTGAATGACGCCACAAAAATTGGTATGGTGAGACAATTTTCAGTTATTTTTTTGTCGGCACTGAACGAAACTTACTAATGCGCACAAGATTACATTTATAGTTATAGTGTGTAGTCATTAAAAAGGAACAGCTTCGCTCCTGACAAGAATACTTTAACCCTTTTTCAAACGACAGAATTTTAGAGTGAACCAATTTGAAGGCTGCTGCAGACAACAAATCAGATGTTGGTATAGATAGAATATGTGTACAACATAGCTGAGAAAATATTGAGGCAAAAGGAGAAAATGCTGATTATCAGCATTTTCTTCTTTTGCATCATTGTTTCCCAATGTCTTTTTTATTAGGGACGTCAAAACCAGGTCTTGTTTTGGAAATGGTTAGAAATGAAAGCCGAAAATGAATCGATACTCATGAAGTTTGTTACAGTTATATCAATCGAATTCACTTCATAATGAGTTAAAGTTCACAATAAATGACCTGGCAGAGCATCTCTAAAAGAATGACTTTACCGAGCATAATTATCTTGCTATTAGCTAAAGATGCTCCGCTATACTTATATGTATAAGGCATCTTTTAACCATGTTACCACGGTTGCATTTAAAAACCAAATATATGTTATGATCCACATGATTTTTTGTTTTCCTATACACTAAGATCCAAATATCAATCTGTGCGAGTTTGAAGTATTGTTTTGTGACATTCCGTCAATTGTAAGATACCAAGGGCCCGTTCTATCAACGGTCGTGCGTCGGTCGCTGCTGAGATTGTCGTCACTTTCGGGCTTACGTCCACGCGGAAGTTAAGATGCGACTTTTTGATAAAACGGGCCCCAGCTCCGTATATTACATGTAGATCCTTGGCGACGGAAATTGACGATGTTATACCTTCATCATTTTCCGGACGACATTCGGATGAGGAATATCCTCGTCAATTTGCGTTGCCACGGATGACACCAGAAGTGTTTCTAATATCTAATGATAGATCTATGAAATAACTTTATGTTTTAAGATAGTATGTTGAACATCACATTTCATTTGCTGCATTGTTAGGATTCAACCGTAGGTAAATAGTTTTGACGTCCAATTTCGTGTTTCGTGTATCTATTTTCGTGAGGCCGGTATATAAACATGACGTCATCATTACGTCGACTTATCCGATGGTTCCCTGGATCGTCCGCGGTGTGCATGTTTCGTACATTGTACCCGGAAGTCGGTGTTGCGCTTTCAAATCTCGAATCTAGGTCAGATTGTTGGCTACTGAGCTGACTATCACTGCCCTCAGAACGTTTAGGTGGTTCTCTTGTTTTAAAACTTTGGTCGTTTATATTTTTCTCATCCTGAAACTTTGAAGCGTCGCACTGGTCTTTGTCGTAAAGCTGTTAAATTGAAATTAACTTCGAAATATTTTTCTGACTAGGTTTCTTTTTGTGAAAATAAAGAGGCAATTTCATATGGAACTCTTTCGCCATTGATTCTTAGTCCCTGGGCCAGAAACATGTTTGCTCCCCCCCCAGGGGGAATTTTGTAGACATAGTTTTTCATAATGTACAATATCTTAGAAACATTTTGAGCATTGTTTGCACTCTGGCCGTTGGGGCTTTTGGCTGTAACCCTTATCTAAAACCCTTAACCCTATCATTTTTTTCATTCAAATTTACAATACTTATTTGGTCACATTTTCATTGAATATTGTCCTACAGATGTCTAAATGGTATCAAAAGAAAGCTTATGACTTGCTCTTTCATTTGTAGTTATTTTATGCAAATTAGCTCATTTGCATATTCATGAATATTAATGATTTTCCTTAAAATTTCCATTTTTTGGCGAAAATTTGATAAATACTTCCTTAAAAAAAGTGTTTTTGTCCAGGGGGAATTTTGTAAACATGGTTTATCAGTAGGAACATTTTATTAGAAACATTTTGAGCCTTGTTTGCACTCTGGCGGTTGGGGCTTTTCGGCGTGACCCTTATCTAAACCCTTAACCCTACCAAATTGTTCATTCAAATTATGAAAATGAATTTGGCCATATCTTGGTTGAATATTTACACACAGATGTCAGAATGGTATCAAATTAAAGCTTATGACTTGCTCTTTCATTTTAAGATATGTTATGCAAATTAGCTCATTTGCATATTCATGAATACTAATTATTTTTCCTAAAATTGCGATTTTCGACCAATATCTGGTAAATACTTTCCAAAACAAGACATTTTTGTGCAGGGGAATTGTGTAAACATAATTAATCTTAAAGAAAATCATACATGAAACATTTTGAGAGATGTCTGCACTTTGGCTGCTGGGGCATTTGGCCAAAACCCTTACCTAAACCCTTAACCCTATAAAATTGTCCAGTAATTTCAAAACGTTTTTTATCATATCTTGGTTGAATATTGACCTACAGATGTAAGAATGGTATCAAATGAAAGCTTATGACTGTCCCAATAATTTGCCATAAATTTTATGCAAATCATCTCATTTGCATATTCATGAATATTAATGACATTACTTAAAAGTGTGACCTTTTTAGCGGGTATTTGAAAAATACTTTCAAAAACATTGTGTTTCTACTCAAGGGGAATCATGTAAACATAGTTTATCTTAAAGAACATTTTATTAGAACATTTTTGAGCAATGTTTGCAATCTGGCGGTCGGGGCTTTTGGCCCTGACCCTTATCTAAACCCTTAACCCCATCAAATTTTTCATTTGAATTTTCAAAACGTGTTTTGTCATAGCTTGACCTACAGATGTAAGAATGGTATCAAATGAAAGCTAATGACTTTTTCTTTAATTTGCAGTTATTTTATGCAAATAGGCTCATTTGCATATGCATGTATATTAATGATTTGTCTACAATTTGTGATTGTTTTCAAGTTAAATACCTACCAAAAGGTGGGATTTTTTTCTTTCTCGTGAGTTTTTAACCATCAGATATCCATGTTCACTCTTTTAACAACATCTAAGCCTTGTTTGAGATCTATTTGATGTTTTGTTTGGAAGTACATGTACCTGCAATTTTAAAGTGTGCAACCCATCATATTTTGTTCCTATAAATCTTATTATCAATGTATGTATTTAGTTTCCATTTGATTTTTTTTAAATCTTTATTGTTTAAGTGCAAATAAGTTTAATTGATTCCATGTATTGTACTGGTGTTCTTGCTTATATCTAGTTTAGTTGACAAAATGTTATCCTTTGATGAATCCAAAATTGCCGCAAAATAGGACTTTGAACATTAACATTTTAGTAAATGCCATTACGATGATACAAAGATGTCTAACCTGCGGGACTTTATTCTAATACACATATAAAATTAACCATTTCAATTATTTTTGTAATTTTTATGGCTGAATAGAGATCCTGGAATATAGACAAATTGCATACATATAGCAGAATAACATTGTTAAGCATTTGTCAAGCTCCATTTTTTGCCATTCACATTGAGAAAACAGCACGATTTTGTTCCATCTGGAGAGCCCTTCCTTGTGTATTCCTCATAGCCAAGTCAATTTGTTGGCCTTAAGTGTATTTGATATGTGGCTGACAGATCAGGGACACTGGTGTTACCATTCCTTTATGCTCTATTTAGGTATTTTAACTTCAGATAATTTAAGCTTCGGGTGCCATATGTAAAGCCTACGTATCAGATGCATAAATCAAGAAATGTACTCGCTGTATGTATGTAGCTAGAGTACAGACAATAAACGATTGCAATCAAAAGATTATTGCAGTCATTTACGATGCATTTATTTGTCTGTATCAGATCAGAACAGATGTGAACTGTGAACTGATCCATACTACCGACAGCCCATGCTGAATGTACATTAAAATTCTTCCGAGCTTATAAATATGTCTTTTATGTGCTTTCAGCATAGTATATAACCTCACAATGGATTGAAAATAGTTCCCTTGCATTCGATAGCCATAGATATCTTCAGTAGTTCAGTTCAATACTTTCCTGATATTTAAATGCTACAACTAAAACCTGGTTTAGATCAGCATATGAAATCCCATATTAAGACACTTACTGCTTGCACTGTTCTAGGACAATTTGACCAAAAATGATTAACATCACACTTGGTGGCAATCTTGGAATTACTTACACTCTGGGAGTTTGGCTAGGTTATCATAATGGAAACCGACATAGATCAACACTAGAATGTCTATATAATGCAAAGAATCATCAACATTTATTGTACTAAACATAACAGGGCTACTATGTACTTAACATTACAGGGTTACTATATAACATATACGTTAGCACTGTCAAATGGAATACATTTTATGGATTTTCCACAATAAATGTGGTTTTATTCCAAACATTTAAAGAATCCATAATATTCATGAATAAGCATATGAGCAAATTGCCAATATACAAGCAATTCACTAGATTTCATTTGATACCATTATGACGTTTGTATGTCAATTGTTGATCAAGATATGACCAAAACATATTGAAAATTTTAATGGACAATTTGATAGGGTTAAGGGTTTAGATAAGGGGTTTTGCCAAAAGCTCCTACTACCACAGTGCAAACATCGCTTATAATGTTATTTTTATAATGTTCTTTAAGATAAATCATGTTTGCATAATTCCCCCTGAACAGAAAAGCCTTGTTTCTGAAAGTATTTTCTGAAAGTATTTAACACGTTTTCGTTGAAAAATGACAATTTCAAGGAAAATCATTAATTCTTATGAATATGCAAATGAACTAATTTGCATAAAAAATAATAGTACATGAAAGATTCATCCATAAGCTTCCATTTGATACCGTAGTGACATCTGTTAGTAACTGTTCAATCAGGATATGACCAAAAACGTTTTGAAAATTCAAATAAAAAATAAATGGGGTTAAGGGTTTAGATAAGGGTCACGGCCAAAAGTCCAAACCGCCAGATCGCAAATGTTGCTCAAAATTTTTCTAATAAAATGTTCTTTAAGATAAACTATGTTTACATGATTCCCCTTGAGTAGAAACACAATGTTTTTGAAAGTATTTTCCAAATACCCGCTAAAAAGGTCACAGTTTTAAGTAATGTCATTAATATGCATGAATATGCAAATGAGATAATTTGCATAAAATTTATGGCAAATTATTGGGACAGTCATAAGCTTTCATTTGATACCATTCTTACATCTGTAGGTCAATATTCAATCAAGATATGATGAAAAACGTTTTGAAATGACTGAACAATTTTATAGGGTTAAGGGTTTAGGTAAGGGTTTTGGCCAAATGCCCCAACAGCCGAAGTGCAAACATCGCTCAAAATGTTTCATTTATGATTAACTTTAAGATTAATTATGTTTACACAATTCCCCTGCACAAAAATGTCTTGTTTTGGAAAGTATTTACCAGATTTTGGTCGAAAATCGCAATTTTAGGAAAAATAATTAATATTCATGAATATGCAAATGAGCTAATTTGCATAACATATCTTAAAATGAAAGAGCAAGTCATAAGCTTTAATTTGATACCATTCTGACATCTGTGTGTAAATATTCAACCAAGATATGAGAAATTCATTTTCAAAATTTGAATGAACAATTTGGTAGGGTTAAGGGTTTAGATAAGGGTCACGCCAAAAAGCCCCAACCGCCAGAGTGCAAACAAGGCTAAAAATGTTTCTAATAAAATGTTCTTACTGATAAACCATATTAACAAAATTCCCCCTGGACAGAAACGCCTTGTTTTGGAAATTATTAAACAAATTTTAATCAAAAATTGACAATTTTAAGGAAAATCATTAATATTCACGAATATGCAAATGAGCTAATTTGCATAAAATAACTACAAATGAAAGAGCAAGTCATAAGCTTTCATTTGATACCATAATGACATATGTAGGCAAAAATTCAATGAAGATATGACCAAATAAATGTTTGTATATTTGAATAAAAAAATTAAAAGGGTTAAGGGTTTTAGATAAGGGTTACAGCCAAAAGCCCCAACGGCCAGAGTGCAAACAACGCTCATCTTGTAGCATTTGTTATAAGCTTTCAGAAAATCATACCCTTCAAAATTCCCCCTGGGGGGGGAGCAGGGGTTATTGGTGGCTCAAGGTCTATCTGAATAAGTATTGGCCAGGATCCGGAAAATGGCCCTTCGGGCATTCTATAGTAAGAATTCAGTTCAGTTTATACATGTATCCTAACGCAGTCTGATCATGGTCCATATCGTCTGTAAAGAGCTGCTTCTTGTCGTTAATAAGCTATTTTAGAATAATTTTGATGCAGATCAAACTACATGTCGCTGCGTTTCTACGGAAACCTCGTAACTGCAGCTTAAACAAGCTGCTGTTACGAGGTTTTCGTTGAAATGCGACGATGCGTGGATCCATGTTGGTCTCTAATGCAAAAAGTGACAATTTTCCAGACCATGACTCATATATGTAATTTAAATATACTTAAATTCCTCGTGTGTTGAAATTGTCTGTTATCATTCAAGCTTTTTTTGTTTGAAATAATAAAAAAGCACAGAAAATAGTTTCTTCTCTTTTAAAGACAAAATTTAATGAAAAAAGACAATTCATGAACGTTCATAAAGAACAAAAAAATGAATGTAGAAGTTACCTTATATCTTTTAAACATATAACCGATGCAACATCCTAGCACAGTTACCAACATCAACAACAACAGCAGCCCGCCGCCGAGTATTAATAACGAATGTAACAGAGATAGTCCGAATATCAACGTATCGTCCGCATCTACAATATGAATACTCTCCAAAGCCGAGGTCTATCGGTGAAACCACCAAATATGACCTCTGCAGTTTTTGATACACCAACAGCCTATTTGGTCGTTATAATCTAATTATAGCACATCATTTGAACTATCGAATCACAATCATTCAGTTTTATCTTGTATAATGATTACGTATACATTACGTCGCTTCTTTTTTTGGCTGAAACCGATAATTTTTTAATTATCGTATCAAAATCATTCAGTTTTATTTTGTATGATTACATATATACATAACGTCGCTTCTATTTTTGGCTGAAGCCGGTAATTTGAAGCGTCAGCCAATGAAAATTTGTATCAGATTATTCAAATGTTTTGTTGTTTAAGCTAACGATTGGATAACGAAATCCCGCAAAGGTCCCGATATTAGACGTGAAATGATCCCGTGAGAACAGAGTATCATTAAATCGGAATGGAATAAAGAGATAATGTGCTCTGTTTTCAGAGAGTACAATATGAAAAGAAAGACAGGAATCCATTGTTAGGTGCTCCACTCGGCGCGATATGACCATGGCAGTTTAAAACGGCGTCAAAACCCAATTAACCAATGCACAACATGAGAAATGGGTAATGGTCGTTATTTTCAACAAATACCTCGTAACTGCAGCTTGTTTTAAGCTGCAGTTACGGGTTTTTTGTTGAAAGGCAGCGAAATTTTGTCAATCATTGTTATGGTAATCCCGGAGTATTACCGAGGCTTCCACAGGCAACATATTACATGCAGATGTAAACACTTTTTTTACTTTCAAGTTTGTTATTCAAATTTCAAAGTACAATATGAAATGCTGTGGGTACTCATTGGCAGTTATTCCATGTTTGACTGGTTCAAATTAAAAAAAAAAAAAAAAAAAAAAAAAAAAAAAAAAAAAAAAAAATACAAAACAAAACACACATACACACAAAAAATATAATACTAGAGGGTTGAATCGGTATGCAAATAATTTAACACTTTCCTTCATTGAATAATCTGTGCCATTTCACTTTCTTCAGATTGCCAGACATGTAAATCGTTAAAGTGACATTTCACGATTATTTTCACACAAATTTTACTTTTATTCTATCTTAAAAAGCATCTTTTCTTATGAAAATTCTGAAAATTTCAAGTCAAAATATTGAACCGTTTACGAGAAATATATATTTTTGTGCTAAAATTTAACAAATTGTTGTAGACAACAGTTCAGATTTATATAGAAATGGTCATTTCCGTCTCAACTTTAAAGGCGTATTTTTGGCTTATAAATAACAACTTCAATACACTGATAGCATTTCTACGCATTAGAATAAACAATCTTTGCATCAAGATATACTTTTAAAAAATGAAATAAATGTGAAATATCACTTTAAACCTTTCCCAAACGGAAATCATTTAGGGTTTAAATACAATATAGCTTCTACAACATCCTCTAAATTGGTAAAGTCCAAATTTTGCCGTTGGAAAATGGGTTGTATTATTAATCTATGTTTGAGCTTTTATTTAACCCTTTCCCAAATAAGACCTGGTTTTGACGTCCTTTATTGATAAGACTTTGGAAAACAAGGAGACAAAAGAAGAAACTGCTGATAACCAGCAGTTTCTCCTTTTGTCGCAATATTTTCTGTCCCATATTTTACACAAATTCTATCTTTCATAACTTCCATTTTGTCATTTGTGGCAGTGTTTAAAGGGGATCAACCTAAAATCTTGTCGTTTGGGAAAGGGTTAAAGTAAAGAAATAAAAGATGATACAATACCTAAAACCATTTCCCTCTGTATAAGTTAACTTCTCCGTTGTGTTTTTTAAAGCACGTACTTTGAAGTTTGCATATTGCGGTGATGAAACTTAAATGAAAAAATCGTCGGTCACGTTAAAATAAGACAGTAACTACATTTAATGCAAGCCATTCTATCTTTCTATAACGAAATGTCAAGCCCAAATTCGCAGTTCCATTTTTTCAACAGTAACAGTTACTTGTATTACTAATAGTCCAGTCAATAAAGGGTTGGACATCAAACTAATTGCAACAGAAATTATTTCTTTACTAAAATGAACCTATATCATAACTGAACTATGTGCTAAAAATCTACCAAAATCTATCGAGCCGTTATTGTATAAAACGTGCTTAGAAAAGGACAAATAAGACAGAGTTTTGAGTACTCTGTGTACTTTGATTATTTTCAGCAAGCATCCCACTGATCATGATTACATAGTATTATTTTCCAATATTTCATGAAACATCCTGTGTTTTCAGAGCAAAAAGAATGTGTATCAGCTTAGATTGATCATTCACTTCATGAACATGTGAATATAAATTGTAGAAAAACCTTTACAGCATCAAAAACATTGATGAAATGATCAGTACTTTGATCAAGTCAAGCCTCTCAATGAATATGACTGTAAATCCCCCCCCCACTTCGTAAATTCTCTTTCTCTCTTAACAAGGGGACAATGCACAAATATTTATGAATATATGCATAGAAATGGTTGCCAAAAAAAGAAATTTGATAATAGAATGTGTGTTTCCCTTGTTAACCCATTACCAAACGACACAGTTTTAGGGTGATCCAAATTGAAAGATCCTGCAGACTATAATTTCAAGTGAATGGAATTTTTAATTTTTAGGTCTTTTCTGATGGAAGACATTGGAAGACAATGTTTTTCCATGGCCATTATTTGAGGGGAGTCAAAAAGAGCCATTGCGTGGTAATGGGTTAAGGGAAAGGGAAAGAGACAAAGGGTGTAGGAAGAAAAGAATCTGGGGTGACCTATATCGGATGCCATCCCCTTTCCTACATGTTTTCTCATTTACATAAAATCACATATCACACAATATTGCAATCACATTAAAGAGTTAACGTTTGTTGAGCAAAACTACTGTTTAACTTGTCCACACCCAAACTCGTGATTTTTTATGAAATATATTACAAGCCTGCCCTATTATATTTCTTGAAGAAATTGTGATATAGGCCTTATATACACTTGCTGTAGAAGAAAGAATGACAAAAATAAATCAGTTTTCAAAATTTAATTTAGAATTAACTAGACAGAAAGATAGAAAGATGTATGGCAGAATTTGATTGGTCGGGTGGTGTTTTACTCCTCTTTACAGAGTATCTCAGTAATTTCACGACAGCTGGAGAACCTAATGATGGATTAAATATTTTTCTCGGACCAATTGATTCATTAGGTTAAACTTCTGGAGTCAAAGTATGGACGGCATCATGCATGTTACTTTTAGGCTTCTATGAACATAAATATTTATTTCATCTAATCTCTCGAATAATGTGGTAAAATTACTGAAGCTGGAAAATCATTGGGATCAGGGACTGAGCCCTATCCACCCAAGTTATAATGAGCTTGCTGGAAGTCTGCTATAGCCAATAAACGAAAAAAAAAAATAGCATCGAACAGATAACAGTGACCAGACATTGCAAGTTATTAGATGTTTACATACATGTATCTGTGACATTGCAAGTTATTAGATGTTTACATACATGTATCTGTAAGCTCAGCACTAAAGAACAGAACATAAGATCTCGAGGTTGTATATTCAATCTCAAGGCTTACAAATCCAACTATTTGGTCAGATTAAACTATAAAATGATATTTTGTCGGTATCATACAAGCATTATAGAATGGGGTGTCAATTGACCTGATCTGCATCCTTGAATTAAGGTTCCGGAACTGTAATGGCTGTAACTTTATAGTGATTAAACTGCACTACAAATATGCCTAGAAGTGTTTAATATCATGCATCAATTATATGAATGGCAAAACTCAAATTGATATGTTATTAAGTGAATGGTAAATAAGCAGTAAATATTTCTGACTTGAAAATAATGCATTATCTCCCCTTATGATATAAATTTTAGTGGATTATCTGCCCTTGACTCACTAAAAAATCAGTTTTCACAAAATTTGTGTGGCAAACGAACTATTTTATTGTATTTTGTGGAGCGAAATAATAATTGGCAACTTTCTACCATTTGAAAAATTTGAAAATTTGCCTAATTTTGAAAATATTGACAAAAAAGGTATTTTCTCATTGGCTCCAATGCAAACTTTAAAGCCAGTTATCTCCCCTTGGTTCTACAAATTTTAAAAAGTAAGATGGTGAAATATCTTTATTTATCAATGTCTACAACATATCCAACTTTCAAACAGATCTATACGCTATAAGTGTGTGTACGAAATATTGCCATTACAGTTCCGGAGCCTTAAGTCAGATATGAGCAATTTGGTTAAAAATTACCAATGTGTTACAGAGCGATTTTGTACCCTAGAATTGGCATGTCAGTGAAAACTTGCTTGCTAATTTAAGAATGAATGGATACTTAATATAATAATTATATTTAGAAAGCATTGGTTTGATCGGGGGCATCTTGTTTTACTCATGTCCGTCCGTCTGTCCGTCCGTCTTTCTATCTGTCCGTCTGTCTGTCTGTCCGAAAACTTAACATTTTGCCTTTTCTCAAAAGTATGTATACAACATACAAAGCTCAAATTTGGTATGCAACTTCCTTTCAATGATAGCTTTCTGTTCCAATCAATATGACCTTCCTCAAGGTTATCGTTTAACCCTTATTAAATCTTTACACAAAAACTTAACATCTTAGAGAAATGGTCACTTCGGGGGCATTCGTGTTTCACAAACACATCTTGTTTTAAATCCAATTTACAACTATAGAAGTTGATCGACCAAGAGTATATGAGTATTAGGAAGCATTTTGTATCATTTATGGACATAAGACAAATTGAATCACGATCACAAGACTTTGCAGTACCATACTGTTCATTTTAAAAAGAGCCATATTATGCCTGTTATTTCCCAATACCATATATCATTTCAGACACTGTTGATTTTCCCGGTATGGTTGTTTTCAAACGATATTTAAATATCACCTAAACTATTGATGTGAAAGCGTCTTTTCGATAGAAAATTGCAACATGAAATTCCACATTTTATTGTGTGATTGTAATGTCGCCTGCATGATACTAGCCCCAAGGCCGTCAGAATTTCAAATGTAATGTGGCGGGTACTCTTGCAAGTATGATGCATTTGACCAAATTACTCCCTTCTGGTTTCATAGATCACCTGCTCCAGTAAGCCTTCGCCACTCCACAGATATCAATCATAGCATGGGCAATAATTTTTATAAGTTCATCTCATGTAGATTAACACACACAAAAACAATGACCCTATCTAATAATTATCTACATAGAAGAGCATAGCATGGCCCAAAGGGTATCTCGTTTTACTTCTATTTCAGTAATTTCTCGAGGTGTTAAGTTAAAGGAAAGGCCATAAGACGTCTTTAATCAAATTTGCACTATTTATTACGTAAGAGATATAAGCATTATCTAAAATTCCAACAGGCAGGCTCTTAGTATGCAAATATTGAATGTCCTTTATGTGCAAAATTTGATATTGGCATGTTTGTTCAAAATAATTATGTCTAAATTGCTGCAAACACACAAACTAATATTCTGACTATAAAACAATTTCTTCTAATCAATCTTGAAGAAACTGGTATTGAAATAATGAGTAAATATAGATTAAAAAAAATAAATAGCAAAACATTATGATAAACTGCAAAATTATTTTTCTTTGTCATTTTGATACA